>OV656873.1:12121652-12721652 GCA_927399465.1 Sarcophaga caerulescens
GTTGAACCAAATAGCACAACCGTATGTTATGATAGATCGAATCAATGTTTTACAAAATAAGATCTTTACATTCTTTTGCACATATTTTGAATGAAATATTTTACCATAGATCTGGAACGCTTTTTTTGCTTTTTCCAATTGAGTATTGATATGAGAGTTAAAGTATAAAAATGTATCAAGATGAATACCTAAGTATTTTACAACGTATTTTGTAGGAATTTTCTTGTTAATCAGATGAGATCTTAATTTGAATTTTCTCCAATTGGTTCTTACGTTGTAGTTACACTTGCCGACAGGCGGGCGGAAAAGAATGGATTCAAATTTATCAACATTAATTCGCATGTTCCAATCAGTGGCATATTTTTCCACTAAATTATAACTGTCTTGCAGCTTCTTAATTAATTAATTTCCTCTATTTTATTGCCAGAATGCTAAATAAATATATCGTCAGTAAAACCGATAATATTCTCAATTTTAGTAAGGAGATCGTGCACATACAAACTAAATAAAATAGGAGCGTTTACTGTTCCCTGTTGAAGACCGTTTTTCATTTTAAATGTTTTTGAACTTATCATAGTTTTGTTGCATACTACAAATATCTTGTCAGACAGCATTTCATATATCAGAAGGACTAAATGGATAGGAAAGTTGTAACTCGAAAGTTTGAACATTAAGGCGGGTTACCAAATATTGTCAAACTCCTTTTCAAAATCTATAAGACAAGCACCGGTGCAGTATCCTTTGTTATAATTCCAATTAACATTGGAAACCAGTAAATTTATGGCGTTTACAGTAGAGTGCTCAAATTTAAAACCAAATTGTTTTTCACATACAATTTTCATTTTTTCACATTCCCTTACTATCATATTATTAATGCATATTTCAAAAACTTTGCTTATATTCGGTAGCAAACTAATGGCCCTGAAGTTTTTTTTTGGATCGGTGTTGTCCTTCCCTTTTTTCGGTATTATAACAACTTTCGCCAGTTTCCATGATTTGGGAAAGTATGCGTTATTAATCATATTATTAAATAATGTCAAATACTCATAAATCAAAATGTTTGGAATTTTTTTTAAGATTATATTAGGTATATTGTCAATACCAGATGATAATTTTGGACTTAGTTTTGAAACTATGTATGAAATGTCATTGCGTGTGATAAAATTATCATTAGCCATGGAAGAACTCAACTCATTTGCCTTTGTGCCTTCATTAAATTGTATTGTAGTTGTCTGGTTATTTACATACCCGTTTCTAACACCTAGAAACGAGGAGAAATAATTATTGATTTCCATATGGGTGTTGTTATTTGAATCAAAGTTTTTTGATGCAAATACAGATTCTAAGTATTTGTTGCATACATATGTGGTTATAAAAACTTTTACAGTAATCTGAATTCCTAATGAAATTCAATGAGTTTAACAAAGAGGAACGAGTGGTCTAAATAGCATCTTTAACTTGTAGGCGTGGCATTTCTTAAACATCGTCTAACTTACATTACTTAAATTTTTACTATTCAGTGTCATCATTTGAATATTTTTCAACAAAAAAAAGTAAAGAAAAATAAAATTAAAAGAAAACCAATAATGGTTTCTAATTTTTCAATATTTTTGCTCTGACCAAATCAAATATCATGACATTAAAACGCACTATGAAGTAATTTTAAATTGCAAAAAAAAAAAAGAAGAAAATATCAACATAATTTCTATATTCAGTTTCTAATGAACAACATTTACAATTTATCTGAGAAACAAAAAAATACCACAATTAAATACAGCTTTAAATATCAAAAAACAAAATCCAGCCAATTAAAACATTTTCTCCAAAAGAAATTAAAACAATCGAAGGCAACAGAAGCTTTCCTGCTCCCTTTCCTGAAAGGAAACTATGCCAGAGAAACAGCATCTGAAGACACAGTTCAGGCGTAATAAATAAAATATGAAACTCACACACTCACACACTTGATTGATTC
Source organism: Sarcophaga caerulescens (assembly GCA_927399465.1). Lineage (NCBI taxonomy): Eukaryota > Metazoa > Arthropoda > Insecta > Diptera > Sarcophagidae > Sarcophaga > Sarcophaga caerulescens. The sequence goes on from OV656873.1 coordinate 12,123,625, forward strand.
GAAATTCGAACACAATTCGAATTGAATCTCTTGAAAGGTGATGGTAGTGAGAGAGACAGAGAAAGGGAGAGTGAGAGAGAATAAACAATGACACTGCAAGTGACAACATGTCAAAATAATTTCTTTTTTTTCTCTGTCCAAAACTCTTTTCCCAACACATAGAAAAACAAACACAATGACAGAAAATGTCACATGAAGGTGTTGTACGAAGTGTTGGTCATTTGGCTTTGCCTGAGCCACGTATGTGTGTGAGTTATAAAATGAAACTCCTCTCTATAAACTCCAAAGAATGCAATTGTGTATGTGTATTAGAAAGAAAGAGAGCGAGATAGAGAGGCATAGAGAGAGTGAGGTACCCTGTATTAATAACAGTATTGGAAACACATTAAACACATACCAATCTGCGTAAATTTTATACTCAAACTTTTCTCTTCCTTGGCCATCACTGCCATTCTAAACGTAAGGAATTTTCCGTACAAACTTGTTAATAATTGGGGACTTTTCTAGTGAAGGGGGGAAGGGAGGTAATGTATAAAAACAAGGTTGATTACAACTGCATTTAAGCATTTAAGGGTGTCAACTGATAAACACTTGCAATGTATTCTTATACATTTGAGTGAGTGAGCGTGCTTGTGTGTGTGTGCAAGTTTAAGTGCTTAAAAGGATGTCTTGCATTTCATGTAGAATTTTATAAAATTTAATGCAGCTTTTTAGGGGCAATTATGAAGGGCCTTTTAAAATTCCTTTTAATGATTGGATTTGCATGGTGGGACCTTTAGTATAACATCGACTCCAAACGACAGATTTTTGAGAAAGTTTTCGTGGCAATTTTATTTACTCTCAGATGGTAGAGAGGAAACCGTTGAAAGAAATATTTGTTCTCATATTTAATTTGAGATATCTGGGTTAGGGTTTGAGCACAGTCTCACGTTTAATGAGCCACCTAACTAGACTAGGGCGCCTTCACTGTTTTTATTACTTCGTTTTATTCGAAGTTTCCTTAAGTAACATAAGTCTGTAACAAAACATCACTGTCTTATTGCCATGACAACTATCGTTGCCCATACAACAACCACGCCATTGAGCTTTCGAATTTTGGTATTAGAAGCAGTGGTGACCAACGAAGGCTTAACCCGCCCTAACTTTCCTATGATATTGGGTTTTAGTGTCATACTGTATATGACTTCAAGAAGCTTCTCCCCACGAGAAGGCTCAAAACAGACCTTAAGGCACACATACATAATTGGTCATTACAACCCTTTAGTCAGGATTAAGACCTAGCTGGGATTTGAACCGTGATCTCACGTCTAAAAGCGTCAACTTATATCGGTCGGATACAAGTAGTGTAAATAGTAAGGAGATCAGACGAAGCTTACTATCTTAAGAAATCGATATTTGTATCACATGGGTACCGGGACATAGAGATATTCCCGGCAACTGCAGAGCGGATGATTTGGCCAGAAGGGGCACGACCATCGAACTCTCTGATGAATTCTCTACATTGGGTATCCCTTTGGGTACCTGTGAGCTTATAATTGACAATGCAATCGTGGACCTTGTCAACAGTAAGTGGGCAGCTTCGGATAAGGGCAGAACGGCGCAAAAAATCTGGCCAAGGCTGGATAGGAGGCGCACGGCGACTCTGCTTAAACTCCAAAGAAGCAGGCTCAGCGCTGTTATCGGGGTTATTACGGGGCATTGTATTATAGGAATGCATGCGAGGCGTATTGGTCGTGGACACCTCGCGAATGATTTCTGCAGAAGCTGTGGAAAGGAGGAAGAGGATGAAACCATTCTTCACCTACTATGCACATGCCCGGCACTTGGTCAGAGGAGAAAGAGACACCTGGGTGCCTACTACATGGAGGACCTAGATGAACTGTCATGCATGGATATTGGCAGTCTGAGTCGCTTCATCGGAAGCTCCAAGTGGTTCCTGGAATAGGGGAGGATGAGAAACTGTGGTATCACAATGGGCCCTGTATGCGACCTAAGTGTGTCCGCTCATGACTCCATATGGGGGACAGCCACTTCTACCTACCTAAGAAATCGAGGTACTTGAAAACTTCCTTCGACGCTTCAAAAATGTGCTGGTTCCAGCGAACATCACACTGAATTTTTGTGTTCAGAACATCAAGAGCTTCTGACTCCCTTAATACCGTATTCCGTATTCGTAACTGAACTACGTCTTAAAGTTTGAAATTCTTGTCATTTTCTTCAGAGGTTTTTAAGAATAAAAATTAAAAGATATTTTGAGATCTCTGTGATAATTTAGGATAACCAACAAAAGTGTCATTATGTAGTTGAATAAGGTAATTGACTACAAAGCCCAAGCATTTCATGTTCAAATACAGCCAAACACAAACAACTTTCCATCTAAAAATATTCCCTCAGAGTCATCTAGATTCTATTCCCGAGAAAGATTACACAACTATACCCTACCACAACAGCCAAATACGTTTTCACAAAAAGTCAACGACATATTGGCAACCCTAGCATTCTAGAACCTGCGAGGAATTCATGTGCTTACTTAATAAACTTGGAAGAAAGCAAACAAATAGTAAATTAAATGGGAAAGAGACATTCTGACAGCTCTTTACAGGAAATGAAGAAATAAGAATAAAATAAAATCAGGCCCGTAAATGCCCTTAATATAACCCTGCTTCTATATGTATATACATATATGCTGGCAATTGCAATTGTAAAGAAATTTTTGCAACAAAAAATTGAAAATCTAGAAATGGAAAGTCATTTAATTTGTTAAATTTCAAATCCCAAATTGAATGAGAACAAGCAGAAACAGAAACAATTTTTCGGGGGGGAATTCTATTGATGATAAGGAAACAAATGTCTGACAGACTGAAGACAGTCGGCAGAGAGGGGGGGATAAAGAGCTCATGCATATGATTGTTGCTGCATTTTGCTGCATAAAGTTTGTAAAATGACAACAATTTCTCAAATAAGCATAAGTTTTCCGAAAAATTAAGGCCTGCATACAAGCAAGGATATGCTAGGAAAGATAACAATAAAAAAACATACCAAATATGTATAAATTTGTGTGTGTGTGTGTTAGAAAAAAAGCATCATTGTTGCATATGTCTGCGGTTGTTTGTTGTTATTGCTCTGTATCATTTGGAAATGATGATAATGAACCTTTTTGTCCTTCCTTCTCTTCTTCTTCAGCCTTCAGGAGGGAAGTTGTTGCTGTTGTTTAAACATTTTATGGGTTTTATTAGTATTTGTAAGATTCGGCAATTTGTTGTTATTATTGTTGTTTTAAGATTCATGTATGTTGACATAGAATGTCATCATAAGACAAGTTCCTGTTATCCTACCCAATCCACATTAGATTTCCAAAATTTGATGCAATTGCAGCAGCAATAATTGGAAATGCATGAATAACACTTTGTTCCTGCGCTCTACCCACTCTCTTAACCAATATTTCCTTGTAATTTATGCATTTATGTTTGTCTATATGTATATGAGTGTGGGTGTGTGTGTGTGTGTCTAACTATATGAGTGTTAAGTGGTGAGTGTGTATGGGTCACAACAGTTAGGTTATGTTGGCTTCAGGTTTTCAGGTTGTATGATTTATAATTTTGTCATGTTTTAGTCATTGATTGGATTGAAGTTGTGTTATGGTTTTCCAATACTCCTGTTTCCTCTAAATTCATCATCATCTCGTTCTCTATACCTCGTTTATATCTCTACTGGTGTGTGTATGTGTATGTTTCAATGGGGCAACGGAAATGCAAATTATGTAATGTGTCAAGTAACCGGAAAATTCATTTTAATTGCTCCAACATATATGCATGAGCGTATGAGTCCATAAGTGAATGAGTGCGGGAGTGTATAAGTAAGTGTGTGAGTGCATGCAAGTGATTATTTTCATCACCCATTTGTCAAGTGTCGCACCATAACATCGTTATTGTGCTGGAGGGTCACTACTGTGTATTCATGATTTCTCTGAATGCGTTCAGTTAAGTGTTAAGTTGATCAAATTTGCTACGAATAATGGTTTTTGTGGTCTGCAATTCATAAAAATTATTTTGAAACTTTGAAGAGAAAGAAAAGAAAATAAAAACTGATGCTGATAAACTAAGAGTAGAAATATCTTGAAAATAAAAAATAATTGACACCGTACCGTGACTATTTTTCTGTTAAGAATATTTCTAGTCCTTATGGAATTTGAATGCAACGATTCATTGATTTTTTTAGAGTAACTAACGAACCAGTTTTCTGAAGTTGTGCTTTAGAAAGAAGCTTTAATGGAAAGATTTGTTTTCGAATTATTTTTGAAAGAAATCACATCAGAACACCTCCATATTTTGAAGAAGGGGCCTATGGTTATAATTTCTTAAATTGGAAAAATATGAGTTTTTAAGACGGCTTTAAAATTATTCCTTGTGTGTGCTTGGAGCATATCATACCAGAGGAGAGGATCAGCATTATAGTGAGCAATTAAAGCAAGAACTTCCAAATTTTTAATTGCTCTCGAGCGACTAGAAGCGATTTTAAAGTATTGCTTCAGCGGTAAACCCAAGTTCAAGTGATAAAAATTTCCTTTTAAAACATATTTAGTGGTTATTTCTGTCTCCAATGTAATATATTTACGAACTTTAACAGCCTACATCCCACACATCGTTAATTTATACAATTTCTGAATGAAGGCGGTGAATTTTTCATTTCTGAAATGAGTTTTAAAGGGCTTCACATAGCTTTTTTTTGGTATAATCAAGAGAATTTGAATGTTTCTTAATGTTCTTACTTACTTGCTTATTGGTTATTACAACCCTTTAGTGAGGATTACAATTTATCTTCTCGTCTTTGTGTTAAATTTATACATGAGTGGCGGGGCGTACAGTTTAAAGTCGACTCCAAAAGTGCTGAGACGCAGAAAGAGCGAGTCTTTTCATATTTCGTTTTGTTCGAGATATCCGAGCCCAGGGGTTGGACACGGTTTCTATTCTAATAAACCAACAAACTACCTACCAGACTACGGCGACTTCTTGATGTTCTGGGCATGAAAATTACATGTACTTTTCGCTGAAACCAGCATCCTTTGCGATTGTCGGAAGAAGCTTTCAAATTGCTCGGTTTCTTCTTATTCACACTACTTACAGTCAAAGAAAAAGAGAGAGGCCATTTCCTGAGTGTTGCTTTTAAAATATGTAGTAGAAAACTTGATATATGCCAGTTAAGGCATAACAGTGGAATTGCTTTTCACCAACAATGAACTCATAAACTTTGATGATGGAGTTTGGAATACCCTGGGCTCATGGAATTCTTAGTCTGTTATAACCCGTTTAAACATTTTCCGAAAAAAGTTCACTTATGTAAGTAAGTCTGTCTTATGCCCAAAATATTATAAAGAATTTCAAAAAATAATCAAGGTTAGACGGTTCTTCATTACAATTTTCTCTATTTGTTGTCGGTGTTTATCTAGACCTTATCTAGAAATTGTGATGCCTAACCGTCCTATGATGTTGTTGATGTTATACAGCAACATACCATGAAAATAGTATTCAATTGTCAACCCAAACTTTAACTTCCTGTTCACTTCTTCTATTTTAAATTTCAAAATTCTTTTGTCAATAATATGATTGCACTCCTTAATAAAATTTATTTGTTTATCCACATAAAGTAGATGAGGAATTGAAAAGTGTAATAAAAATATCAAAAATATCCCGGTTGTTTATAAAACGACCAAAAACTTAATACCGCCACGTTCAACATAAAATGTAAGTCACAGTATTTAGTCTTATATCTCCTCTGATTGTAATTAATTGTCGATATTCTTCAAAAAGAAAAGAAAGAATATTTTATAAACAAAAAAACGAAGAAAAAAAAATTATTTTGTCTGCTTTTGTCATAAAACAATGAACGATAGGACCACCCTATCAGCCCTATTAAAATTACCCAACAAATTTCCCATGTTGTGTTGTGCCATCATCTATTCATCAACAATTTTTAATGATCATTTTATTAATAAAATAAACAACAACTACAACAAACATATACAAATTATACAATCAACAACAAACACAAAAAGAGAAGACGATCATAATTGAAAATAAACAAACAAAAGATCATCAGCATAATTGCTGCCGCCTGCCGGTTGTTCCATTTAAATCGCACGCGCCTGCGCTAAAATCCTTATGAGAGTATCAGTTGCTTTCAACATAGGAGGAAATACAGTGAGTAGGTGGGTGTGTGAACATGAATTTTATGAGTTTTTATTGTTCACTTTATGACTTGAAATATTTACGTTTTGAAAACGTTTAAAAAAAGGAAAAGCATTTGTTGCTGATCATTTTTATTTTTATTCCCCTTTGGCGCAATTGTTTATCCTGAGGAATTGTATACATTTAGAGGCCAAATTATGGGCTTCTGTTATAGAAAAAGAAAAAAAAAAACAATTTTTTGTTTATAATAAAAAAATATGAATGAAGATAATTTTATAAATTATGATATTCCATCACAAATTAAGTGTAAATTCTGTCTTTTTTTGATAACATGAACATGTTATTAAAGTATTAAATCACGTATAATATGTTTACAGACGTACATACAAAATTGATCATTACAACCCTTTAGTCAGCATTACGACCTAGCTTCTCACACCACCTATGTTGTGTGTGTTAATTTTATACATGAGTGGCGGGAGTTACAGTTTAAAGTCGACTCCGAACGACAGATTTTTGAGAAACATTTCATGTTTATTTAATTTGCTCTCCGAGTTTTTGCAAGAAATCTGCTGAGAGGACGTCGCGAAAAGAAATATTTTTTCTTATTTCATTTTTTTTTTGGAGATGTCTCACCTGATGATTGAACCGTGGCCTCATGTCTAATAAGCCAACACAATCTGATAAACACTTTAATCTTAAGACGCATACAATCGTATTTCCTTATGGACCCAACAACTGTTGTAATATTTTCCTAAGTTTTAGGATCAAAATAAGTTTCGATTTATTCTAATCGTTCTAAAATACACCCTAAACCAATGGAAAGACTAGAAAATATATTCTATCTTGTCCAGTGGATTATCGAAGAGGATATCATACAGTGCATTGTGAGTTCGGATCGACGATCTTGAGTGCAAGGTCTCTCTAAAATACTCCCAAGGCAGCTACGTTGGTGCTTGTCAACGTCGATGCTTTTGTGCCATGGAAAAGAATGAGGAACATCAGTAAATTACAGAACAATTACTCAATTAACTATACGCTTAATTTACACTCTGATATCATTTTCGTTAAAGTCGCCGTAGTCAAGTAGGTAGTGTGTTGGCTTTCTAGACGTGAGGCCACGGTTCAAACCCCAGGTCAGACAACGCCAACAAAACGAAATATGATTACTGGCAAAAACTCTGAGGGTAAATAAAATTGCCATGAAAAGTTTCTCAAAAAAAAATCTGTCGTTCGGAATCGACTTTAAATTGTAGGTTCCGCCACTCATGTATAAAAAATTAACACACACAACATAAGTGGTGTGAGGAGCTAGGTCGTAATCCTGACAGAAGGGTTGTAATGACCAATCATGTGTGTGGCAGAATAAAAATAAATGGATTCATTGTTAGTATCGGGCTTAATATGCATCGGTTTGGCCGCGCATTCTTACCTGTCGACAGGATATACTTCATTTTGCCGCCAATTACAGACGGACTCCCCTTGATAGTCCACCGTTCCATAGAGCAGCGCTAAACAACTCGCGTGATATAGTTTACCACACCACTTATGTTATGTGCGTTAATTTTAAACATGAGTGGCGAGACCTACAGTTTAAGGTCGACTTCAAACGACAGATTTTTGACAAAACTTTTCATGGCAATTTTATTATCTGCTCCCAGAGTTTTTGCCAGAAATCTGCTGAGAGGAAGTCTCCGAAGAAATATTTTTTTCATATTTTCATTTTGATATCTGACGAGGGGTTTGACCTAACGTCTAATAAGCCAACATACTCCCTACTAGACTACGGCGTCTTCCTCCTTCCTTCTGAACTTAGCCGTCGTTGAGTGAAAAAATTCTAGAATCTCTCAAAAGGAAACTATTAAGGAGACATTACAATCGCATTTGTACTTTAAAAAAATATTCTTTGTTCTACACTAAAGGCTATCAACTACAACCGCTCATAAATTACAAATTATTCCAGAAATTTCTTAAATGTTCTGCAAATTGAAATAAATTTTCTAACAAAGGATTTCTGATTAATTGCAACAAATTAAGGTAAAAATAATTGCTCGGAGAAAAAAATGAACAAAAACAATTTAAAGGAAAAATAAATTAAATTGCAGTAAATTTTCTTTTCTTGCATTTTCATTTTTGAATAATTTTTCATGCAACTCTATTAAAAGAAATTGGCCTGGTCTGGCCTGTTTTGGCCATATTGGGTCAGGAAATAAAACATCAAAAGTGTTTTGAGCTTAAAACACATGCTTAAATAGTAATTTTTCAAAAGAAACAACAGTTAACAGACACATACAAATGCATACACAAACATGTGTATGTATGCATGTGTGGGTATAGGAAAAGATATAGAAAAACCTAATCAACACTTAGAAAGTTTTTTTTTTTGTTTTTTTGCCAAAACAATTTTAATCATTTGATCCACAAAAACAACCACAAATAAACTCAACATTTTTGCAGCAGAATTTCAGTTTTTTTGTGATTTCTGGCCAAGGAGTGCTTAAGATTAACACAAACATGCAGCACACAACACACTTGTACACTCTGTAAGGCAAGTGTATTCAAATGCATTTGAAATGTTTTCTCCATAGCACTGCGTATGTGTTAAGGCACTTGTTTTCAAACTGATTTATCTTTACGTTCAGTTTTCCAACACAAGAAAAATTCTTTAATAGAATTTGCAACACTCCTACTATGTTGTTATTATGCCACTTTAGTTCCAAAATTCATGCCACACATGCATGCATACATGCAAACATGTTTTGAAAAAGAAAACCCATGAAAATGCAATTTTTCCAGCTCTAATGCGATGAATATACAGCTCTGCCTTGTATGGCACTACATCAACCAGTATTTGTGTCGTGCTTATATAGACTGGCCTAATAATCTGGCTACAACAGCATAAATTACATTTCCTCAGCTCAACTGGCCTGTACTTGCCCCCTGTAAGCAATATTGTTGTTGCTGTATGGTTTTGAAAAATCAGGAAATTTTACTTTTCCTGACACTCCATCTACATTACTTAGGCACACACATGCACAGAGACAATTACGATGGCCTGTAGAAAATTGCATTTTCATCACAGAAACTACCATAGCCATCCCCCTTCTCCTCGAAAAGAAAACAAATCAGTAAGACAAGAGAGAGAAGAGTGAGAGAAAAAATCATTTACGAGCTAAAATTCTTAATTGTACTTGGGTCCAGGCAGTAGCCGTAGTTTTAAAGGCAACTGCAGCTAAACAGGAATAGTCATCATGCCAAAGATGTATGAAATATAAACATTATTCCAACTGACACAGCACATACAGCACAACTGTGCTGTCATCCTTAGGCCTTTGGCCTACAATTGTCCCCAAAAAAACCAAAAAAAAAAATTCTACAGCCGTGAGTTAGGAAAACTTAAACTGGAAACTAAAGTGTTTGTCAATGTTGCCACAATGCAGTTTAAATGTGGCATCTAGACGCGACCACTGGCACTTGTAGCAACAACTTAACCCACGCACTCACACACATAGAAACAAGTTGTTGTTGTTGTTGTTGACGACTATGACAAGTGACATTCCCCAAAAACCTCGAAATTGACCAAAAGTAGAGTTGATTTTGGCAGACGACATTCCCTCTCTTTCACTTACGACTACTTCGCCCGGAATTGTTATGAATGTTGCAATTGCTTTTACAAACAACAAGTCGTCAACATTGTCATCATCATCATCATCATGGGGCGGCATGTAGTAAAAATTCGTGGCACAACGCATAAGATTTAGGAAACAACAACAACACACTGCAACATTTACGGGAGACCAAACTGCAGCATCATTATTTTTCCAGAAGTAAAACTAACAGCGACACCAACATTATCATGGTTATTACCACCACAAAGACAAGAGAGACAGAGAGAGAGAGAGAGAGAAAACGAAGCTCTATAACCACCTTGGCCTATAACCATTGGCCACGTAACAACGTTACCATGGCAAATATCGTCAAGAGGCATTTTGGTCACGAGCTTATGGCATAAGAGTACACAAGCAGAGGTGTCAAGGAATGGAGCCTTTCTACGGTGTCTTTCATGTGAATCAAGCAAAATAATCAGAAGATATGTCTATCCCATTAGGAAGTCACCGCAGTCTAGTAAGTAGTGTGCTGGCTTATTAGACGAAAACTACGGCTCAAACCCCAGGTCAGACATCAAAACGAAATATTAAAAAATATTGCTTCGGCTACTTCCTCTCAGCAGATTTCTAGCAAAAAACTCTGACAGAAAATAAAATTTCCATGTAAAGTTTCTGAAAAAAATCTGTCGTTCGGAGTCGACTTTAAACTGCATGTCCCGCTACGCATGTATAAAAATTAACACACACAACATAAGTAGTGTGAGAAGCTAAGGCGTAATCCTGACTGAAAGGTTGTAGTGACCATTTATGTATGTATCTATCCCACTATGAAGTCGTCGTAGTCTAGCCTTATTAAACAAATGCCCGTAGTTAAACCCCTGTCCCAGACATCTCGAACTTAATATTTTCTCTCGGCCACTACCTCTCAGCAGCCTTCTGTCAAAAACTCTGAGAGTAAAAAATCAATCATTTGGAGTCATGGATAAAATTAAAACGCACAACACATTATTAGAAAGATATGGTGGTTCAAACCCTGGCTAAGATATCTCGAACTTCAAGAAAATTTTTTCGGTAAGTTCCTTTCCGCAGTCTTCTGATAAAAACTCTCAGCGTTAAATAAAAATTGCCATGAAAAGTTTCTTAAATCTGGCGTTTGAAGACGATTTTAACCGGTAGGTCCCGTGAATCATGAATTAACATACACAACATAAGTGGTGTGAGAAGCTAGGTAATGTAATCTAAACTAAAGGGTTGTAATAACCAGTCTATCCCAATGCTTAAAAAAAAAAAAAAAAAAAAAAAAAAAAAAATCGAACATGCTAAGGCAAGCCATCGAACTGGCCCTGGGGTTCTAGAGGATTTGTGCTTTACACTACACTACAGATGGTTTGAATGGCAAGTAGCATGTGTGGTGACCATATTGCTACGTTTTTACCTTTTAAAACGTTTAAAATATGAGCTCGTAAATTGGAAATAAAATAAAAATAAATTTGTGTTCAGTTTTAATTAAAGTGCTTTATTATTCGCACAATTCTGTGCGCCACTGTTCACAACTTTATGTTAACAACAACAATTGCTTTGTTTGTTATTCCTCTGGTTATACCCTTTGCATAAATGATAACATTTACTAGACAATTGTTCGACAGATTTTTGTAATGGAGATCTTTAAACCACGATTACTCTCTTTAAACACACCGCATCGTTACACAATACTGACTGAACTTCACTAACTCACTCGCCTGCTTTGCCTTGTCTTTTATATGGCAGAGTAAACAGTCTGATGAATGTTCTTGAAGGCGAATGTTCATGACTTCGGCTTCTCGAAATCTCTATAAATGTAAACAACGTTGTTTACATTTATATCGAAATCTCTATAAATGTAAATTATTGTAGTGTTGTTTGTGTATTTTGTTTACATTTATTTTTGCAGTATTGTTTATATATTTGTGTTTACTTGTTTACCATTTTTTTTATGCTGGTGTTTGTTGTTATATTAAGCAGTACGATAATTTGTAAACAGGTTTATTTACTTGCATTGTTTTGTTTTTGTAGCTTTTGTTTCTTATTTTAATGTTAAGCGATGTAAAAGCAAAACACCAGTATCTAGATTTTTCATTTTCGTAACAATATTATTAAGTCACTCTAAACTGTCTCCTCAAGGTCTCATCGTAATGAGAATATGAGCCCATAGCACAATTTAATTCAATCTTTCCTTTGAGATATAAACCTGCTCTCTGGCCAAAAGAATGAATTCCTTTAAGCTTCTTTCACATGCCTTTAGAAATTGAATCTACCAAAACAGAACCTTAAAAAAATTAAAAAATGAAGAGAAAGTCAACACAAAGACTACTTTAAAGCCCTCTTGTTATATGTAGACGTGTTCCCCTAGAAAAGGAACAAGACGCACACATACACAGAAAAAAAAAGGAAACAAAAACAAGGAAACCCCAAACAGAACCTCATATTTAAACAGCAGTTGGAGAAGGAGCAGCAGGAACAGAAGCATTGGGCAAGAATATCCAGAAATTGCAGTTGCAATACGAAAAATGCATTTAAGAACGTAAGGAATACTGCAACACACAAATTGCCATAATTTAATATGGCAATTTTCGGAAAAGAGATTGCTAGAGATTGTTGCATGCAACAGCAACAGCAACGGCAATATCAAGTTCATGTGCATCATTGTCGTTATCAACATTGTACTGGACATGGTTGTCATTGTTCTTCAACTGGCTACGGCAGTAGATATGGATGGATGATGCACTTCCATTTGCAAATAAATTTTCTTTCTTTCATTGTGTTGCATGGCTGTGTTGCATGCTCTTTAACAAAATTTTTCTGAGAGGCATATGTCAATGGGCGGGGGAGAGCCAAGTTGTTGTAGTTGACTCTTGTTTTGTTTTTTCTTTTTTTTTTAAGGAAAATGATTTGATTTTTCATTTTTGGTTAAACAACATTCTTGTTGTTATTGTTGTTGTTGTTGTTACGGTTGCATGATATTTAGTGTTGTTGTTGATGTTGTTCGTTTGAGGTTGTTTATGGTTGACAAACATGGTTTGTTGGGGTTTTCGTTTTTGGGATTTTTGAGTAAATTTTTCTCGGGTTACCCAAAAAATTATGTCGGATTTGTGGTGCAACTGTTAAGATGCTTAAGGAGGGTAAGGAGTTGTTACAGAGTAGAAAAGTGGTAGATATGAGTTGAGAATTTAAAGCGTTGTAGGCAGTATTGAAGGTAACTTTTTATTTTGGTTTTGAAAATAAAATTTGAAAAAGAGATTTTTTAATAAGGGAAACTATTGAGTGTGTAAACTTTAGAATTTTTCTAGATTTTCTAAAAAAAAATCATTTTACAGGAGCTGAATTCAATTCGTAGAGGGCTTCTCTAAACACATATTATGGTCTCTGATGGTAGGGATTTCATACCATCGGTGCTTTAGCAAATGCAGTAAGTCCATTAGCCCTCAGAGCAATGTAAGATGGACAGAACTCAAGTAGTGCATGTATTCTCAATTCCCGCATGGGAGTCTAAGCCATGGGAAAACAGAGAATATTTTGGCATTTAGTTTCGAAATGATCGATCTTTTGCAATCAAGATGGAATATCGCATAAATTTTCTCAATTTATCTCATAATTGAATGACTCCAAAAATATGGAGATGGCGATTTTGAAGTTGCCGTGGTCTAGTAGGTAGTGTGTTGGCTTATTAGACTGAAGGTCCGAGTTCGAATCCCAGGTCAGACATCAAAACGAAAATATTTCTTTGGCGACTTCCTCTCAGCAGATTTCTGGCAAAAACTCTGAGAGTAAAGAAAATTGCCATGAAAAGCTTCTCAATAAAATTTGTCGTTCGGAGTCGACTTTAAAGTGCAGGTCCCGCCACTCATGTATAAAATTAACACACACAACCTAGGAAGCTAGGTGCGGGCTTCGTGGGGACGATTGCTGTAGACTGTCTAATGGTGAAGGTATAGCACTGGCCATTTTATAGTCACCTAGCAGCAACTCGTTTCCTTGCTGTACGCATCTTGAGATGTCCACAAACACTACTCCCTCTCTTCCACCTTCCTATAACCCATTTTCCTAAAAAAACCTGCACAATGCACTGCATGAGTAGGGGCCATCCCCTGAGTGCTGGTTGCACCAAAAAAAAAAGTTTTTATGACCAATTATGTATTTATGTATGTATGATGAGTAGTATTTCCCGACTTTAATATAATATGCATTCTTTTTTTTTTACTAAAATATTTAACAATTTAATTAAAAATCGATTTTTAAACTCTTTTTGAAATATTCCACTCACACCCTTCGCTGTAAGGCAGACAACAGCCGTTTTAAATGAAGGTCAAGCATTTTAATAATATTTTTGAAATTTTTTTTTGCAAAGGACTCTTTGGATAAATAACCAAATATTGGGAATAATATTTGAGAATTTCTTTTTTTTTTTTTAATACCAATTTACATCAGAATACAGTTACAAACAAGAGGAGAAAAAATAAGAATAACAGGGGAGGAGCACAGAAGTGAAGGATAAAAAATTAACAACACATGTGGTATGTTTTACTATAAATTTATGTCTGATCAACGGAAAAAACAACAACACGCTTTAGACATGAATAAATGGAAGACAATATAAAAAACCCAGGAAAAGAGAAAAAATTTCAACCAAAAGTCCAATTAAAACTTAACTTGGAGCATAAAAAAATGCAAAAAAAAAATGCCAAAAAAAATAGAAACAATGGAAAGTCCATGAACTCCTTTAAAAAAAAAAAAAAAAAAGCCATGGCATTTAGAACAAAATATCTTCACATCAAAATGAGAAAAAGAACAGAAGGCGAACAAGAACTAAAAACCTTTGTATGTTATCCACGCCAACATTGTAAATTGAAACCACTTCCGTAGAAAATGGCGAAAAAAATCTACAAAAAACACAGTCATTTTCCTTTACCAAAAAGGAAAAGTGGAAAGTTTTTTTTTTTTTTAGCAGAATCCTATGACGGAAGTCACAAAACCATGAATTTTGATTTAACAAAATACCCCCGTATGTTAATTCTTCTTTACAATATCTGCTACACTCACTCTGAGAGTGAGTTGTGAATCCATAGCGAAATCAAGGTGACAAACCGCGTGTTTCTTCTATTTCTTTTTTTTTTCGTATCACAATTCCCATCTTCTCCTCATTGGAATGCTTTAATATTGGTATTAAACGCTGGCATTTTGAATACCTTTTAGCGGTGTGTCATAGACATGCTGTCGAA
The DNA here is from genome assembly GCA_927399465.1 of Sarcophaga caerulescens. NCBI lineage: Eukaryota > Metazoa > Arthropoda > Insecta > Diptera > Sarcophagidae > Sarcophaga > Sarcophaga caerulescens. Next base: position 12,138,673 of record OV656873.1, read on the forward strand.
CAATAAACGTAATAAAGTATTACAAGCACCTTTCGGACGAAATCGAAAAATGAAGAAAAAATATTTGAAAGACTAGGTTTGTTGGACAGGAGAAACCCTTAGAAGGCTATTAGAATTTGGCTAATAGAACAAATTATTTCGTTTCATGGTTTGTAGTTAAACTATTTGAAATTGTGAAGAATTGTTATTTTTTTTTCCTAATAATTTCTGCTACACATAGCACAGGATGTTATTATCGTCAATTCCAGACATACATAATTGGTCATTACAACCCTTCAGTCAGGATTATTGACCTAGTTTCTCACACCACTTATGTTGTATGTGTTAATTTTATACATAAGTGGCGGGACCTACAGTTTTTTTTTAAGTCGACTCCGAACGACAGATATTTTGAGAAACTTTTCATGGCAATTTTATTTACTCTCAGAGTTTTTGCCAGAAATCTGCTGAGAGGAAATCGCCGAAGAAATACTTTTTGTACTTTGTTTTGATGTCTGGCCTGGGGCTCGAACCCTGGCTTTTCTTCTAATAAGCCAACACACTACCTACTAGACTACGACGTCTTCAATATTTCAATTCCAGACATAAAACTTAAAATTGTTTTGTTAGCGCTGCTGCGTCATGCGCCATTTCAGCTTCAGTAAAGCGAAAGATTAAATTTATTCCAGTTGAATCTCTCCCATGTAGAAGACAGCGTTTTACTGGCTTATTGGAGAGTAATTGATATGCTCTTCTGGCTATACTGAGAAGCAAAACCTACGTGGACCCTTATATTTGTTAAGATTTTGACAATGAAATGGAAATTAATTGCTGTGTGAACTGAATGACTGTATGGGTATACCAACTGGGCTTCTACACTTTTTGTCTTTTGTAACATATTTATCCTTTATAGTTGTCTACGTCTAAATGTACGTTCACACAGTAAATAAAAGATATCCAGCCCAACTGTTTACAATCTAAATCATACAATTCGGTGTCCATCCTCATTCATATTGCCCTCAATGTAGCCATGAACACGTATTAATGTTTAAAAGGTTAAAATGATTGGATCATTCCTCAGGCAATAGAAAAAAGCGTATGGCTGCTTACTTGAAATCCACTGGTCGCGCTGCCATTGCCGATGAAGCCAGGAAATACCAATCGAAGATCTTGTCTGCCGATAGCAACTGTAAATACGATGAACTCATCGAAATTGATTTGAACAAATTGGAACCCCATGTTAACGGTCCATTCACCCCTGATTTGGCTCATTCCATCAGCAAATTGGGTGAGAATTCCAAGAAGAACGGTTATCCAATGGACATTAAGGTTGGTTTGATCGGCTCATGCACTAACTCCTCATACGAGGATATGGGACGTTGTGCCAGTATTGCTAACAACGCCATGAAACATGGTCTCAAATCAAAGATTCCTTTTAATGTTACCCCCGGCTCTGAGCAAATCCGTGCTACAATTGAACGTGACGGTATCTCTGAAGTATTCCAAAAATTCGGTGGCACTGTTTTGGCTAACGCTTGCGGTCCTTGCATTGGTCAATGGGATCGTAAGGACATTAAGAAGGGTGACAAATACACCATTGTCACATCCTACAACCGTAACTTTACTGGCCGTAATGACGCCAACCCTGCCACTCATGCCTTCGTAACCAGTCTTGAATTGGTAACAGCTCTTTCCATTGCTGGTCGTTTGGACTTTAATCCTCTTACCGATGAATTGACTGGTTCTGATGGCAAGAAATTCAAATTGGATGCTCCATTTGGTGATGAATTACCCTCAAAGGGCTTCGATCCCGGCATGGACACCTATGACGCCCCTCCAGCTAGTGATGAGACTGTTAAAGTTAATGTTGACCCCAAGAGCCAACGTTTACAACTATTGTCTTCCTTCGACAAATGGGATGGTAAGGACTACATTGATTTGACTGTCCTCATCAAGGTCAAGGGCAAGTGCACTACTGATCACATTTTCGCTGCGGGCCCTGGTTGAAATACCGCGGTCATTTAGACAACATCTCCAACAATATGTTCATTGGGGCCACCCTACTTTATGTTTAGATATAAGTTTAGTTTAAGTGCATAAACCAACCCTGTACTTACGTTCTAATTATTGTGAATTATGAAATATAAACGAAAAGAGATCACTACCCGATCCACCCCCGAAGCTAAAGGTACGTTTATGTACTGAAATAAATATTAATTGAATATTTAATAGTAATTATCTTTGTGTTTTATTTACCCAACATCTCGCCAAATATTTTATTTTATTATTTCCACGCTCCCCCCCACTAACACGGATATAGACATCAAATTAACCCTTTGGGGCAGTTGTATTGAACATTAATTGTGCTCAATCACTAGAGTGTTCATAAAATTGGTTGATATTATAAGAACAGAGTAATTTGATGAGTTTAGTCCATATACCGATATTAGGGACATTCTGTAATGTTGTGAGATATTCAGTGTGCTGGACATTAGTTTGTAGTGTTGGTCTTTGTCAATTTGACTAACCATTTAGTTTTGAATGCAATACGCAATGTCAGAATTGATCTCACCAATCAGAACTTATCAAACATTAATGAACTCAAAGCAATTTCCTTGAGTATATAACGAATCAGATTCAATATTTTGATAAACCCGTACAGTTCTCCACGTTATATGGTTACAAAGATAGGTTCTCCACACAATTTTGCCTGCGCCTTCCTTCGTAGCGCATGCTCAACATCAATTTTATGAGAGGGAAAATAGGCATCATTTTTGTACTGAATATCCTTAAGTGTCAGCAAATCACCTATGTTTTATACGCAAGAGGTAAGGGAAGATTACCTACTTAACTTAATTGTCCTTTTGTAAGCATTACAACCTGGCTGCAGTTTAACGTTGACTCCGAACAACAAATTTGATAAACTTTTTCATGGCAATTTTATTTACTATCACAGTTTCTGATAGTAGTCTGCTGAGAGGAAGTCGACGAAAAAATATTTTTAGTTCGACACATCTGAGCTGTGGCTTGAACCACGGACTCGGTAATCGGTAAAGATAACATTAGAATATCTAGCCACTTCACCAAGAGATGTCAGACGTGTTGTAATCAGTAACCATATCACGTGTACATCATCAAAACTGGTTGCTTAGGTAGGATTGATGATCTAGGTCTAGCTTCTAACACTAAACAACTGCCAACCAATTCTAGCAAGCATGGAGAAATACAGTGGACAGCAAAAGTCTTAGTACGGCAATATACATACATAATTTAGTAATTTCATGAATTTTAGCTAAAAGTTTGTATAAAAAATTAAGCTTTTTATATTTATTTTTTTAATTTATTTCTGTTTTATTATAAAACCAAAAATTTTTTAATGTTTTTTAAAAGTTTCAGATGACTTTCACAGGTACCCCCAAGGAGAACCCAGAGTAGATTTAAAATTCAAAGTCCTAATACAGTAGGACCTTGATTATCCGTGATTCGATTATCCGGCAACATCAATTATCCGGGATGGAAAAAGAAAAATTTTTGTATCGACTTAATTTTATTTTGGATCGGCTTAAATTTTTCTGCATCGTTTAACCGTGATTACCTCTATTATCCGTGATTATAAGCCAAAATTTTTTTCTATTATTTTGGACAAACAAGCGAAAAAGGGGAATTCCCTCTTTAGTACATGAAATCCTTATCTATTGTTCTCTGACAAAATTATTTTTTTATAGTTTTGAAACATGTATGTATATAAAATTCTTAAATTATTTAGTTTTTATATAAATATGTACATATTCATTTATTAATTAATAAAAATATCTATTAAAAAACTAGCCAAAATTGGTACTCAATTAACCGGGAAAATCGATTATACAGAATTCCCGACCATCACGGAAAATCGAGGTCCCACTGTATATGGAAATGTTATCCATTGTATATAGTAGAATCCCTTAAATCAGCAACGCCATTTAACCCATTTGGAATTGAATGTACCAGTTTTGTTTAATGTTTTCTGGTGGCACCATGAGAAAGTTTTTCGGTTGACTTTTGTTTGAGGTTTAGCGATTACGTAACCGTTCTTTCAAATGTTCTCCTAAATACTCTCTTGAAGTCATATCGGGACTTTGTGCAAGAGTATTAAGCCTGTGGGGACTTTTTTTGTCAAAATATATTGGAGTACTAAAACTTTTGCTGTGCACTGTACATTTTCTACAGTAAAGTAAATCCTTTTAATTCAACTCATATCTTGAATAAAAAGATTTTTTTCATAAAATATTTGACACTAAAATAAAACAAATCTAGAATTCTAGTAATGTGAAAGGACTTTACTTTCGAGACAAAATCATAATATATTTGTAAAGGGTATTTATCAAAGATTTAACCTGTGCCGGATGTAATTTTTTTAAGCTACTATGAAGTGGTTGAAATGGTATTGCTACTTGGCTTCCTGTATCAATCTTAAATTTAAAAATTTTTTAATATAAAGGAAATGACTTTTTCACCAATCTAATATTGATTTATTTAAAAATGAAATTTCTTTCGAAGAAGTATTATTTTAATAAAGGGCGATGGTACATTGCTAAAAAAAAAGACGTCTTTTGGACTGTAACTAAAATAGCAAAAAACTGAACGGACTTATCGAAAAATTTAAAGGATTTATGGTAAACAAACAAAAACACAAAAAAAAAATTCAAATCTTTTTTGGTTTATTTTTTAAATTTTTTTTCGTTTTGAACTGTCAAAGTATTTAATGGAAATTGAATTTTTTTTTTTGTTTTTTGGGCTGCTCCTCATATTCTATGACTGTTGGCCAAAAGTCAAACCAACAAATGTGGCCAAAACGATATTTTTTTCTGTGTTAAAGGGCTTTTACTTAAAACGAAAACGAACGAAAATAACTTCAGTAAACAAAAATAAATTCTAAAAAAAAAAATATAAATTTTTAAATTTCTTTTCTTTCTAGATGAGCTACTAAATACGATGAAAAATTAGAACAACAGAAAAAGAAATCAAAAAAACTGTTAAGAACTGTTAGGAATTGAGAAAAAGTAGAAGAAGAACAAGAATATTTTCAATTTAAATTTTTTTTTTGGTGGCGCATTAAGAAAATCTTACGAAAATTGTGCGCTTCAAACAAGTTGTTGTAGCCAATTACGGCCACACCCAGCACCAACACTTTACACCCACGCCCTCTCAAACAGCAAGACAAACAACGACAACATCTCTGACAGCATCTGGTGGCAGTAGAACAAATAACAACAAAATGCATCTCACAACCACAACAACAAATGGCACGGCCAATAACAACAATACGGCCACTGCCAATAACAACAACAACAATAACAATAATACACAAAATAATAACAACAATAATGGTTCAACAAATTCAAATGCCAACAACAACAATACAAATGGCAATAACAACAACAACAACAGTACCGAACAGAATACACCACCCACAGCCGCACAACTACTGAATGAGGCCTACACGAAAATGACTTCAGACATCTTGGCCGAACGTACACTGGGCGACTTTCTAACCGAACATCCCGGCGAACTGATACGCACCAGTAGTCCCCTGTTTGTGTGCACCGTTCTGCCGCCTCATTGGCGTTCAAATAAAACGCTGCCGGTGGCATTTAAGGTGGTCTCGTTGGGTGATATCATGGACGGCACCATGGTGACGGTGAGAGCGGGCAACGATGAGAACTATTGTGCCGAACTAAGGAATTCAACGGCGGTAATGAAGAATCAAGTGGCGAAATTTAATGATTTACGTTTTGTGGGACGCAGCGGTAGAGGTAAGTGTGTATGTATGTATGTATGTGTGAATTGTTTTAAATTTTTTTTATGTCTGGAAGATTGCACAAGAATAAGAAAAAGAATTTTCAAAATATTGTTAAGTTTCTACCTTCTAAAAACGTAAAGAATATGAGCTCGTAGATTGTAAATGAAATAAAAAATAAATTTGGTATTTAGTTTCAATTCAAATTCCTTTATTATTGGCACAATTCTGTGTGCCACTTTTCACTACTTGATGTAAACAACAACAATTGCTTTTCTTTGTTATTCCTCTTTTTATATTCTTTGCATAAGCAATAACAATTACTAGACAATTATTCGACAGATCTTTTTAAGGGAAATCTTCAAACGCACTGCGTCTTCACACAAGACTGGCTGAACTTCAGTAACTCAGTCACCTGCTTGGCCTTGCCTTTTATATGGCAAAGTAAACAGTCTGATGAATGTTCTTGATGGCGAATGTTCATGACTTCGGCTTCTCGAAATCTCGTTGTAAACATCGTTGTTTACATTTATTCTTGTAGTGTTGCTGGTGTATTTTTGTTTACTTGTTTACCATTTTTTATGCTGGTGTTTGTTGTTATATTAAGCAGTACGATAATTTGTAAATAGGTTTGTTTGTTGACGAGAGATGGTGCATGCAATAGGAGCACTTAGTAATCATTGTTATTTTTTGTCTATCTAATCAATAAAAATTGCTTTAAAACCGAAGCTAGAGGTGTTCACATATAGATTCGTCTTCTCCTTCTTTGTATGCAATTCTTCTAATTTAGTCTACTGCTTTGACAATCTCTTTATCTTGGGCGGGAAATTGGGAAACAGTGTCTCATCAATGATTACGAATCGACGAATTTACTGCGGTGAATCTCTGTTGAAATACTTTCATAATGCTGCACTCTCCAAATTTTTGGTCAATGTACGAGCAAAAACGGTGCAATGTTCCACGTTAACGACTTGGTTCAGATTTTCACTGATGGTTCGTGACTTGTTGGTGTTGGAATTTTTTCAGAATCGTTAAGCGATCAACCGCATGTGTTGGCAACACAGGCTGCGGTGAGGTTTATTGGGGGCATAAATATATCCAGGAGTAGTATTACGATACTTTTTGATAGTCAAGCGGTTGTAAAAGTACTGAGTTTTTACGTGACGAACTCCAGGACAGCTTACAGCAGATTTCTGATTGAAATAGCGGAACGGTATGTGAACATACGGGTTATAGGGTAGGGTTAGTATGAGGGTAAGAGGGGGTAGGGTGTATATGTATGTGGGACATGCACAAACCTTTCTGTGTGATTTTGTTCACTCGTGTGAACAGTATGACAAACATATCGTATGAATGCCGGGGCTCAACGATATTCCAGGAAACTGAACGTATGAACAGGCTAGGTGTGACACGACTATGGAACTCTCCGGTGAATTCTCAACTTTGGGAACCCCTTTAAATATCTGCGAGTTTAATGATAATGCAGTTATGAAGTTACCTCAAAATGGCCGAGAGCCTTCGGTTACCGGCAGAATATCGCAGCAAATCTGACTAAAGGTCAAAAATTGTGCTTGAACCCGAATGGAGTTCAGTATGGTTATTGGAATAATTGCTTTCTACTGCAATAGGGGTACTCATGAGAGACGCATAGGTCTTGGAGATATGGCAAATGATTTCTGAAGGAGCTGTAAAGATAAACAGTTCTTCACTTATTGGGTACAAGTACATCGCAATGTCTGAGAGGCGGACCTTGGTGTCTATTATATAAACGATTTGAATAATCTGACAGCAGTGGATAACTAATGAAATATAACTGACCTCTCAGCTTTATCTTCATAGTTGGTTAATGAAAATCTATGGATCCATTTGTTATTTGAAATGTATTGTCTTTTTAAAAATCTTTTTGTAAACTTTAGTCCAAACTGAAAAAAAAAATCATTTTCCAACACTTTAACAACTTTTTCTCTCTATTTTTTAGATTTTTTTTTAATTCACTGAAAATAGCCTTGTGTACACTCGCACAATAATTGCAGCCAAATTACTTTTAATTTTACAGAAACACTTAAAACTTTATCGTAGTTTTTCGTATTTTTCGGTTGTTGTAAAACACTCTTCTGTTAACAATACAAGACACTTAAATTTTGGAAACAATTGCTGTTGTTGGTTGCATTGTTTTTTACAACAGCAGCAGCATGGCAGCAGGAGCCGTAAAAAACTGTGTAATTTGGCAACAACAAATAAATCGTTTTTTATTTAAGACCAAAATGGAAAAAAATATTTCTTAACTTGACCAACAAAAAGGAAGAAAAATAAAAACAAAGCAGAACACAACACGGAATAGAATAGAATCGAAAACAAATGCGCATTCTTGGTTGGGCAAAAAAAAAAAGAATTTTAATTTGTGCTCTTTTTTTTGCAGCAACAATTTTTCACACTGTTTTGGTTGGTTTTTTCTTATATTTTTGAGAAGAAACAAAAAAAGTAGCAGATCTGGATAAAAAGTGTATAGAAAGAAAATATTTTTGGGTGGAGTTACCGAAAATTCACTAACAATTGTGTACAATTCACGATTTCATTACGTTTTTCAAATCACCAAACACAACACTTTTTAAAAGATTTAAATTGCCTAGCCCACTTTATAAATAAAAGTTTAAAATTTTGAGATTTTTATGCACCTTTCATTCGGAATTTTCATTAAATTTAGTTACGTGTTAAATAGCCTTTGTGAAACTGGCCCTTTGACTTTCAACTTAACACGCAGTATCCTTTCTACACTCTTTCCTTTTTTAACGCAGTTGCCTTTTTTATTAACGAAGCTCTGTGAAAATAGAATTCTGTTGATGGTTCTGTTTTTTTTCTGTTCTTATTTGGCCAATACAATACAATAAAAAACATGGTTTATTGTGCTTATCACAAAAGTTCATTAAGTGTTGCAAGTAAAACTTTTCCCATCGCAGTGTTTTTACTTTTTTGTTGTTGTTGTTTTGAAATAAAAAATTGCAAGTCCAGGAAGTGACCATGAGGCCAGGCAGTATTAAATTTTAAAAAAGAAAAAATTAAAGTATTGCAGGCAAAAATTATAGAAAAAATAGTCATTATGACAAATTTAGGCTGTAACTCACCAATAATATTTTGACTTTCTTTACACGAACTGAGGTAATGCTAGGAATTTTTCTGAAATTGAAGATATAATATTTGCTCAGCTAAGAAATCACAACATATTTGTGGCATATACATTTGTGGCCCATACATGAGAGTTTTATTCCTTTCTCGGTCGCTTATAAATGGTGTAAATTGTAAGTAAATCAGATGAAGTGAAGGCACTGAAAAATTGTTCAGTTCTAGCGAACATCACACTGAATTTTCAAGCTCATAACGTCAAGATCTTTTGACTCCCTAATATTTACACCACATATGGGTATAGATGAAGCAATATTATTGCTGCTTAACACTGACTTTATATGTTTTTGTTTTTAAAACCTTTCAATTTATTTATTTATTTTTGTCTGACTATTTTTTTACGATTTCAATGAACGTCTTTGACGATTTTGACGATTTTTTCTCAAATATTTGACGATTTGACGCTACATTTATCTGGCAGCTATGGCTGTGTGACATATAGCGCCATCATATTTAAACCACAAAAAGGCCAATGAAATGAAATCTTTGTTTGAATCGATAGTACGGGGCCATATAATTTAATGTTTGAAGATTATTTCATGCAAATGTTGACCGCGACTGCGCCTCAAATGGTCCATCCGCTTATTCCAATTTTGGCATACTCTTTGCAACATTTCGGCCGGTATCTCACGAATAAATGCTTCAATGTCGTTTTGCCCAAAATGCAAGAGCTTGACTTGCATGACATGTGGTTTCAACAAGACGGTGCCACATGCCACACAGCACGCGTAACAATGGACTTATTGAGAGGCGATTTCGGTGAACATTTTATTTCACGTTCGGGACCGGTCAATTGGCCGCCTAGATCGTGCGATTTAACGCCTTTAGACTATTTTTTGTGGGGCTATGTTAAAGCTCATGTCTATACAGAAAAGCCCGCTTCAATTGACGCATTGGAAGACAACATTGAAGCATTTATTCGTGAGATACCGGCCGAAATGTTGGAAAAAGTATGCCAAAATTGGACTAAGCGGATGGACCATTTGAGGCGCAGTCGCGGTCAACATTAGCATGAAATAATCTTCAAACATTAAATTATATGGACCGTACTATCGATTCAAATAAAGATTTCATGCATTTTTCTGAATTTTATGTGTTTTTTTTTTGAAAAATTTTCCTATAGCTCTTAAAAAATCACCCTATACTTGATTTTCCTGAAGTTCTACACTCTCAGGTGTGAGAAGAAGGTAGATCGAGAAGCTAGGTTGTAATCCTGACTGAAGGGTTGTAATGACATATTATGTATGTATGTACTCGTATGTCTATACCCTCAGGCATACTTTCCCTAATGCAGAGTCTTTCGAAAAATATTATTTATTTTGTGTTTATCTTATGATCCTACGGATATTTAGGAAATATAAAATCAATGTCTTTTTTTTATTTCTCTGGGAATAAGTTGACATATTTTCGGAATCATTTTATTTAATTTTTTTTTAATTTTTATTGTCTTTAGTTTAATTACTCAAAATATCTTTCAATTTCCTTAGGAATATAAAAACATTAAAGAAACCACAGAGAATTTTGATGGGTTGTCTTTAATAAAAAATTTTAATTGTCCAACAATAATTGCTACGAATGGAAAATTTCAGTTTAAAGAACATTTTATAATTCAAACAACAAATCATCAAAAGACACAGATTAGATACATGAAATGTATGCGTTCTCCTGTTAGTATTTATTTCATACAATATTTGCATAACGAAACGAAGTGAAGAGAAGAATTTTGTCATGTTTCTTGAAGATTTTCAAGAAAATCCCGAAAATCCTGAATATCAACAGAATTAATTGCGCAAATAAATATTCATTCAAGCATTTGATTTATGGCATGACATGCAAATCTGACTCTCTCTACCCATTCTGTCTAACCTAACATATCTTGACATTAATGGTGGCAGTAAAAGTAGGTGTAAATGCATAAACAAACAGAAATACAAACACAAACACAACCAACAACCATAAATTTCATTACCTTTTAAGAGACAGAAAGAAAGAGAGAGCGAGGGAGTTAACGGTAACGATAATGACATATGGTATATCAATAACACTACAACAATACAATACAATAATATTTTATGCCTATGTATTGATGAGAAACACTGTGTTGGTGTCTGTCTGTGTGTCTGTGTGTTTGCTGTGTTTCCTTCTTATAATTTCTGTTTGTTTAAGGGAAGACAAATGAGAGGGAGAAGTGTCATACAAGAGAGAGAGAGAGGAATGTTGACAAATCGTTAAATAAACAAAATATTCCCACACACGCAATACCAACAACAACAACAACTACGTCAATATCTTAGACAAATTGATACGTTTCAATTCGTATAAGAAAATAAAGAAGAAAAAAAACACGTTAAAAATAAACACACGCATGCCGTCGCCTGTTATTATTGTTTGTATTGTTTTTTTTTTTGTTGTTAATCTTCATGTTAACCAGGCCTAAAAATGAATTAAAAAACACGTACTTTTCAATACAATTGTAGGACAAGAAAAATGACACGACAGTCTTAATTCGAATTGAATTCGAAAGGAAATTGAAATTTACGGCAATTGTTTGCTTAGCTGATTAAATTGTTTTTGTATGAAAGAGGGAGAGCATACATGTGAAAGCATTTTATTTTCCAATTTGTTTCTTGTTATTAACAGAAGTTTTGGCGTGTTTTCTTAAAATTATAGCGGTTAACCTGGTTTATTGTGAGAAAACATTTAATAAAACCAGTCTTTATGACACATAATATTGCGTTGACACGTCATGGTAGAGTGTCAATGATTTCATGTTTGACATATGCATTGTTTAGTATGTATAGGCGCTTTCAAGTTCAAGTTTCTTTTTCTAATTGAAATTAGTGAGAATCGAAAGCCGTTAGAAACGATGTTTGGTGAAATTCTCAATGACATTTCGATATTTTGCAACTCTGGCAGGGAAATATTGCTTTGCAGTGCAGGTCAACGCATTGAAATTTCCTGTTTAGAATAGTCTTGCAGAATATAGTTCAATGGACTTAACTGATCATCAATTGTTTCGTTTTTACCTTTTAAAAACGTTTAAAATATGAACTCGTAGATTGCAAATAAAATAAAAATTAAATTTGTGTTTAGTTTTAATTAAAATTCTGTATGCTCCTGTTCACAACTTGATGTAAACAACAACAATTGCTTTGTTTGTTATTCCTCTGTTTACACCCTTTGCATAAACAATAACAAGTACTAGACAATTGTTCGACAGATCTTTGTAACGGAGATCTTCAAGCCACAATTACTCTCTTCAAACACATCGCGTCTTCACACAAGACTGACTGAACTTTTACTGACCCCGTTGCCTGCTTTGCCTTGTCTTTTATATGGCAATGTAAACAGTCTGATGAATGTTCTTGAAGTCGAATGTTCATGGCTACGCCTTCTCTAGATCTCTGTAAATGTAAACATCGTAGTTTCATTTTTGTTGTTTGTGTATTTTGTTAACATTTATTCTTGTAGTGTTTGTTGTTGCATTTTTGTTTACCTTTTTTATGCTGGTGTTTTGTTGTTATATTTTTGTTTACTTGTTTTGGTTTTATTTTTGTAGCTTTTCTTTATAATTTTAATGTTAAACGATGTAAAAGCAAAACACCAGTATCTAGATTTTTCCATTTTCGTAACAGTATTTTTCACACTTTGCAAATAGAATTTGTTAACTTCATCTTATGTATGCTGATAGTAGGCACTTTCAGAGGAAAGTTCACCACATGGTTACATTGTTCCACTGTCATGTCATTCCAAATATAAAGGAGCTTCGTGTGTGAGGGTTGACCCTATACAAATAGTTTTTGAATCAGATGTGCCAACTAAAATGCAAAGTCGTGGTGGTAAGACTGAGTGCACCAAGTGGATTGAGCAGTTTACGTATTAATCACAACAACATTTTACGAGCAGCAGACAGATCTTTAGTTGTCGAACGGAATATGTAATACTCTGAATATCTCTAGAACCAGACACGATTATACTGAGTAGTCCTCGTTTTCGGGTTATTGTGGCTCCTTCATCCTCTTGATCCTTCCCAAAATATATCAAAAAGATTCTTCATACTTTGGCCTGAATGGTGTCATATTTTTTATGATAAATTAAGTCGTCAATTTCAAATGCAATAACCTTCATCAAGGAGAAATTATTACGTTATTCAGGGCATAGAAATCCGTGGGATTTTCTATGCAATTAGGGACTTGTAATGCATACTTGTGCCACTTTTTATTTGAATGCTTCTCGACTGCCAATGTTCTCTTTAATAGTAGAAGACTATCCGATCCTCTAGATTTTTTAGAATACCAAATCCCTCTAGTTTTCGTTGTTTTCTTTTATTCCAATCAAAGTGATAAATCTTGCCTTGTGGATCTTGTTCAGCAAAAACATTTTTTCTACAGAGTACTCGTGATTGTCTCGAATCAATGAAGAATTTTCCAATAAAACTTACAGTGTCTTACAGGAAATATTCATTCGAACCGGTTTTTAAACACTTTTAAAGGCTTTGTCAGACTTATTTCACTCATAGTCGTTTGATGCCGTAACGAAGCCATCACGAAGTAAATTCTCCACTCCACAATAGATATGATCGCCCTTTAAATTGCTACACGTGTAAGCCTTTTTTTTGCAATTCTAATTAAAGGCATTTAAAGCATTCATTAGTATTTTTAATCTACTCTCTCTCCCTCCCTCTATTACCCAAATGAACAATTCCAAGATGCCAGACAATTGTTGTCAATTGAAGGAATTTGTTTAAGACAATAGTCGTGATTTAAGAGAAGTAATAAACCGTCTCCCTCATATGTGAGTATGCATATGTGCAGACACATGTAATTCCATTTGTTAAGAAAAAAAAAAAAAAAAATGATTAACGCTCTTGCTTTGTCAGCTAAATTTCCAAGGTAATATCCCCTGCCATATGCAATTGAATTTAAATTTGAATTTTAATTAAAACTCTTGTCTCAGAGACAATGAAGAAAAAATAAAAGAAACAACAACAAAAACAAGTTAATTAAAATTTAAATACATTTTCTCCAAATAAACAAGAAACAAAAATGAAATTTATAATAATAATGAAAATAAAATAGATTCCATACGCCATAAAGTATGCAAAGGTTTATAAATCTTTTTCTTTTGCCGTCACCACCAAATAAATATTTGCACAGCATTTCTTAACGTTTCTTTTAAAAAGGAAAAGTTTTCCCTTCTTTTTTTGTTTTCTTTATTTTCCGTCGCAGTCAATTATACTCATGAGTTATAAACGGTTTTTCTTGTTGAGCCTTTTTAAATTTTTTTTTTTTTTCTTTTCCTTTTTCTTTATTTGCCACCTTAAAGGAGTTGTTCTCTGTTGTCTTTGCCTTATGAAGTCTTACTCTTCAACGCCTTTTTATGTTGCTTTTGTTTGTATTTTTCGATTTCGTTTTTTGTAAGTTCTTATAAGGGTTCTTGGCATGTCCTTTATCTTTTTTTACTTTATTGACTCTTATTTTTTGTTTGCTTGTTTTTTTTTAATTCTTGGGTAAACCAAGTTCGGGTCTACCATTTGTGTAAAAATAACTGGCAAAAGAAAAGAAAACATTTTAATCCAGTTAAAATACCAGAAAATTTCGGGGGTTTCTCTTAAGATCTCCTCTTTAAAGAAGGCCATCTGTAAATCATATTTACCGCACAGTACATAAAATAATTATAAGGCAAGCTTTTTATATAAAAAACCTTAACTATCGAAAAAGAAAATGTAATTACGTAAATGAAAAATAATCAAGATACTGGTGTTTTGCTTTTACTTCGCTTAACATTAAAGTTATAAACAAAATCCACAAAAACAGAACAATGCATTAAACAAACCTGTTTACAAATTATCATACTGCTTAATATAACAACGAACAACATCAAAATCGTAAACAAGTAAACAAAAATACAACAACAAACTCTACAATAACAAACGTAAACAACGATGTCTACATTTATAGAGGTTTCGAGAATGCGAAGTCATGAACGTTCGAAGTCAAGAACATTCATCAGACTGCTTACTTTGCCACATAAAAGGCAAGGCAAAGCAGACAACGAGTGAGTAAAAGTTCAGTCAGTCTTGTGTGAGGACGCGGTGTGTTTGAAGAGAGTAATCGTGGTTTGAAGATCTCCGTTACAAAGATCAGTCGAATAATTGCCTAGTAATTGTTATTGTTTATGCAAAGGGTATAAACAGAGAAATAACAAACAAAGCAGTTTACAGTTCAACGATTTTGAACGACAGAAAGGGAACCTTTCCATGGCAATTTTATTTACACTTTTAAAAGACGACTACAAAACTTACAAATACTCGTCTAGTAAGCCAATACACTACTTACTAGTCTGCAGAAACATTAGGTTCTCCAATTCTAATATTATTTTGGCGAATATATTTGTAGGCTTCATTTCTCACACTGACTATTACCGCAATATTCCTAGTGAAGCAAACGATACATTTTCACATTCGCACATCACAGACCTTCTAAACAAGATCGTCCACTTCGCCGACTTCCGCAGATCCTCGTATCAAATACTCGTCTGCTAGATGTTAATACGCTGCACAACGTTCATGTCGTTGAGGAGTTCAAACAGCTCAATGTTGGATCGGATGCGGAAATCATCGCCAACTCGCACTGGACCGAAGACCTTACGTAGGACTTTGTGCTCGAATACTCTCAAGGCTGCTGCATCACTGCTTAATAGGGTCCATGCCTCTGCGCCATAAAGAAGCACGGGGAAGATCTTCAGACTGACATAAATTTTTGTGGTACCGCAGAGACATGCATGGTCAACTTAATGTCGTTGATTTAAAAATAAAATTTTGTTTAAACGCTTGTGTCTCCACAACGGCTGTATTACTCGATCTCTTCCCTCGTGCAAAATTCATTTCCAGTGTAAAAATTTCCATCTGGTCGGATTTGGAACTCATCGACCAAATAGAGATAATTAGGTATTTAAATAGATTAACGTAAAGATTGATTTTAAAAACATCGTTAAAAACTTAAGGCGACCAGTTTTCTTAACCCCACCTTCCACACGGCTGTAGATTTTTGTATAGAAATTACAGCCTTCTTTTAGGCGTTCAAGTGTGTAAAAGTGTGTTTGATTTTTTTGGACTAAAAAATCTGACCTTAGCATAGAGCAAGGCAGTAATTTTTATTAACAAAATACAGTATATTTTTAGGCGTTACAAATTTCTATAATATATGCAATTTTTTTTTTAAATGCATGTATTAAAGTATACTTTTAGGCGTTTACTCATTATTATTGCCATATTTTGCTGCAAAATTAATAATTTAGTAAAAAATATACAAGTTTTACTTAAAATTATTTTAAACATTGTGAAACAAAGTATATTTTAAGGCATTTTCTGCTTATTTTTAAAAATCTCGCAATGGTTTTAAACATTTAAATGAAAAGTGTTTCAATCACATAACTTTTCTACGTGGGGGATTTATGTGTTAAACAGCAAATGGAATGTTTTACACAAAAACAATTGCAACAACCACCATACACATGACTACAGACATGGAAATATATAAAGGAAAAGAAGCAAACTTTTGAACAACCCACACTAAATGATGCACAAAAATGTTTGTGGCCTTTGTGATGATAATTGTTAAAGGATTCTTATTCCTGCCACATGAACCAACCAACCAACCAGCCAGCCAGTGCTGGTAGAGTCAGGGACTTAGGGGCACTATGCTACATGAGTACTGGGTTAATTGTAGCCTAAGCATAGGAGCAGGAGCAGGAGAAAATGTTTGTTTTAATTCCGGCATACATACATACAATGGAATCGAGCATAAACGTATAAATAAAATTGAATTGATTCCATGTTTTACTAAACAAACGTTGAATTTTTTTGGTATTGTTCAACAACACAGATTTTAACGATTTTAAATGATGACGCCAGCATAATAAAATGAAACCCAAACTGGCCTGCCTGACCCACCAAGCCCAGCACACACACAGGACAGCCGTCAAATACAATGGCGTGCAGGAAAACGAATGAATTTTAGAGAGAGAAAAAAAAAAGAGCGTGAAATAGAAATAGAATTTGTTGTACAATTGATTTGATTGTACGCCTAAAACTATGCATTAGTTTTTCACAGTGCGTGTGTATATGCATGTGTATGCGTGTAGTGTAGCAGGTCCCAGAAGGCTACAAATAAATGCTTGTAACACAAATAAACTCTACAAAGCATTTCATTTCATTTTAAAATATCATCGCCCGGTATCAAATCCTGAATCCTGTCTATTTCATATTCAATTCGTATTTGTTTGCTTAAGTGTACGTGTATTATGTGCGTGTGGGTGTGTGTGTGTGTGGCATAGTTGAGTCCAGGATCATGTTGTGTGCCCCTACCTACAGAAAAAAGGCTGGAAATACACAAAAAAATTGCTTTATTTGCATAAACGCGTTGCTGCGGTTTCACTGCCACCATATATTCAAACAAAAACAATAGGCCGGCAAAATCGTTATGAAGAAAAAATCTTTTCATTGAAAATAGAAATCTAACAATTCCATTCCCCCAAAATAACAGCGAAAGAACAAAAAGAGAAATATAATCTGTATAGATGACGATGATGATTGTATAGCCTGGTATGGCGGTTAGTTATGGTCCTCTCAGTATGTGATACATCGTGTCATTGGCATGATATCCAACATGTTTTGCTATATGGAATCATCAGTCACAGTATGTTTGCCTGTTAAAATCATGGTGACATTTATTACAGGATCAACTCTTTGTTTTCATCTTTTTTTTTTCTCTCATTTATTAACAAAATTTTGAATTCTTTTATTATCCATCAGCCATACAAGGCAGAAACTAAAGAAGTGAATTCTTTTGGCACATAGAAACGATGCACAGATTTTATAACTTTCGCATAAAAATTGCATACTTTTAGGAAACTGTTTAAGATGGTCGTATACATGCGGCTTGAAGCCTTTATTAGATTTGTCCGGGCATTTAATTTTTAGTTTTTCATTAAAAAATTGTTTTCTTCGCATTTGTAAAAGGCAGGGTGTTTGCAATTAAACAATGATTGAAATTGTGTTGACGACACTGTTTGGCCTCTATTGAGGCTTTGGTTTTGCGGTCATGCCACATTTTTTGATTTGAAAGCAACAAAACGGAGTAAAACTAAAAAAAATTCGGGGGTAAAATTTTTGGATTTAAAAGGAAACAAAAAGCATTAGGCAGCATACGAGGTTTTGTTTCATTTTCAGCGAAAGTAAATCTTCTCACAAGCACTTTTGCAAATAACATTGAAAGCCTTTAGTGTAACTGTCTAAATTCCACTAATCTGTGTTTGGAACAGAGAAATCGTTCCTACAATAAATATATTTTTTAATTTGGTATACACTCACAGAAAAAAGTCTACTGACACCGTAGTATGTAGACATTTTGCCGCTAATTTTTTTTGTTTTTTTTCCAATAATTTGGGTTAAATTTTTTTTTTTTATTCGATTTTGTTTTCAAATATTCTTAATTTTGACTGCCTTAGAGAACGCGGTGTATGTAAACTTTTTTCCTTGACTGTAACTTGGTGTGCTTTTTGCCAGAGCCTCATTTCCTTGATTTCAAAGTCTTTACCACTTACTATGAGAGATTTACATGTAAGAAATCGTTTTACGTAGAGTAATTTAATGTTTTCTAGTTTTTCCAATAGAACAAGGTTTCAGAGAGAAACACCCATGTAAGTGGTAGTGATGTTGAGCAAAAAATTAAGAGCAAGCAGCCAGACTTAATTGATCATTACAACACTATAGTCAGGATTACGACCTAGCTTCTCACACAACCCATGTGTTTGTTAAACTTATCTATGAATTGCGAGACCTACAGTTTAAAGTCGACTTCTAACGACAGATTTTGAAGAAAGTTTTCATGACAATTTTATTCACTATTAGATTTTTTGGCAGAAAACTACTGAGAGCAAGTCAATGGAAAAATATTTCTTCATATTTCATTTAGTTCGCTATGTTTAAGCTGGGGATTGAACCGCTGGTTGTTGTCTTATAAGACAAAACACTACTTACTAGACTACGGCGAATTCCATTCGCAGACATCCTCTTCATTACCGTACACAATGGGTCATTACAACTCTTCAGTCAGGATTACAACCTAGCTTCTCATACCACTTATACTGTGTGTGTTAATTTTATACACGAGTGACAGGCCCTACAGTTTAAAGTCAACTCCGAACGACAATTGTTTTAGAAACTTTTCATGGCAAATTTATTTACTCTCAGAATATTTGCCAGAAATTTGATGAGAGGAAGTCACCGAAGAAATTTTTTTTTTGCATTTCGTTTTTATGTCTGACCTGGAGTTTGAATCTTGGCCTCACGTCTAATAAGTCAGTGTGTTGACTACTAGACTACAGCGACTTTCTTTATCAGACTTCTTCTTCATTTAGTTAGGCTTTATATCGGCATTCTTTAAACTTCAGGTTTTTCCTGCACTAACGCTTATAATTCGGTCATTCTCTATACCCAAATATCTATGAGAATAAATTCTTCTGGAATGCTTTTAAGTCGTTCCCTGTTAAATTTGAATTACATGCTCTTCTTGTTCATATTGTAAAGCATTCCTTTATATTCTTTTCAAGCATACTGAGCTATTTTTCCTTTAAGAATTGTCCTTGTAAGCCTAATATTTGCTGCAGTGTGAGTGTGTGCTTATATCGTTCCCACAAATTCGAATCTTTAGTGTTTCTTTTTTCTTATTAGAACTTATCTAGAACAGTTTCGGTCTTATAATTTAATAGAATCAGTTTTGCCAATACATTTGTTCATATCGGGTTGTAATTTTAGTTGGAAAGAAGAGAAAATCTTATGAAATTTATGCGCCGGAACGTATTTCTATGAAGTCCGCACTTTCATGGTTTTAAGAAGGGCCCATCTAATGCAGTTGTATTCGTCGTAGTCTAATAGGTAGTGTGTTGGCTTATTAGACGTGAAGTCACGGTTCAAACCCCAGGTCAGACATCAAAACGAAACATGAAAAAAAAAAATTCTTCGGCGTTTTCCTCTCAGCAGATTTCTGACAAAATCTTTGAGAGTAGCAAATAAAAAGTTGCCATGAAGTTTCTTAAAAAAATCTGTCGTTTGGAGTCCAGTTTAAACTGTAGGTACCACCACTCATGTATAAAAATTAACACACACAACATAAGTGATGTGAGAAGCTAGGTTGTAATCCTGACTAAAGGGTTGTAATTATCAATTATGTATGTATGGAAGCTTTTGTAATGAATGTTTAAGGTATGATAAAATCACTTCTCTTCCATAATTTTAAATATTTTATTAACGACAATTGAAATCATTTTCTTCATTCAATTCTTATACTGAAAGAATATATTTCTTCTTCTGTTCTTCTTTTTCCTTCTTTTGTTTTCTTTAATTTACAGGGAAAAGTTTTACATTGACAATCACAGTATCAACGAATCCGCCCCATATTGCCACGTACAACAAAGCCATTAAAGTCACCGTTGATGGACCCCGTGAACCACGCTCAAAAACCAGTAAGTAACTACCAACTCTAGCCATGTAAACTAAAGTTTACACGGACGATTTTTTACAATACACACAAATACACGTATACACATACTAACACAACATTTACACAGAGAAATTTCTTTACAATTTTTGTTTTATTATATGAAGGAGTCAAATGTTGAATTCTTGGTTAAGGCCATGGAAGTAGAATTTCTAAAAGTTTCCTTAGGAAAAATTTCATTGTGTAAACACTTTACTAAAACAATATGTTGTCTGGGCATAAAAAAATATAGTCAGGGAAAGGGAATTTGAATGAAAGATTTAATTTTAGTTAAACATTAATAAAATGCAAGACAATTCATTAGAATTTTTTTCTGTGCCTTTTTCTCGTAATAATTTACGCAACAGCAATACCAACCAATATACATGAAAGAGTACTTTTTTAAGGGGATGTATGCCCAAGACACCATTGCAGAGATTGCTGGGACTATTAATAAAACACCAAGTGTGGAGAATATTAACCCAAAACATCTTAAAGTCGATGTAATTCTCAACGAATAAATAGTCAAACCCGCAAGTGAGTTCTATTGACTCACGAGAAAGATCTCACTGAATGCAGAAACTGCTGACTTTGCTCAGTAAGTGATTAACAGAGATCAGCAATGTGTATTCAAAAAGATGAGTAGAATCGAATCATATTCATAATTTCTGATACTTATACGCAATCATACTTATTTTAATATCATGGAGCCTCTCTACTCATATTCAAAGTTTGAAGTACTCATCATATTCATACTTAAAACAGCACGTATGATGTTATTGATTTCGACTCTCCATACCTCAACATATACAAGAAACACAAAATAAGTATGATTCGCGTACGAACATTAAAATACTCACTAAAATGTTGTGTGTTTGCTCTGCTTGCTGCTCTGCCTTATCTGCTTATGCGTCGCTTTTCTTTTGTTGTAAATGCCTAACAATAGGTAGGTAAGTAGGTAGAAGTGGCTGTCCACCCGATGGAGTCATGAGCGGACACATTTAGGCCGCATTGTGACACCACAGTTTCATCTTCTCCCCTATTCCAGGAACCACTTGGAACTTCCGATGAAGCGACTCAGACTGCCAATATCCATGCATGACAGTTCATCTAGGTCTTCCATGTAGTAGGCACACAGATGTCTCTTTCTCCTCTCACCAAGTGCCGGGGATGTGCACAGTAGGTGAAGAATAGTTTCATCCTCTTCCTCATCTCCACAGCTTCTGCAGAAATCATTCGCAAGGTGTCCAAGACCAATACGCCTCGCATGTGTTCCTATAATACAATGCCCCGTAATAACCCCGATAACAGCGCTTCTTTGGATTTTAAGCAGAGTCGCCGTGCGCTTCCTATCCAGCCTTGGCCAGATTTTCTGCGCCGCTCTGCCTTTATCCGAAGCTGCCCACCTACTGTTGACAAGGTCCACGATTGCATTGTCAACTATTAACCCACAGGTACTTAAAGGGATCCCCAATGTAGAGAATTCGTCAGAGAGCTCGATGTTCGTGCCCCTTTCTCCAGTCCTCCCTTTTCGGAATGGATGTCCTAAAATTTATTGAGAAGTCATATCGCGGTGTCATATAGTGTATGCCTCCGACAATATCAGTTTCCTCAAGTATCCTTGTATGACCAATGCCCGATGCGTTGCCAACCCATGCTAACCCTAGCCGCCGTCTCCAGAGCGATCGTAGGAGTAGTGCGCAGGGCACCACTAATAATTATGCAAGCAGATCGTTGTAACTTGCGTATCAGGTTTAGTTCGTCGTCCTGTTAAGGGATTCCCACCACACCAGGCATCCGTAGGTCAGGATAGGTCTGACCACAGCTGTGTAGATCCAGTGAGTCATCCTAGGTTTCAGGCACCATTTCTTCCCCAACACCTTGTTACAGGCGTAGAGGGCAATGGAGGCCTTCCTCAGTCTATTAGTGATATTTGGTTTCCACGATAGCTTCCTATGCCTAACAATAACTAAGACTGTAAATTTTGATGAAAGATTCGTGACACTCGCGAATCATTTATAAGTTTTATAAGAAGTATTTTTCTAAACTTATGGATCTAAATGAGTAGGCTTATGAATCAAACATATTTCGAATGGTATGAGTTTGATATCAACGTTGTACGCATATACTCATTGCAACCTGTACTTATAAATCAACGTTGTAGTGAGTATGAATGAATCAGAGTACATAGTTAAATTTCAATATTATTGTCTCACTTATGAGTAGCAAAAAAACGATTCATTGCTGATCTCTGGTGGTTATTATACATGAACAAGAGCTCATAGCAGTTGTTCCATGAAATCAAATGTTTTATTTATAAAAAAAATTTTAGACAAATACTTTGTTTGGCATACCTTCCCATGGTTCTGTTTAAACTAAAGATAGTTTATGACCATTTCCATACAAATGGCAATTGTTATTGTTTTCTTTTGTCCTTCTAGTCCTAGTCACAGCAATAGTGCTAGTAGTAGTAGTACGAGTGGTAGTGTTAGTAGTAATGGTTGTTAAGCAGATAGAAAACAATTCATCTTCTCCAAGAATATTCATTAAATGCTACAACAACAACATTTTACATACAATAGAAAAAGGGTTAAAAAAAGCATACAACAATTGCAAGAAAATATGGAAATTTTTATCTTTTCCAAAGTAGTTGTAATCTACACATACACACACACTAAATCCTTTTGGAAAAGTCCATTTTATTGTTGTTGTTGTTTTGTTGCTAAAATATTTATAGAGGAGCTGCAAATATATTTTATGTTTTGCATATGTTAAGCCCAGGATATGCTTTTTATTTAAATGAATACAAAAAAAAATTAAAAAAGAAATGAGAAGAAATAAAAGGAGAATGAAGAAAAAGGAATTAAAAACATCTACAGACTAAAGTTGAACAATAACTGTTGTTGGTTGGTTGGTTGTATGGAAATAATCCGTTTTTGCTTAAACACTCTTACTCATGCTCTCTCTCTCTCTCTCGCTCCATGAATATGTGTATTCATGTCCTTGTCCTTTAATAACAATAAAACACAATTGTTTTATTCTTCGTTTTATTTATTCCACAAAATGATTTATCTCTCATTTAGAAACACACACACAGACACACATTCACACGTACATTCACACACATTAAAATAAAATCCTTTTTTTTGACATTTCCTGTCTTCATTTCTAAGCTGCTGCTGCGAAAGCAACGCTAGTAGTAGTCGTGCTAAAAGTAGTTGTAGTAGTTTCACTATATGTAAACAACATAAAAACGAAAGAGAGAGAGTAAAAGAGATAGAGACAGAGAGAGTGAGAAGAAGAAAATAAAAAGAGATTAAAAGCAAAAGATATTGTATTTTTTAGTTTCGTTTTATATTCCAGGACACAAGCATGCTTCCTCATGAAGCAACAACAACAAAAAATACAGGGTTATTATATTTTAATGAAGCATATGTAGTTGCAAGTAAATAACTGCGTGAATACATACATATTGCTACACGTACATACATACATCCATACATATGTACATATATGTATTCACATATGTACACGTATGTACATATGTTGCTGGCTGTATGTTGTTAAACTTTTCAATAGTTTTCCTCTAAAATTACAGCCAAAGAAACTTACCACTTTCAGCTTAGGGTTGCATTACGTATTGAAATTGTACAGTTATACACACACCACGTTAATAATTTAATTTCATTTAGTCGTGTGTTGAATCAATTACGTTTTTATGAGTATAAATTCTGCATGTCCTAAGGATATCCTTCAACCCTTTGGCAACAAATTGGAGCTACATATTTATTCTTGTATTATTAAATTTGTTTCAACTCATCGTATCATGAGCCATGATTTCAATCCAATCCAATCAGTTAATCCAATCTCTTGTTTTATATTTCTTCTTGTAAACAAAGGTCTGCCAGCACGGTTTTGACCTGAGGATTCTAATCTAAAGTGGTTCTTATAATATGCAATGGAAGCGACATGTCTAGTGTCACTTATATTTGCAGATTTTGGTTTTTCAAGCAGTTTTTTGTACTACGAAGTCGCCAGAGTCTAGTAGGTAGTGTGTTGGCTTATTAGACAAGAAACAGCGGTTCAAAACCCAGCTCAAACATCTCAAACTAATTGAAATATTTCTTCGGCGTCTTCCTCTCAGCGGAGTTCTGGCTAAAACTCTGAGAGTATCAAATAAAATTGCCATGAAAAGTTTCTCAAAAATCTGTCACTCATGTATAAAAGTAACACTCACAACATAAGTGATGCGAGAAGCGAGATCGTAATCCTAACTCAAGGATTTTAATGTTTAGTCAGTCCAATCTCTTGCTCTGGTTGCATTCTTCATATAAACATAGGTCTTCCAAGACGGTTCTGACCTAAGGGTTTCCATCTATGGTGGCCCTGGTAATATCCTCTTGTAGTATCCAGTCCAATGCTGCTTTCATTTGCGGATTTTGGTTTTTCAAGCAGTTTAGTGCATAGCAATTCAAAACGCCTCATTAAGCATCTTGTTTGCATGTTTTACATTTTCTTTGTGCTTTAGGGGGAATCACTTCCTTGAGAGGGAACAAATCATTTAGAATAAACAAAGTCACGGTAAATGCAAGAAGCAAAAAAAGAGGAAAAAAGTGAACACTATAGATCAATGATTATCAACTTCTTTGGTCTGAATTGGATGTTTTAATTATCTATGATATGTGATTTCAACAGGGCCGCCTTACGTGCCACCCACTTCATGCTACTTTAGATATTCGGCCTGAGCATTTTGCAGACCACGTCATCTCACGTGGAAGCGATTTAAATTGGTCACCGAGATCGTATGATTTAACCACGTTAGGCTACTCCTTATAGGGATTTCTTAAGCCGCAGATGTATGCGAATAAGCCACAAAACACAGCAGTCCTTAAAATTGGAATGACCCATGTAATCGGTTAAATTGAGTCTGATTTATACGCCAGAGTCATTGAGAATTCTACATATTGGATGCGCTACGCCCAGAGAAGACGTGCCGGACATTTGAAAGGTGTTATATAAAATTTCGATATTCAAAATGTCTGATGGATCATGCATTGTGATCATAACATTCTTTAACATTCTTACATGCTTGCATAGGACACATACATAATTGGTCATTACAAGCCTTCAGTCAGGATTACGACATAGCTTCTCACACCACTTATGCTACAGTTTATAGTCGACTGCGAACGACAGATTTTTTAAAAGCTTTTCATGGCAATTTTATTTTATGCTCAGAGTTTTTGCCAGAAATCTGCTAAGAGGAAGCCGCCGAAGAAATTTTTTTTATATTTTTGTTTTGATATTTGAGCTGGGGTTTGAAGCGTGGCCTTACGTGTAATAACCCCACACACTATCTATTAGACTACGACGACTACAACCGCATTACATGGGCTCTTCTTAAAACCATGAAAGTGCGGACTTTATAAGAAGAAATATTTTTTTTTTCATATTTTCGTTTGTGATCTGTGGTTTGGACCTACGACGACTATGCTTGCATAGGAGATGATTTTTTTCATATGGTTATACTAAACGATTTTCATTCATTTTACACACATATACACACACTATATTACACGTATACATATACAAAACCTATCTTAATTAAGAGCAGATTATTAAAAAGCATTCAAAACATTCAGTGTTATCAATTTTAGGACAACAGCAACAATTTCATTTTGCATTTGGCCAAAGACCTTTTCATTTTTCAACGGATCCACTATCCGGTTTTCGTATGCCGCCCATAGGCAATTGTCAAAGTAAGTACAAAATTTTTTTGCAATTTAATTAAAATGTTTAAAAAAAAAAAGAATCTAAAAAAGAATTTTAAAAAGTTAATTGAACTATATTTAGATTTATTTTCTGGCATATTATTTAAAAAATCAACAAAAAAAAATCCGATTGAATTTATTATGAAAATAATTATTTATTATAAATAAAATATTTATTTTTTAGTTAATTTAAGCCAAATTTTATAATACCCTTTTTGATTATTATCCTTGTTTTTTTCTGTATTGACCATAAGCCGTACAAAAACAATAACAACAAATTTTATAAACAAAGTGTTGTTATTAATAGCCAAGTGTATGAATTTTGGTTTTGATTTATTTATTCACCAAAAAAAAAAAAACAATAACTAAAAACAATAACAACAACAACACTGAAACTATCAAAATAAATCTGTTAATATTATTAATAAAAAACAAACAAATACGTAAAGAAATGAGAGTAAAAGAGTAAGCTGAAACAACAACAATAAAAACAACAAAAAATAATACCACTGTCAGACACCACAAAATCGAACCTCAAAAAGCCGCATAAAAATCCACACAAAAACGATTAGTTTTGTTGGTTTTAAAAGCGTTTTTATTTTCAATTTTTTTTTTGTTTTCCACATCTTCTCTGGCTAATAAAGCCACATGCACACACAAACACATGTACTTTATTAATACACCTATCCCCCGATTTACACGGTACTTTTTTAC
The DNA here is from genome assembly GCA_927399465.1 of Sarcophaga caerulescens. Taxonomy (NCBI): domain Eukaryota; kingdom Metazoa; phylum Arthropoda; class Insecta; order Diptera; family Sarcophagidae; genus Sarcophaga; species Sarcophaga caerulescens. Next base: position 12,165,636 of record OV656873.1, read on the forward strand.
ACGATTTCGCTTTTACACGGTTCGAGATATTAATAAAGGCTTAGCTCAATAAGGATTTAAACAAAAACCAAAGGCAAATGTTAATTACGGATTTCATTACGAAGTCTCGCCAATATAAAATCGTTTCTAATCCATCTAACACCGAAACAGAATCGCATAAAGTATTATCGAGTGATGAAAGTGACATCATACCAATCAGGAAGAAAATGTCATATCCTATGACAGTGATAACAGTACATAATTAAATTTTTGGTAAAATTTTTTAAATATTTATATTTCTGGTTTCTGTATGTAAAATGAATAACATATCCATATACAGGAGTACACTTATATATATAAATACAAATATATTTGTATTTTAATGAATAGATAGCTACTTTTATGTTTTTCAAAATAAACATGTGTACATATGTGCTATTTACTTTTATTTTACGTTGAAATAAATGACTGAATTATGTCTATTTTAGTTTGTTTTCGATTTACATGGTTTTACATAGCGAAATCTACGATTTCGGTTTACACGGTTTTCTAAGGAACCTCTCCTCAGTGTAAATCGGGGGATAGGTGTAGATACGTTTGGTTTTTGTTTTTTTGTAATTAAACTTAATTTTTTAAAACACAATGAAAGTGTTTAAATCTGCGTTTGAAAGGCAAACTGTCAGTGACAGTTTGTATGCAGTTTCCTAATGGAATTGAATTTAAATTTGCAAGTGAAGTACGTTTAACGTTAAACTCACGTATTTATTTCACACGGAAACATAGTGCTTCTTTCTGTAAGCATATTCCAACATATTCTATCACTGCGCGAGCATTATAATTTTATCAACAAATTTGTGAGTTTCCTTCAAATCTTTTGATACCGTTCCCGCGTTATACCACGTAATGGCATGAGCATCTGCTTTTTTAGGGAAACCATTCCAAAGTCATTTTGATACTACCTTCAATTTCTATGTTATTATGGTATTTATTTGACAACTTTCCCGGTATTGGCTGTTTAGCCAAAATATTTTGCATATTATTTGCAAGCATTTGTCTACAAATACTCTCAACTTTTGCCCAATGTTATCCATCATCAGCCACGTTTCAATTTCATACTAATGACGTAATGATTCTACATAGCAGTTGAATAAGCAAATTCCCGTTTTTTACAATATTTTTTGGTCCATTTTTCATCGATATTATGCACTCCATATAATGTAAGGTTTTGTTTTAATCTGCTCAATTTTTATTAGCATTTCGGCGGTTTTTACCAAAATTGTGAAATCAGTGAGATTTAGTTTGAGAATCTAAATCTTCCAGTCCTCTGCTAAAATTCAACATGATTCATTCATTCACGATCTCATCTAGTAGCACTGCAATTAACAGTGGAGAGTGTAGACATATCTGTTTAACATTTACTTCGGCGAGAGATAAATAAATAAATTTACAAGACAACAACCTATTTACGCTAGCGGTTGGGCTCATTACCATACCATTCTCTAAACGAAACCAACTTAACTTCATAATAAATTATTTTTTATTATGGAAGTTCAGTCAAGTTTAATAGATAACGAGACGTCTCTATGGCAAGAGCCTTTGCTCAGAAATATAACCCTTGCATAATACGGTGTTCAGGTATGCATCTTTATTGCGTAAATCGCAATGAACGCCATTATTGAGCTCAATATTTCATATTGCGCAATAAATACGCAAATTGTTATAATATTGAGTAAAACTTAAAATGCAGCACTGTCATAGGTGTGTTTAGTGCGCATATTACAATTAACCGAACACTTTCTGTTGATATTTGACAATTCAAATGTCAACAACGACAAACAAACACTAATAAACTAACAAACAACACTAATTTTCGCGACCAAAATAAAAACAATGTTGTTGTTTACCAGCTGTCAAATGAATATTGAGTAAGCTGAATTGCGTATATTATTATGCCTGTACACATAAAATATTGTAGTCAATTAACCGAGTATTGACTCAATAAAAGTCTCTGCATATACGTGGTGGCCATATAATTAGAAACGACTTAGTAACATGTATGTTTGTTAATTTATTTTAAAAACTTTGATACTCATTTTAAAACTAATAGCCAAAAATACAATACAATGTATTTGTTTTAAGTTTAAAATAAATAAAATTCCCAGCATCAATATCATTTTTAAAAAAATTAGCTAAAAACAAAAAATACCAATTTCAGGTTGGTCATATAATTAGAAACAAAAAATATTTTTACAAACAGCTTAAAAATATCTTAATATATTCACATTTAATAGGCATATTCTTTAATATTTTGTCGGATAGCCTTGTTTTGAACAACATCTGCAAGTCTCTTCGGTAAACTTGGTATCAAACGTTGGCATGTTTGTACTGATATGTTTTGCCAGATTTGTTGCACCAGCTGAAACAATTCATCGTTATTTTGAGGGTTTTTGTCCTTAAGATCTCTTTTAACAATTGTTTGAAACCACAGCCAGGAAGCCTAGAGCCAGAAAAACCACTCCAACAGAAGACAGAATTATTTGTAGGGCCACTAAGAGAAACCCTTTCCTGTCTTCTCGTGGAATAAAGGCTGAAACTGGGAAAAATATAACGTCAGAAATATCCACACGGACAATAAGAAGGCGTTAACAGAAGTCGGGACTTCGCATGTCTCAAAAAAAATATTAAAAAGCGGTTACAGTTTGCAACGGAAATGCTTAAAAAGATCCGCGTTTCTGAAACAGGGTTCACTGGAGTGACGAATCCAAGTTTAATTTGTTCAAATCTGGTGGAAAAACTTATGTAAGCCGTCCTCGAAACAAAGCCCTTGATCCCAGGTACACAGTGCAAACTGTAAAACACGGTGGCCGCTCTATTATGGTCTGGGGTGCTTTTTCTTGGCGTCGTGTGGGTCCAGTTGTAAAAATTTAAGGAATAATGGACCAATATCAATATAAAAGCATTTTGGAAAATGTAATGGAACCGTATTCCTTTGAGAGTATGCCCGTCAATTACATTTTTCAGCATGACAGGTTAGAGAAGGTTAGAGAAGTGTTGGCTTTCGGGTCAAAATATTGATGTTCTGGACTGGGCACCCCAAAGTCCTGATTTCAACACAATTGAAAATTTATGAGCAATTGTTAAAAGAGATTTTGAGGACAAAAACCTTCGAAATAACGATGAATTGTTTCAGCTGGTGCAACAAACCTGGCAAAAATATCAGTACAAACATGCCAACGTTTGATACAAAGTTTACCGAAAAGACTTGCAGATGTTGTTCAAAACAAGGCTATCCGACAAAATATTAAAGAATATGCCCATTAAATGTGAATATATTAAGATATTTTTAAGCTGTTTGTAAGAATATTTTTTGTTTCTAATTATATGACCAACCTGAAATTGGTATTTTTTGTTTTTAGTTAATTTTTTTAAAAATGATATTGATGCTTGGAATTTTTTTATTTTAAACTTAAAGCAAATACATTGTATTGTATTTTTGGCTATTAGTTTTAAAATGAGTATCAAAGTTTTAAAAATAAATTAACAAACATACATGTTACTAAGTCGTTTCTAATTATAAGGCCACCACTGTACATAAGTCATTGAATAGAATGAAAATGCATGACTTTCAATAATATACTGGCATCGTGAGGATCGTATTTGTGCTATAGATGGGCTCAACTTAATTGGTCATTACAAACCTTTATTCTCACACCACCCATGTTGAGTGTGTTGCAAAAGTGTAGTCTTACAATTGTTCGTATTTTTCATAGGGGCACTTAAAGCCTTTAGTCAACTACAGACAGGTAATTGGGTTTCAATATTTATAAAAAAATAACCCCCTGAATGATGAATATTATTGATCAATACGAGTGGATGAGTCTACTCGAATGCATACAGCGAGCGGTATAAGTTTTATTAAAGACAGTTGCACCGACAGCCATGTTTCGAAATTGTTTTAAAAATGAACTCCTTCTCTTGCAATAATTTTCCAAAGCAGAAGACAAAATGAATGCCAAATCAGAAAGAAAACTTTCGAGTATAATTTATAGTAATCACTCGCAAATTTTTCTTCAACTCCAAGTTTCCAAGAAAATTGAACTTCAAAGCATGTAGCTGGTCTTTTTTTTTGTACAAGGAATCATAAATGTATTTCATTTAATTTTTAGATTTTAATTATAAAAAACAAAACGAATATTTATTGCCAATTCATAAACAGAGAATCTTTCTCATTTTCAAAATGAAATGAAAATAAATTCATAATGAATGAATGAAATATACTCTCATGGCCATAATTTTAGCAAATGTCGAGTGAATACTTAAAATTTGTGGCCATAATTTTTATGATGTTGCATGCAACAACAACGACAATAACAACTTCATTTTGGATATTTCCAGTACTTGTAAAATAAATTGACAAAAACACTAAATAAATAAGCGTCTGTAGCTGCTGCTGCAACAACAACAATTCATTGTTTTTTTGTATTTTGTATTTTATTTAATTTTAAACAACTACTGACTTTTTATGTGATTATTATTATAAATTTTTTTTATTATTATTGAATATAAATATGCCCATAAAATATGCATGCAAAGCTCTTTTTTTTCTGATTTATTTATCGTTTTGCCTTTCGCTGATTTTATCTTTGCTGCACTGTGGTAATGAAGCAGATTTTTATTCATCAAATTGAGTTCTTTATTGTCCTACAACATAGTGTTTTCAGGAAAATATTTTTCATCTACACAAGTTGAGTTGCACGGTGTAATTTAGACAGCATTATCATGCAACCCGCTTACTGCCTGTCTCAATGTCAACCTGCTGACTACAGGCGTAAACCAGACGTCTTTGTATTCGGTTGTTCTAGACGCTTCAACGAATACAGGTAGGCCTCGTTGAAAACGGGGGTTACGTTCCATGAAAATACCGTGTTAAGCAAAATCGTGTTAAGCGATACAAGAAACCAATACAAAAAGAGGGGTTACGTTCCATGGTTTTCAAAAAAGCAAATTTTATTAATTTTAATTTTTTTTTTAATAATATATACATACATGTTAATCCATATCTACGCATAAAAACAAAAATATTACTTTCAATTAACTTAATAATTCTCGAAATATTAAAAAAAAAATATTTCACGACGGTAATATTAAAAAAAAATAAAAATACATAACCATAAAATTTAATCTTCATCACTGGATCGATCTATCTGACGTGGACGCTGTTGTGATTCAATGTTGTTACTTTTTTCTTTAAAAAAATCTGTTATCTTTGTCTGATCATTAGAAAGATTTTTGTAAACCGCGCAAAACCGAGGCTTTTTTGGTGTTAACCGAAAATATGAACCAAAATGTGAATCGCGTTAGACCGAGGCCGTGTTAAAAAGAGTACGTGCTAAGCGAGGCCTACCTGTATTGGGGTTATTGGAAGTGATTATCCATGTCTTCGATTGACTTGCTTCTTCTTATAAATACAAGTTGGATGCAATGATATATCCTACCATCACTTCTTTTTAAAGAGGTCATGTAAGGTCATGTCGTTCCGGCCAAATCATGCCAAAAGAAGTAGTCGCCGCTCTAACGGTGGTCGTCCGATCAAGGTCATTTTTAAAGCAATGGGAACCTATGACGTCTCCTGCCCTAAATACACACCAAACGGTGACTTTTTCAGGATTCTTTGGACGCTGTTGAATCTCACATAAGTTTTTATCGAGTAAACAAGTAAACAAAAATATATCAACAACACTACAATAATGAACGTAAACAACGATGTTTACATTTATAGAGATTTCAGAAGACAAAGTCGTGAACGTTCGCCTTCAAGAACATTCATCAGACTGTTTACCCTGTCACATAAAAGGCAAGGCAAAACAGGCGAGTGGGTTAGTGAAGTTCAGTCAGCCTTGTTTGAAGAGAGTAATCGTGGTTGGAAGATCTCCGTTACAAAGATCTGTCAAGAAGTCGCCGTAGTCTAGTAGGTAGTGCGTTGTCTTATTAGACGAAAGGCCCGAGTTCAAATCCCAGGTCAGACATCAGAACGAAAATATGAAAATATTTCTTCGGCGACTTCCTCTCAGCAGATTTCTGGCAAAAACTCTGAGAGTAAAAATTGCCATAAAAAGCTTCTCAAAAATCTGTCGTTCGGAGTCGACTTTAAACTATAGGTCCCGCCACTCATGTATAAAATTAACGCACACAACACGAGTGGTGTGAGAAGCTAAGACGTTGTACAATAGTTCGAACAATTGTCTAGTAATTGTTATTGTTTATGCAAAGGATGTACACAGAGGAATAACAAACAAAGCAATTGTTGTTGTTTACATAAAGTTGTAAACAGTGGCACACAGAATTGTGCGAATAATAAAGGAATTTTAATTAAAACTAAACACAAATTTATTTTTATTTTATTTGCAATCTACAAGCTCATATTTTAAACGTTTTTAAAGGGTAAAAACGTAACAATATATTTAATATACCAGTGTAGAGTATAAATAATAAATAATTTATTCATAAATAAATTTCAATTTTTTTTTTCTTTATACGAAAATAATAATAATGGCGGCAATGGCAGTGATGTTGCAAGTTGCAACTTGCAACTGCTCATAATGAGGTTTCAACTGATTGTCGTTTATGTTTTATATTGTATACGTTAATGCTATTATCATTGTTGTTATTGGTGTTGTTGTAAAATAATAAATTGAATTATGAGTTCTCTAGGAAAAAAAAAATAAAAAATAAAACAACAACCAGAAAAACGAAAAAAATACGATAAAATGGACATTAAATTAGTGTCATAAACATCGGTGGTGTACATTTAATAAATTAAAGGTTTTATGTTGTTGTTACTGCTGCTGCTGCTGCTGCTACTAATAATATTATTCTGAAGTCATAAGCTGCTGTTGCAAATTAATGGATGGGAATAGGCACTACCAGTATTACCGGACATTTGTAAGAATGAATCCTCAAGGATGGTAGAAGATGTGCATTGTTGTACTTGTTTCGGACCATCTAACCCGAAAAGTAAGATAAAAAATCAAGAGTTTTTCAAACAGGAAACTCTACGTTTTGAATGCAGAAGTTCTAAGTGATTTCAAATGTTTTAATTCCGTAAACACTATTGTGAAAAATTTTTTATATAGAGGCGTTTAATTTAAAAATATCGGCAATGGCATTCATCATGGCTTTCGTCGATGCCATCGCATTAAGTGTTCCTCTAAATTCAACTATGGCCGCTAGGCAAAAAGGCATACTAGAGATCAGGGATTATCTTCCGAACAGATCGTTTCAAATCTTATCGGCATATATTTAAGGGATAACGTAGTATTTTTGTTGTCGGTCGCCTATGAAAAAGTATGCTCATGTATAATTCATATATTCATGTTCGAAGTCGCCGTGGTCTAGTAGGTAGTGTGTGGGCTTATTAGACGAAAGGTCCGAGTTCGAATCCCAGGTCAGATATCAAAACGAAAATATGAAAATATTTCTTCGGCGACTTCCTCTCAGCAGATTTCTGGCAAAAACTCTGAGAGTAAAAATTGCCATGAAAAGCTTCTCAAAAAATCTGTCGTTCGGAGTCGACTTTAAACTGTAGGTCCCGCCATTCATGTATAAAATTAACGCACACAACACGAGTGGTGTGAGAAGCCAGGACGTTGTACAATGGGTCAATTCGACCTCCGGGTACTGTACTTGTCACAGTTGACAAGTACACGTCCTCTAACCTAACCTAACACAACCTATAATTCATAAGAAATCTGTATCCTGTACGTATTTCTTAACATTTGTCCAAACCATGCCACTCAACGGGTACTGTGTAGAGCAGAGTCGCTCATTAACAGAATATGTACTTGCATCCCTTGCTTACAAAAACTGCACAAAGTAGGTTAACATTTGGATATACTTTCCAAGTGGCCTGAAATCTCTGTTATTTACCTGTGTGACTCAAATACATTTTAAGAGTTAAGTGAACTCTAAACGTCTACTATGTTACTGTTTCCTAATGACTCATAAAAAAATCCAAAAAATTCTCCTAAGTTTTTAAGTTAGACTACGGTAGTAGTTTCTCAAAAAATCTGTCGTTCGGAGTCGATGTATGTATTATTCTCTAGCTGACACACATTCGGGTATTAACCGCAAAAGGGCTTTTTGTTTAACAAGCTTAACTCCCGCATTCTTTTTACATTTTTTTTATGAAATTTATTTGAAAACTATTTCAATCAGATTATTCGTTTACCAATATTAAACAGGCTTTTAATACAAGGTTTTAATCAGGGATAAGTGGCTTAAATAAATCACTCACTTACTCACTCACTTATTTATTCACATCAGCACATTTTTTTTATTTCATAACTTAACCCTTAGAGTACGGAGTGGGGTAACTTAGGTCCCCCAATCATAGTTTTTCTTTAATAACTTCGCAAATAATTTTTAACTGTGTTTTTCCCTTTAGGTAGTCTAATTTTATTTTGAATACTATATAAAAACTTATAAGTGGCATTAAAATATCAACCTGTTTGTAATTGGAAGGTGAGTTTCTCGTTCGGGGTACCCAAGTTACCCCACGTCGTACTTTACGTTACAAATTTTCGTTGCTTTTTTAGGACCAAAAATGGAAAACTACAAAAAAGCCTATCCCAGCGACAGATAGAAGACTATATATATGACATTGAATAGGATCCTAATGATATAGGATTAGATTGGGATAGTGACAATTCTAATTATATAGGTAGTAATTATGTAAGTGAAGATAGTGAAACAGAAGACGAGATTGAAGAAGAAGAAGAACAAGCAAAAGATATTCTTCTGGATATTGATGAAATTGAAAATGATGATGCTTTTCATTTGAATGCGGAATATTGCACCGTTAAGTCTGGCAGAGTTTGGACTTTGAAGCCATTTCCACCAACGCGTAGGTTAGCATGCAATATTGTGAATGTTACCACAGGAGTAACTCTTTACATGGGTGACTCTAGCGAAATTGATGAAATATTTAACCATATTATAACACCGACTATCAAAAAGAAAATCTGTCTTCATACTAACGAAGAAGCCAAAAGAGTGTTTGAAAAGTATAATGAAAAACATCCTGAGAGGCAAAAAAAAATATGGAAACTGGTAACTGAATGTGAATTGAATGCATTCCTTGGAGTACTTATTAAATGAAAACAAATAAAATAATAATTTTTTACTTTCAAAATAATATTTTTAGTTCTTTTATGCTAACATATAAACAACAGAAGCCCATTTTTCTTTGGGGGACCTTAGTGACCCCACTCCGTACTTTATGTCAAAAAACGAATTTCGTACTCTAAGGGTTAAATCAAATTTACCAGAATTCTATTGAATGGCGGTAAAGTTATTCCATATGCAGAAAATAAACATTTACAGTGGGTGATGAAAAAAGGAAGAGAGAGAGAGAAAAAATATAAGTTTTCTTCACAATAAAACTATTCAGTAGTTTGTATCTTATTTGCATACATCTGCGGCTTAAGAAAATCTATAAAAACACCTCCAATGAAACTCATAATCCCAATCATATCACACGCACCAAAATTCTCAAACAATTCAAAACAGTGACATCTAATGTTGCTTTACTTCTTCCCCTCACTGTACGTTAAAATTCATATGTAAACGAGTATGAGTTGTATACTTGTAAATGCCAGATGCATGAACCAGCATGCATGTATGTACGTATGTTTTGTATGTTTGTATGCGCGTATATATGTGAGTTTGTTAAATACCACAGTGTATATAAAAAAATTGAAAATCAAAATAATTATTTATTATTTATTTAAATATTTTATTAAGCTAAACCCGCACGACTTAATTACTGGCTAAATATTAAAAACAAAGAGACACAAAAAACAACAACAAAAAAACAAACAAAAAATATATAAAAATAATAATAAAAATAATGGATAAACAAATACAAAAACAAACAGAAAAAATAAACAGAAAAATTTTAAAAAGAATTACACACATACACACGCAAACATTTTTTATTAATTTCACAATTTTAAATGACAGCGTTACAACAAAAACCAAACGACTACGACTATACACACACTCTTAAATACATGCCAATATTTCTGTATGAAAACAAAATGGAATTACAATTTAACGCAGCAATTTCGGGGGACTGATACCCTACTAGGAATTTTATTAGCCTCCCAGGAGGCATTACTCTAATTAGAACTGAAGTAGATTTAACAGTTATTTTTACAAGTTATTGCCACAGATATTAGCAATAGCCTTCACAATCAAGTAAAAACTGGTCGCCGTAAATATCTCGAGGGCAGAAAATTTAATTTTTTTACGCTAAAAGTTAACGAATTATTTTGAGCGAAATTAATGCGGGTTTATTTTCCTAAATGCTTGTCCCGATGAAAAATCTAAGAAACGTGAAGGTGCTCGTCTACAAACTCGTGCACCAAAGGGTCGATTTCCACAATGTTTTACCATGTCACCTAAAAATGTTCAACTCTCTGCTACCAGAAAGGTTTCCTCGCTAATCTAAATTAATTAAAATTCTTTATTATTCGCACAATTCTGTGTTCCACTATTCACAACTTAATGTATACAACAACAATTGCTTTGTTTGTTTTTCCTTTGTTTACACCCTTTGCATAAACAATAACAATTACTAGACAATTGTTCGACAGATCTTTGTAACGGAGATCTTCAAACCACGATTACTCTATTCAAACACACCGCGTCTTCACATAAGACTGACTGAACTTTTACTAACTCACTCGCTTACTTTGCCTTGCCTTTTATATGGCAGGCAGCGTTGCCAGATTTTTTAAAAAAAAAACTTTATTTTTAGGAAAAAAAACTTTTTTTTACAAAAAAAAACTTTTTTTACAAAAAAAAACTTGTTTTCTACAAAAGTACCAACATTTTTAAAGGAAATTCCGGAGCCCGGTACCCTCTGTTGGTGTTTTTTTACGTTTTTTGTCCGGGACTAATAAAATACACAATATTTTCTTTAAAAATGTAAATATTTCCTGTTTTAATACTGAATTTATTGAAAAAAATTTTAAATTTAATTTTGTCGAAAAAACTTGTTTTGTTAGAAAATAAATTTAATGAAAACTTTTTCGCATCTTCAAAAACTTGAAAAAAAAAGGGAAAACTTGGTAAATGGCAACGCTGATGGCAGGATAAACAGTCTGATGAATGTTCTTGAAGGCGAATGTTCGTGACTTCGCCTTCTCGAAATCTTTATAAATGTAAACATCGTTGTTTACATTCATTATTGTTGTTTATGTATTGTGTTTACATTTATTCTTGTAGTGTTGCTTGTGGATTTTTGTTTACTTGTTCACCATTTTTTTATGCTGGTGTTTGTTGTTATATTAATCAGTACGATAATTTGTAAACAGGTTTGTTTACTGCATTGTTTTGTTTTTGTAGTTTTTGTTGATAATGTTAAGTGATGTTTTTTTTTTTTTTTTTTTGTATTTTATTTATTTATTTATTATTTTAATTTTTTTTTAATTTCTTTTTAATTTCGCTATTCCTACGATACTTTATGTATATTCCAATATAAATGAATTATTATCACACTAATTATAAATTAATTACTATTTCCGCGAAGCATTATAGCTTGTCTGCAGAAGTATTAAAATAAATAAGCTTTGCCATTCAAATAATATTTATAAATATGTAAAATTAAAAAGTAAATATTAAAATTTAACTAAATGGGGAAAAAAGAAAATAAAAGTTATACAAAACAAAAAAAAAATGAAATAGGAATGTGGAAACATTAGTTAACCTTGCGTGCTTAAGAAAAAGTTTTTTCTTTTTAGTTTGTTCTGAATATTTACAAGTTCTATTGGTAACATATTAAAAATTTGTGGTAGAGTTACTTCGAAGTTGTTTTTGCCGTAATTGTTATGGAAGCTGCCAGTCTTAAATCTACCTGTCGCTCTTCGCCTTGTGTTGTACTGATGATCAATCATTTTGAGAAAGCAAAACACCAGTATCTAAATTTTTTTCATTTTCGTAACAATATATATCAACGAATATATTATCAATGACGTCAGGTATTCAGTATTGCTCAGGGATTGACATTTTTAAAGCCACGTTCCAAACCAGTAGAACCCTCATGACATTATATACGCAAAGTGTTTGATAAAGTATTGCTTGAACTGTGTTATATGGTATCTTGTAGAGAGGATATCGTACAAATTTCCGAATATATTAGACTTATAAGCAATCGTATCCTACTTATAGTTGGTAGATTCCTAAATAGGGACACTGTCTCCAGGTTTACAGAACACATTCATTGTAAATAATTTTTTCTATATTCGTTCCTCTTCATTTTATTGTTGACTTTGAATATGTTGTTGTTGCTGATGTTGTTGTTGTTTGTGTTGTTATTACTATTATTGTTATTATTGTTGGTAATAAAGCCACATAATTAAAGGAGGTAGAAAATGTTTAAGCCAATAGCATTAATAAAGCCACCACAAAATCAATATTCACCATTTAAACTGGTACCGTCGTGCGCCTATAAAAACTAATTAATAATTTTCGAATGGTCTATTAATTAAGCCTAATTATTATTATTATTATTATACAGTACATACAATACATACATACATACATACATATGTAGATTTTTATTCATAGATATACTATTCATATACTACATATATACATAAGTATGTATGTATGTATGTATGTACATATACATACAGAGTGTAGCCATTATAATATTCTGTTTTATTTTTTTTTTTTTTTTTGTAAAAATATACGGCATGTATGCATGTATGTGTGTATGCATTATTTAAAAATATATTTAAACATTGAAAACCATCTATGTGCCAAACTATACGTGCCTCAATTGAAAAGTGTTTAAAATTTATGGTTATTAAAGCGAAAAATAAATATTTTTGTAGTCTTTCTTAAGCATTAAGTTAGATTAAGTCGTATCATATGAGCTCAGATATGAATTTATTGCATAATGCATTGCTCTCTAACGGCATTTTATTTAAAATGGCGAATTACAACGTGCATATTCTTATGAAAATAGTACAATCGGGATAATTACTTTAAGTCATAGAATCTTTAGTAATCAATTTACAATTGAAGTCGCCGTAGTCTAGTAGGTAGTGTGGTGGCTTATTAGACGTGAGGCCATGATTTAAACCCCAGGTCAGACATCTCCAACTAAACGAAATATGACGAAAAATTTCTTTGGCGACTTCCTTTCAGCAGATTTCTGGCAGAAGCTCTGCGAGTAAATTAAATGTGACATGAAATGTTTCCCAAAAAATCTGTCGTTCGGAGTCGACTTTAAACTGTAAGTCCCGCCACTTATGTATAAAAATTAACGCATACAACATAAATGGTGTGATAAACTAGGTCGTAATCCTGACTAAAGGGATTTACAATTCAATTTACAGTAAATGCTTTCTCATTATACAGATTAGAAGGCTGCGCATAATTTCAAATGATAACTTACTATAGGTAGCCACCTAAAACACCCAATCAGAGCGCCGCAAGTACAACTTACTTGATCACATATTTAAAAATCCCTTTAACGAGTTCTACCTCCTCACTCTGATGTGGAATCACATAGGCTTTCGAAGACTTGGATTACAAAGCCTTCACATGCTCAGAAATCTCTACAACGAGTTCGGCCTTTCCACCTTGAAGTATCTTTCGAAGAATTAGATGATCTGGGCTAGAACATTCGCAAATAAAACAAGGAAATATTTTAACGACTCTTAGCTTTAAACCTTCAAATCGGGAAATTCTATGTAAATAGCCTTAATTCAAGCAAAGGACCTCAGGGCGGTTTTAGGAGAAAAACTAGAAGTCTTGCTCTTCCTGATCAAGTTTATGACTACCTTACAGGCATCAGGAATGTGTAAGAAGTCTGATTAGTTTCGAAAATAGATTACTGAGCAAGAAAATTATGAGAACTACGTATAAAACTTTTAGATTCTCTCAAAATTAAGTGACTGATACATATGTACTTATCACAGTTCCACAAGTAGATAGTGTGTTGTTGTCTTATTATACGCGAGCCCATGGTTCAGACCCTAGCTTAGACATCTCGACTGAAAAGAAATTTTCAGCAGTCTTCTGAAGAGCAAATAAAAAGTGCTTTGAAAAGTTCCTCAAAAATCTGCTGTTCGGAGTCGGCCACTCATGAATCAAAATTAACTTACACAACCTGGGTGGTGTGAGAAGTCAGGTGGTAATCCTGGCTAAGGGATTTTAATGACCAATTAAGTAAGTTAAGTATTGTACGTCTTCCAATGTTGCAAAGGCTGCCTTGATGTAAAGGAGGAAGGGACTATCATTATCGTTGTGCTGTATGGTTTTGACAAAATTCCAAGAAAGCTCGTCTTTAAAAAGCTTTGCTGAATGTTAAAAGATTGAAACGTTATAAGGACATACATAATTGGTCATTATAACCCTTTAGTCAGGATTATGACCTGATGTTGTGTGTGTTAATTTTATACATGAGTGGTGGGACCTACAGATTAAAGTCGATTCCGAAAAACAGATTTTTTGAGAAACTTTTCATGGCAATTTTATTTACATACATACATATATAATTGGCCATTACAACCCTTTAATCAGGATTACAACCTAGCTTCACACACCTCTTATATTGTGTGTGTTAATTTTAAGCAGATCTTTTAAGAACCATTTCATGGCAATTTTATTTATTCTCACAGCTTTTGCCGGAGATCTGCTGAGAGAAAGTCGCCGAAGAAATATTTTTTTTTTTTTGATGTCTGACCTAATTTTTTTTTTTTTAGGTAGGGTTCAAAATGCCTTCGCACTTACAGCGACCGTCCTCAACTGCGTCGAGTGGTGCTTCCACTAAAACAATCCCTCCTCCTCTTCTGGGGATACTCCCTTCTCGGGACGGCTATATGCATTACTTCAGGAAGGGCCCAGAACGACGTCCCGTTAGGGACCGTTGTCTACTCTCCCACGTCTGGGTACGCCATATTTGAAGCCAGCTTCATGCTATTGGCTCGTCTTCTCATGTATCATTTCGTTGTATTGTGTCAAGGTCGACCTTCTTCCTGCGGAGTACACATTCAACGTATCTTCTCACAGCGTTCCATTTCGTCTCGCTTTCGAGCATTGCGTCCACAATGTTGTCGGGTGTAAATTCACCAATTTGCTCTATCAACATGTTCTTCTCGTCTTGCCATTTGGTACAATGGAAGAATGTGTGTTCAGCGTCGTCACTCATTTCCTCGCAATAAATGCAGCCAGGATCAATCACCTTGCCCATGCGGTATAGATATTTTCGAAAATAACCATGAGCCGAAAGAAATTGGGTCAGAAAATAGTTTATTTCACCAAAATTTCTCCGTATCCATGTCCCTATAGACGGAATAAGTCTACAAGTCCATCTTCCGCTTGTTTCCTCGCTCCATCTACTTTGCCATCGCCGTAGTGTTTGAGATCTGGGATCTGCGCTACTAATGGCGAGATTATCTGTCTTTGTTTTCCACGATCTTCTTCGCTCAAATGCCAGTAGGTCAATAGGTATCTCACCGACGATCACGAGGACCGCGGCGCCCGATTCGGTGCGGTAGGCCGATGCAACTCTTAGTGCTGCTGTTCGTTGTACTTTCCGCTTAGATTTAATCTCCAGCGCATCTCCCCATATCTTGCTTCCATACAGCATTATCGAGTTTGTCGTCGCCATTATCACTTTTCGTCTGGCCTGTGTTGGTCCGCCAATATTTGCCATCAGTCTGCTTAACATGCCCGTTAGTTTCGCTGCCTTGGTAGCTACATGCTGTATTTGGGCCCAATAATTAAGTCTACAGTCGAGTCTCAGGCCCAAATATCTGACTGCTCTTTTTGTGACTAGTGACACATCACCTATCTGCATACTTATCTCGAGTGGAATGCGAGCCATTGTCATCA
Organism: Sarcophaga caerulescens; assembly: GCA_927399465.1. Classification (NCBI taxonomy): domain Eukaryota; kingdom Metazoa; phylum Arthropoda; class Insecta; order Diptera; family Sarcophagidae; genus Sarcophaga; species Sarcophaga caerulescens. The sequence goes on from OV656873.1 coordinate 12,181,524, forward strand.
GTATGACTTCAGTCTTGTTTTTTGCGAGCTTTAGACCGTGGTCCTCAAGCCATATCTGAGTCCTTATTATAACCTGGTTCAGTTTTCTCCTTGCATCCTCAATGTCCCGACACTATATCATCCGCGTATCTCACGAGGTATGTGTCCTCTGGCATATCTATACCTAAGATATCGTCATAGCTCAGGTTCCAGAGATCAGGACCGAGAATGGATCCCTGAGCTGCACCAGACGTAATCTCTACGGCTTTTCGGCCATCGGGTGTATCGTAGAGAAGCTTGCGATCCTTCAAATAGCTGCGTAATATTCTCAGAAGGTATTGAGGAATACGAAATCTTTCACGTAGTGCCTTAATGATATCCTCCCATCGTAGGCTGTTGAAAGCATGTCTGACCTAATAGACTACACACTACCTAATAGACCACGGCGACTTGAGAGGTTATATTAGGTTAAATCAGAGACAGTTTCCACTGGCGATTAACTAAGTTGCACGGCCTTATGTTTCCATAATTGCCCTTAATTGATTCGGAAAGAGAAGATCGTTCATATTTAATTTTTTTATTTTGCATTTCCATTTCGATTTAAAAAAACTTTCCAATTGACCCACGTTATTGTGAACATTTGCGAAAAGTTAAATTTGAAAAATATTTCTACAAAATGTCTGCCATACAGCCCTCCACGCACAGTGAATTTGTAATAAATTTTATTAAAAAAAAAGGCATTGACGATATCATGGCAGGGTAATGGTCAACCATGCAAATGTGCTGCATGCAGCCAGAGCGCATAAATGTTTTATATTTGAAAGCAAATAGAGGGACGTCTGTACAAGTAGACGGCGTTATACACTATCTAATGAATTCCATACAACAACATGTGTATTTTAGATGAATTCTGACATTTTTGTTCCCATTATTTTGTACACGATCATATCATTGATTGTTAAAAACAACGAAATTTTTGTGCTATGTGGACCCAGTGGCCTTACATACAACCATACGCAGATATTTTATGACGTTTACTTTACAAACTTAAGGGACCTTTGCTGGCAAGCGAGAGAGAGAGAGAGGGGAGTGCAGCATAAATTAGCATTAAAATGTTTGTGTGTATTTGTGTGTGTGAATGCCTATCATTATGTATATAATCAGTAGCCAAAACCCGCATAATGGTTGTCATTCATTTACACTCGAATTTCGCATAAATGCGACACGCCATATTGGCATAATTAGCGGCCCACATTTATTTTATTGATGCTCCCCCCTTTACCCTTCTTTTTTCGTTGTTGTGTTATTGGCCAGACCTCTATTATTGTTGTATTTTGTTATAAATTAAATATTATGGAACCCGGTTTTTTTATTTTTTTCTTTTTTTTTTGGTTCACTCTAACGATGCTTAACAACACTATTAGGCCCACATATCCGCATGTATGCAAATTTGTTGGCGTAATTTTGACATTCAATAGAAAACCATTCAACATGGCAAGGGAAAGATATTCCTAAATAAAAGGGGAAAAAATTATGCATTTTGTTTAGTAACGGCAAGAAATAAATTTAAAGTGTGAATAATATTTTCAATTTGAAGCAAAAGATTTGAAATTTTATTGTATTCGTGGCATGGCAAAAAAAATTTTAAAAATTTCTTTGAAACTAATTGTTCTCCATTGTAATCGATAACGAAGGAAACGTTTTTTTATGCGATAATATTGTTACGAAAATGGAAAAATCAAGATACTACTGTTTTGCTTTTACATTGTTTAACATTAAAATTATAAACAAAAGCTACAAAAACAAAACAAGGCAGTAAACAAATCTGTTTACCAATTATCGTACTGCTTAATATAACAACAAATACCAGCATAAAAAAATGGTAAACAAATAAACAAAAATACAACAACAAACACTACAAGAATAAATGTAACCAAAATACGCAAAGAACAATAACGAAACAGTGACGTTTACATTTATAAAGATCCCGAGAAGGCGAAGCCATAAACATTCGCCTTTAAGAACATTCATCAGACTGTTTACGTTGCCATATAAAAGGCAAGACAAAACAGCCAACGGAGTTAGTTAAAGTTCACTCAGTCTTAATGTGAAGTCGCAGTGTGTTTAAAGAGAGTAATCGTGGTTTAAAGATCTCCGTTACAAAGATCTGTCAAATAATTGTCTAGTAATTGTTATTGTTTATGCAAAGGTTGTAAACAGAGGAATAAGAAACAAATCAATTGTTGTTGTTTACATCAAGTTGTGAACAGTGGCACACAGAATTGTGCGAATAATAAGGAATTTTAATTAAAACTAAAAACAAATTTATTTTTATTTTATTTGCAATCTACAAGCTCATATTTTAAACGTTTTTAAAAGTTAAATTCGTAACAATATTCTTCTTTTTAGGTGCCAGTAATACCCACTGGGGTTATGGTTCAGCCACCGCCTATTCACCTTACTTGGCCGGCAGTGGTTTGTCTTCGTGCACAACGCCGACATCGGCCCAATTTAATAATCCAGCTTTGGGCTTCTCATGCTCTTCAAATGAACAGCCGAATAATCAAGATTTTACTGGAGCCTCCAACCGAGATTGTGTGCCAAGTAAGTTTTGCCCCAAAACATAAAAAAACAAGAAAATTAAACACAAATTTTTATATTCATTTCCTCATTTCTTTTTTCTATTATTTTTCCACTTTTTTTCTAACAGTGCTACCCGATTCCACAGCCTCCGATTTGGATCAGCATTTAAGTAATCTAGTCGGCTCTACCACAGGTCAAATGTCACATCACAGTTTACTGGGCTCAACGGGCCAAACAGCCATATCATCGACGGTAAATGGTGGTGCAGTGGCGGGTTCCAATTCCATTTTGGTGCCGCGTTATCACAATACGAACAATGATTACAATGTACATTCGAGTCAAAATGGTCCGCGCAGTTTAAGTGACTCTAGCCAAGCAGAATCACCCGTTCAAGAGGATTTGCTTACCACAAACACACCCAATTTGGGAGGCACCAATGGTAATGCAAACACAAACGGGGGAGCAAATTCGAATTCAAATGGTTCGGCTAATAACTCTCTGGTGGGTGCCAATCAAAATTTCACCGGCATTGTTAATCAAACACAAAATCCTGCCGCCTATGGTAGTGCCGCGGGCACTGGTGTAGGTGTTGGGGTAGGAGGTGGTCATGCCGGCTCGGCTGGTGCAGGTTGTAATGGTTCGTTGTATCCCGTATTACCGGCCAGTCTGTTATATTCTCAATTGTATACCGCCGCCAATCAAACGCATGGTTTTCATTCACATGCTTTACCCTCGCACACATCGCCCAATTCCACGGTACATGGGGAATTGCAAAGTGTCATGGATCACATTAGCAATGTGGGCGTAAGACAACAGCACAATATAATGTCGGGTGGTGGTGTAACACATCCGGGTGATTTGACTTTAATAGGCAATTGTGGTGCCTCTGTGCGTAATATTGAGGATGGCAATACCAATCGGCAGTTGACGGCTTTGGCGGCCCATCGCGGCCATCACAATCCCGCTGATAATGGCGGTAGTGTGTGGCGGCCATATTGAGGTCAGGTGCTATGGTGCGGCTCAGCTGTCCTTTAGTGTTACGAGAATCCAGCAGTGGATGAGAGTCCAGCTGTAGGTACAGAGAGCAAGCACTGGTAAGAGCTTAATTTTGAACCAAAAAAACAAGAAAGAAATTGAAGAAATTGCAAGAGAGTGAGGAAGTGTGTGTACTGGAGAGAGACAGTGAGGAAGTGTGTGTATTGGAGAGAGAGAGTGAGAATGGAAATGAAAGTAAAAATAGGTGATTTTGTAAATATTTGTAAAAAAAAAAAAATAAAACAAATTTAGTGCAATATTCTTAAACAAAAAAATTATTTAAAAAAAACCTTGAGTTTTAAAATTTTAATTGAGAATTTTGTCTTAGCCTGTCTAAGTAACATGGCATTATATCTCAATCCTTACTGTTGCCTAAGCAGTTTTCGTATATTATAATTTATTGCCGCAGGATTGACTATAAGGTGTAGTCAAAAGAAATCCATTATTTGTTTAATAAACGACTTTAGTAATCTGTCTGCCCAATGGCATTAGAAACATGGTGAAGTTAACCGGATGACGAATTAATAATGAGCACCTAGTAATTAGAAAATACGACTCATTTTATGCCAATTAAAGTTATCAATTTCAGACGAGTAGGCAGTGTGTTCAGACATGAGTCCAAGGTTCAAACCCCCGCTTAGACATCTCAAACAAAAGGAAATATGAGAAATATGAGATTTCTGGCAAAAACCTTGAAAGTAATTAAAATTGCCATGAAAAGTTTCTCAAAAAATCTGTCGTTCGGAGTCGACTTTAAACTTAGGCCCCCACCACTTATGTACATTGGAGGATTCAAAAGTGACCATTTTTCGAAGCAATACGGAATGATTATTGTCCTTATGATTCGCCTAATTTGCCAGAAATTTGAACAGACTGAACGTCCTCATAATGTAAGTACAATCAAAAATATTGCTTCTATTAGAAAAAGTGTGTCTATCCCACAATCCAAACTCGTTGATCGGACTGCAATTATCCTAGCAATTGGGCCTAGCTTACGACTCATTAGAAAGTATACTGCATTTGGTTTTGAACCTACATCCACATGAAGACACAAGCAATTAGAGCCAGCTGACAAATTGCGAAATCTCCGTAGTCTGGTAGGTAGTGTGTTGGCTTATTACATGTGAAGCCGCGATTCAAACCTTAGCTCAGACATCTCAAACAATACAAAATATAAAAAATAGCTCTATAGGCGATTTCCTCCCGGCAGTCTTCTGGCAAAAACTGTGAGAGTAAATGAAATTGGCAAAAAAAGTTTCTCACAAAATTAACACACACAACATGGGTGATATGTGAAACTACGTCGTAATCCTGACTGAAAGGTTGTAAGCTGTACGTAAGTATGTAAGTATGGAAATTAAATTGCCATGAAAAGTTTCTCAAAAATCTATCCTTCGGAGTCGACTTTGAATTGTAGGTCCCGCCACTCTTGTATAAAATTAACACACACAACATAGGTGGTATGTGAAGCTAGGTTGTAATCCATACTAAAGGGTTGTAATGACCAATTATGTATATTTGTATGTAAATAGAATTGAAATGAGAAGTTTTTTAAAAAAAACTGACACTCGAAATCGGAATTAAACTGTAGAGTCCTATCACTCGTGCATAAAATTAACACAGTGGTGTGTGAAGCTAGGTTGTAATCCTGACTAAAAGGTCGTAATGACCAATTAAGTATGTAAGTATGTATGTAAATAGAATTGCCATGAAAATTTTCTCAAAAAATCTGTCGTCTGAAGTCGACTTTAAGCTGTATGTTCCGCCCTTTTTGGATAAAATGAACACACACAACATGGCTGATGTGTGAAGCTAGGTTGTAATCCCGGCTAAAGCGTTTTAATGACAAATCGACTAAAGTAAGTAATTTAAGATGAAATTCAAAGATTTCTTTTTACTACACCTTGTATTGTAATACCAAACCTGAGAAAAATTTATGAAAATATTTTTTCTTTTTATTAAGTTTTGCAAAATCACTTAAGATAGAGCGCATCTAAGTTCCTAAAAAAAAAAGAAAATGTTACCAAAAGCAAGGCCTAATTAAGTTTAAACCCTAGAGATTGTAAAACGTTTAGTTAAAATTTAATTCAAATTCTGTAATTTATTGTAAATATTTCCAAAAACGAAAAAAAAAACAAGACATTAAGAAGTCCTTTAAAAATACATCCCCCCCTAACCCTTGTAATAAATGTGCAATTTTGTTTAAGTTTAAAAAAAAAATAAAAAAAAAGAATTGAAAATAATTTTTGTTAAATAATTTCATAAAAATTAAAAAATAAATAAATTAATTGTGTATTAATTAATTATTATTAAAATATTAAAACAAAAGAAAAAAAACTATTAAAAATATAAAATAAATGTCGTTTAAATGTAGTCAAAAAAGGAATAAAAAAAATTAAAATAAATTCAAAAAAATTATTATAAAAATCATAAGAATTTTTGTAAATACAATATAAAAAAAGACCTCCTCTTCCCCCTTAAATCTAGTCAATATACGAGTATTTGAAAATAGTTTAAAAAAAGTAAATTACTTTAGACTTTACTTTATGAAACCCAAGTTAAAGTTTCAAAAAAAAAAAAGAACCGAAATTTAAAGAAAAAAAATCTTTTCAAAATTTTTAAATAAAAATCACTACAAACTAAACAACAAGAGACAACAAACAAATGGTGAAGGAAATCTTATAATTATAAATCTATTCATATAACATAAAAAACCATAAAACGAATACCATGTAAACCATGTAAAACAATAATAAAATCAATTAAACGTACAGAAATTCAATGAACATTTTAATTAAAACAACAAAACAGTTAAACGATTAAGAAAAATACAAAAAAAAAAAAAAAAACACGCAACACAACACCCTGTAACTCCTCTAATAAAACGTTTATTATTTGTAGTGTCTATACAAAAATATACAAAAATAAAAATTAAATAAAATGATTTTAAACAAAAAAAATTAAATTTAAATTCATAAAAATGAAAGTATTTATCAGAAGGAGTATCTGAATAAATGAAACTTTATTATGACAAAAAAAAGAGAAAAAAAAAATATGTCAGTGATGTGAAGAAATTAAATTAAATAAAATAAAATGATAATTAAAAACAAAATGAATACATAACATTACAGATAACAAAAGTCTATTTATCAATATTCACAAGAAAATTAAAAATTGTTTGAAGGGTTTTATTCGTTCTTTCTTTTTGTTCCTCTTTAGAAACACGGTGAGTATGACCCATCTCTTAACAAATTGTCCGGAAATTATTTTCAGACATTGCATGCAGTGAATAATTCACCTTAGATTGGCAGCTGGTATTATATTAAGAGGTCATCTTATTAACCCATGTCGCAAAATCATTATCAATTAAATCGCAACCTTGCCATGTCATAAGGTCTTCTTCTGTACTATCACGCCATGTCTGAAGCTCTTCTGTACCAAATAATACGGATATCTTTCCAACATGACTCACACTTTTACAACTTTTCCGACTTAAAACTGATTATGACGGACTTATCTCGGAAAGGTAATGAAAGTGTTGATCATATCAAAGTGATACACGTATTTTTGGTATAAAAGATCTTCAGATAAGGTGTCATACATTGTACTTTGGCTGCAAAGTTAAAAATCCTATTTCCTTATGCACTTTGTTCCATTTGGTATTTCTCTATTAACGCAACGTATTATTTTGGTGTGTGTAACTTTGTTTTTCTGGAGCCAAATTCAACGTACGTCAAAGTACTCATTGTGTCAACCTCATACATGATTACTTTGTTGCAAGTTGAAGAAGCCAACAGCCTGGTTGTGATGGTGACGGGTTTTTAGTGAGCTTGGCAAAAACTCTGAGAGTAAATAAAATTACAATGAAAAGTTTGTCAAAACATTTGTCGTTCGCAGTCGAAATTAACACGCAGAGCATAAGTGGTATGAGAAGCTAGGTCGTAATCCTCACTGAAGGGTTGTAATGAACATACCAGAATTATGTCTCATTTATTATCCGTTTGGGTTAACGTTTTAAAAAAGATAGCGCCACAAAGCAGTTTCTCGGCAACAATGTCAATATAGCAATCGTAGCATCAATTAACACGGTATGAATAAATCCAAACGTATTAATATTGGAAATAATGAAGAAGACAAATTCAAGCATGGATTAAACAATAATTATTACAAGAAATCCTATAAAACCGGCCGCTGACCCCCGATAACACTTTAGTCAGGCTTTACAGAGATTTCTGTAAAAAAAAAACTAAATAGTAATAATGGACGTAGAGAGGTACGCTATCCTAATCCAATTTATGATGAAGATCCCAGCTTTACCGCGTGAGCGTCGCTAACTTCGTCAACCATGAGCATGTGTATCTTTGACTTCGATTCAAAATCGATGAATCAGCACCAGCCGTTGGCTTTAGCTATACTAGATCACCTTAGATCACGCACTCTAGCAAGATTAAAGTCAGAGTCTCTCGTCATCTCATAAAGAAATATCCAGCATTTGTTAAACAGAATGTGTGTCGTGTGAATACAATCAAGCTTTTACTGCTGCTTAGCTCTCCGGCAGGATGCGTACGTATACGCAGCAGATCCAGCAATACTCTAAACAGGTAATTACTCAGTAAATTGCTGAAAACTTGATAAAATCACAACTAACCCAAAGCTAGTCTCTTATTCCCCGGATTTAAAAACAATCTGTCACTGCCAAAATCAATTAAGATTCATCCGGGAAGATCTTAATTACTATAAGATGAACTCAGGTCAACAGAAGTAAGAAAGATAAAAATTATTTGAAAAAAAAAAATTAGAATAGGGAAGCGGCCATATTCCTCACCAGACAACATAGCCGTAATATTCTTGTTAAGCAGGTCAATAGGCTAAATAACTTATGAAAACTGTTGCTACCTTAGTGGGAGTTGTCATACTGACCAATATTGAAGTTTTTATTTAGCAAGATTAAATTGTCCTAGTCGTTGTAGTCTAGTAGGTAGTTAGCTTATTAGACGCCAACCCGAGGTTCAAGCCCCAGAAAAAAAAGGAAAATAATAATATTTCACGTGACTTCTGGCAAAAACTCTGAGAGCAAATAAAATTGCCATGAAAAGTTTCTCAAAAATCTGTCCTACAATGTCGACTTTAAACTAAAGATTCTGCCACTTATGGAAAAAAAACATATATCATGGGCGGTGTGAGAAACTCGTTTGTAATCCTCACTAAAGGCTTGTAATGACCAATTAAGTTCAGTAAATAAATGATTGTTAGAAGTCGCTGAAGTCTAGTAGGTAGTGTGTTGGCTTATTAGACGTGAAGCCTCGGTTCAAACCCCAGGTCTGACATCAGAACGAAAAATCTGAAAAAATATTTCTTCGGCGACTTCCTCTAAGCAGATTTCTGGAAAAACTTTGGGAGCAAGTAAAATTGTCTTGAAAAGATTTTCTAAAATTTGTCTTTCGGTGTCTAGAGGTTCTGCCACTCATGGATGAAATTGAAACACACAACATGGGTGGTGTAAGAAGCTCGGTTGTAAGCCTGACTAAATGATTACGTAAGGTAAGTAAATACGTCCTATTCAGATGGAATATGAAGGCAAATAATTCGATAAAGCCTCTCTTAAACAGACGTTCGTTACTCTGTTAGCTTTTGCTGCGATTTATTTTTCAAATTTACTCGTATTAGACTGGTGACAGTTTAGGAATATAAAGTGGATGCAAGAACCCTTTGAATTGAACTTCACCTTGGCAATCTCTAAGAGTTTTAGTTTCCATTGCTTAAAATGGATTTCTTTCTTTATTTTCTTTAAAGAAGATTTTAAGTTTTCTACATTATTTGAAGGCATTCAAGGGAAACTAAAAATTAAAAAAAAAACAGAAAATAATCCGCAGACACAATTCAGAGCCATAGAACACTGAACACACCTATGGAAAGTAATTTTCTGCTCAATTAACTGGAACACATTGTGGCCAACAAACTGCAGATAAATTTACAATAAAAAATCGAACAAAAAAACACGTTGCAGAAGCTAAAGATGAAAAGAAACTAAAACTGATAAAAGAATGGAAAGAAAATAAAAACCACAAAAATTAAATTTATTGAGAGAAAGAGAACTAGTAAACGAGAACATGAATTCCAATCAAAAGAAAATGCCAAGCAAAGCAAGCGGATATAATTCTTGCTGATGTATTTAAAGAATTTAAAAAGATGAACATCTTTTTCTGCAGCATTTAAAACAAGAAAAAGGATTAATTAAAAATCCTTTTTATAACATAATTAAAAAACAAAAAACCAAAATAAGGAGTATGAAAGAAAAACATATCCTCCGTACAAACAATAAATTCTTTGGTATATGTTTTGCATAACAAATGATTGAAACTGAAAACTTTATCATACTGCATCTCATACTTAAGAGAACATAAAGAGAAAGAGAGTGAAGAGAAGAGAATAGAATCATAAGACAAGAAATAAAATTATTATTGGCTGTTAAGAATGAAAATGAAACTTTATCTTCCGCTTTATCGCCATCATCATCATCATCATCCATATCTTCATCGGCGGCAACAACATCTTTATCAGAGTTTTCAACAACTATTGACATGATACAGCTGCACGATTGCTTCCTCCCATGTTGGGTTTCCTATCGTTTGCTATTCTACACGGTCTAGTTGCAGGAGTTAAATTCGTTTATGCTTTCTCGTTACTCATACTTTTTATTCATTTTTCTATTTTTTTTTATTCGTTTGTTGTACAACAACCTACAAATTGAATGCCTAATTAAAAATTCTACACATTACTTTCGCCTTCTTTTCCTTTTTTTTGTTTTTTTTTTTTTGAAAATTTTCACTTTTTCTTTGTTATCCATGAGCCCATCCCCACCCACCTACTTTCAAACACTTGAATGTCTTACAAATGAAGACAAGGGAGTTAGAGAGCAAATACTCTTACAGTCATATATAAAATATTTAATATTTATGCGTCTCTGTATGTATGTATGTATGTATGCAAGCATATGAACGCATGTACTTGAGGTCTACTATTTAACCCTTTTACGCCTTTTTGATATTTATCTGGCATTGCCGTAATCACATATGAAACAGAGGCGTCTTCAATAGGGGGATTATTCCTTTAAAATACTTACAAGTACTGACAGCTTTTTTCGGGTTGGGATTTGTTAATTATTAAGAATAAGTGGAATCTGCGGAAGCCGGCGAATAGTACGACCTTGTTTGCGTAGGAAGAACCAAATCGAGGAAGACCTGTCATCGATTGGTATAACCAACTGGCGTAGGAACCAGAGATCAGCAATGAATCGTATTTTCGCTACTCAGAGGTACTTATGAAATTTTGAGTATGAGCGAGTCAAGAGTATTAAAATTCAACTACTCTGATTCATTCGTACTCGCTACAACATTGATTTATAAGTATAGGTTGCAATGAGTATGAGTACAACGTTGACATCAAACTCACAACATTCGATTCATTGTTTGATTCATACGCCTACTCATTCAGATTCATAAATTTAGAAAAATACTAATAATACTTACGAATGATTCGAGTCACTCGAATCATTCATCAAAATTTACAGTAGTAGTTATTGTTGCATTTACAAAAGAAGAAAAAAGAAAAGACAAAGACATCAAGCAAAGCACACACACAACCTTCTAGCGAGTATTGTGGTGTTCGTACTCGAATCATACTTATTTTGTGCTTCGTGTATATGTTGAATCATGGAGAGTCGAAATCAACAACATCGTGCGTATTGTTAGGTATGAGTACGATAAGTATTTCTAACTTTGAATATAAGTAGTATGAGTATGATATTAAAATAAGTATGAATGCGTATAAGTAGCTGAAATTATAAGTATAACTCGAATCTACTCACCGTTTTGAATACTCGTTGCTGATCTCTGGTAGGCACGCAAGAAACAGAGGCGCCTGGATGGATGTGTTAAGGCAGGCCAAAATCAGTTAATCCGGTTGTTAATGGCCAATTAAGTAATTAAGTAATGTGTTATGGTGGCTTTGATGACCGCTGTGGTATCTGGCTTACTCGAATATATCTGCGATTTAAGAAAACCATACAAGAAAACGTGTAACGAAGTTAAATCGTGCGATCTTCAGTGTGAACTGGCACATACCTCCATGTGAGATGACCATGTAACGCACTCGTGTTGCCTACATCACTCAATTGGGGTTAAGAGAAGTTGATAATATTCGTTCTAGCGGTCGCCGTAGTCTAGTGTGTTGGCTTATTTGACATGAGGCCACGGTTCAAAACCCCGGTCAGACAAAACGAAATTTGAATATTTCTTCGGCGACTTCCTTTCAGCAGATTTCTGGCAAAAACTCTGAAAGTAGTAAATAAAAATTGTCATGAAAAGTTTCTCAAAAAATCTGACGTTCGGAGTCGACTTTAAACTGTAGGTCCCACCTCTCATGTATAAAATTAACACACACAACATAAGTGGTAAGCGGTGTGTATGAAGAGATTAATCGTGGTTTGAAGATCTCCGTTACAAAGATCTGTCGAATAATTGTCTAGTATTTAGTATTGTTTATGCAAAGGGTGTAAACAAAGGAATAACAAACAAAGCAATTGTTGTTGTTTACATCAAGTTGTGAACAGTGGCACACAGAATTGAAGAGAATAATCGTGGTTTGAAGATCTCCGTTACAAAGATCTGTCGAATAAATGCCTAGTAATTGTTATTGTTTATGCAAAGGGTATAAACAGACAAACACAGACAACAACAAATGTTGTTGTTTACATCAAGTGGCACACAGAATTGTGCGAATAATAAAGGAATTTTTATTAAAACTTAACACCAAATTTATTTTTATTTTATTTGCAATCTACTTACAAGCTCATATTTTAAACGTTTTTAAGAAGGTAAAAACGCAACAATACACCCTACACATCAATACGGAAAATAGTCAACGAATTTTAAACCCGACCGTTGAAATTTTTCCACACGAAGTGAAATAAATCGACTAAAAACGACTTTTGTATTAACGACCACCCTGGTAAGTTTATCGTGCATTTGTTGAATCCTTTAATTGTAAAATGTCTTCTTCAAAATACTTCTCTCCTTAATATTACACACTTAAGACGCGAGTATGAGACGACTTTATATCCTTTACTTAGTAACCACTTGAGACTGTTTTTCTCTATTGTACAAAACACACCGAGCAACAACAACAACAACAACAACAAAACGAAATGGTATAAAAAAGAAAAAATTTGGAAAAGTTTATTCAAGTCTTTGGTTGAAAGTATTTCAGAGATATTCATACAATCCCTTCCACCTACTCACTCACTCTCTCTTCGCTAAATGGAAAAACTTGAAAATAAACCCGGTATATAAAGTTAAGACGTATAAAGAAGTGTAGAAGAAAATGAAAGAATGAAAGAAAAGAGAAGAAAAGTGTAAAGAAGAGTAGATTGAAGGTGTTTTATTCGTTTGCTAAGAACGTGTCACATGTTGAATCCCTTGGCGACCACATGTGTTAATGAAATCTACACTTGTCATTAGGCTGTTAGACGGCTGTTGCTGCTGCTATTGCTGCTGCCTAAAACCACTTTAATAAATTTTATGAAACGTCATTAAAAACATTAACACACACTAACTTACATTAACACATTCTCACATTCACACATTTACGCATATTTATGAGCAATAGCGAGCGTCTATGAGTGTAAATAATTTAATAGGCCTTCTACCATATTTATGAATAGTAGTCGCTGTGCACAGAGATCAACAAATGCCAAGAAACTTGAAATAATTTTAAAACATTCATTATCTTCGCTTATTAGAAGAGGGGGAAAGGGCTTATAAAAGCTGATGTTTTTCTATTTCTTTTTTTAATTGGATAATATGGTAAGACTGATGTCGTGTAGGTTGTTAAATAAATTATTATGATTGCTTACAATCTTCATTTTCAAGGAATTAATTCATGTCCTTGTTACTTGAAGTGTTTCAAAAAAATTTTTTTTTTTTATGAAACCAGCACTCAGGGGATGGCCCCTACTCATGCTGTGCAATGTGCAGGTTTTTTAGGAAAGGTGGAAAGGGGGAAGATGCGAACGGCAAGGAAACGAGTTGCTGCTAGGTGACTATAAAATGGCCAGTGCTATACCTTCACCATTAGACAGTCTACAGGCAATCGTCCCCAAGAAGCCCGCAGTTTCTCACACGACTTATGTTGTGTGTGTTAATTTTATACATAAGTGGCGGGACCTACAGTTTAAAGTCGACTCCGAACGACAGATTTTTTGAGAAACTGAGAAGAAATCGCCGAAAAAATACTTTTTGTATTTTTTTTTTTTGATGTCTGGCCTGGGACTCGAACCCTGGCTTTTACGTCTAATAAGCCAGCACACTACCTACTAGACCACGACGACCCCTAGTTTCTAGTCATAAACGACAGTTTCTACCTCTTAATTGGCGCGAAATCTTTATCTTCTATGCCTTTTCTTCAACTTTGAAATACAAAATAATCCCCGGGAGTTAAATCTGGCGAATAAAGTGTTAAGTGAAGCGCTTCTAACCCTAATTTGGGTTCTGGCCGACGCTTATAGGAGATATGTAAAGAAGACGTGACAAAACAACACTTTATTCTTCACCAAAATGTTGCCTTTTTTCCTCATTTTTAACGACTAAATGCCGCATGAAGTACCCATGTAGTACCCGTCGTTAATACTTTACCATGACATGGATTGTAATCCATTCCTCACCTTCTTTATCTGAGGCGTAAAGTTCGAAGCATGTCAAATATTACCATAAACCCTATTAAAACATTTTCTATGACGCTGTTACTGTTCGATTACAGTGGCAGTAGTCTAATGGGTAGTGGAGTGGATAACTAGACGAGAACTCTGAGTTCAAACTTCAAATCTGTCATCTTGAAAAAGAAAGAAATGTGAGAAAATAATGTTTCTTCCAACGTCTTCTGTCAAAAGTTTTGGGAATAAACTATTACCGCGAAAAAACTTCTCAAACCATAGGGTCTCCTATCGTAGATATACCTTGAGATCTTATGAGACATATAAGGATCTTGACTTTAATAATTTAGGGTTGGGTCTTGAGAGAATAACAAGTATAGGGTCCGCCAAATAACTTTTTTTTTTTGAAAATGCTTTAAAAAAAAACTACTGAATATTTTCTCAAATTTCTTTTTTTATTTGAAAGTACAATCCTTCCGGTTAATAATGGAAAATAATTTCATTCAAATGGCTGCCTCAGCTGGCCATGCAGTAGCCTACACGATCGGTACAATTTTTAAGCACATTATCGATTGTGTGCAGCTTTATTTCACCAATGGCTTCACGAATATTGTCCTTTAAAGCGTCAATTGTCTCTGGCTTGTCGGCGTAACACTTATCTTTGACGGCACCCCACAAATAATAGTCCAACGGTGTCAAATCGCAGCTCCGAGGTGGCCAAACGACATCAGCTCTGCGGCTGATAATGCGATCTTCAAAAACAGGGCGCAAAACATCGAGTGTAGCTTCGGCTGTGTGGCACGTAGTGCCGTCCTGTTGAAACCAAATGTGGCCAATATCCTCCTCTTGAATTTTTGTGAACAAAAATTCGTTCAGCATGGCCCGATAACGATCGCCATTGACTGTAACGGCCACTCCTTGCTTATTTTCGAAGAAAAATGGCCCAATTATGCCTCTGGACCAAAATCCGCACCAAACAGTGACTCGTTTTGGGTGCGTTGGCTTTTCAATGTATGCGTGCGGGTTTTCTGTGCCCCAAATGCGACAATTTTGCTTGTTTACATACCCGCCAAGATCAAAATGAGCTTCATCTGAAAAGATGATTTTTTTGCCAAAATCGGCATCTTCTGTAAGTCGATCGCAGGCCCACTTAGCGAAGCGAAAACGCATTGGATGAAACCATATTCGTTCAGTGGAAGGATAAAACTAATTATCTGTAAAATCAGACATGAGCTAAGTGTTACCACATGTTAGATGGCGGACCCGATATATACCAGACTGCCGTTACCAACTGGTAATGCAATAATAATGAAATGTATGACAGTACAGAACAGTCTGTTACGAATATGCACAGGAAGTTGAAGCTTGAAGCTGTAGGAAAAAGTCTTCACAAAGATCAATTTTTTGAGGTCTTGGATCTAATATAACTAATAAAGCACAGTCTAGTCTATATTGTGTATGATACTTTAATTTTTTTTAACTGAGTTTGATTAAGTCTTTTTAAAAATGCAAATAGTTTTGCATTGAATTGCTTATGCATCCAATATAAGATTTGTTAATGTGCCCTTACCTGTTTCATGGAAATGAGTCGGCTGCTTCTCACACCACTCAGTTGTATGTGTTAATATCTATGAGTGATAAACTTACCTTATATAAATCATTGATTAGACCCATTCTCACGTATGGTTGTCCAATTTGGTATAATGTCTCGCCGTCATATATGGAGAAAATGAGGGTATTTGAGAGAAAATACCTTAGGGCTTGTACTTCTTTGTTTAGGTCACAAGATAGTGGCTTTACGAAGTATGTGTCGAATGGAAGATTATATTCCAAGGCAAAAGTTGACAGGATTGATAACCTCATCATTCATTTAATCAGAGACCATATTGTGAAGACCATGGAATGCACTGAAAATAATCTGATTATGGCCCCATATTATGTGGGGGAAGAATACATATATAGAACTATTCAAAATGGATATGTTCCTCCAGAGGCCTTTTTATACCCTGATAAATATGGATATATCCAGAATGAAAGGGGCCTTCCAGTATTTTACCATATTTACCGCCGGGCCACTGATAAGGCAATTACATGCAAACAAATTACAGCGGGTAATAAGAGATTAGATGATAGCATGTATCTTAAGAATACAAATATGTTTCCAAACATAAATTTTAAAAAATATTGGTGGCTTGAAATGTAAGGTACCTACATTGCACACTGCTTTAACCTCTTGACTTTGTTTTTTATCCTTGTAATAAATAGGTAATGTTTTTTTCTATTTTTTCATTGCAAAGTAATTTTTTTTTCTATCGAACTATTATTAGATAATAGAACTAAAATAAGTATTATTAAAATGTATTAAAATTAAATCTAATACGTATATGCTTGAGCGCCCAATTGGGGACAGTGCATATTTAGTTATTGTACCTGGTTATCCATTTCTTGGTTTCAAAAGTAAACATAAATAAAACACATATAAAATGTTTTTTCATGATATTTCTTTTTATTGTAAAGTTTGAACGTTGACATTTTGTGTGAAACACTACATCATTTAAATGACCTCCACGTGAAGTGTTGCAAGCATTGATTCTTTTGAGGTAATTTTCGACCACTTTTTGACACATATTGGGCGGTATCTTAGCCATAACTTGACGAATGTTGGTTTTTAAGTGCTCAAGAGTTGAAGGTTTATCAGCATAAACATGGTCTTTCGCGTAGCCCCACAAAAAAATGTCTAACGGTGTCAAATCGCATGATCTTGGTGGCCAGTTGATATCGCCACGACGAGAAATTACGCGGCCAGGAAATGTCTCTTGCAATAAAGCCATATTTGCTCGAGTTGTGTGGCATGTGGCACCGTCTTGTTGAAACCACATATTCTCCAAGTCGTATTCTTCAATAGCAGGCAAAAAAAGTCGGTTAGTCGGTTCCAATCACACCTTCGGAACAAAGAGCGCACCAAACAGTGACTTTTTCTGGATGTAATGGCCTCTCTTCTATTACTTGAGGATTCTCAGAACCCCAAATACGACAATTTTGTTTATTAACATACCCACCGAGTGTGAAATGTGCTTCATCGCTGTAGACAATTTTGTTCGATACGTGGCTGTGGCAGAATCACCATTTTTGTAGTAAGTTTTGATAATTTTTAAGCGTTGTGTGATAGTTAAGCGATCCATTTTCGTCAATGTCAGACTTTCAACTGAAAAGAAAAAAATTGGTTTCACAACTTAGTTTGACAGATGTCGAATTCCAGTCCCATACTTTTGAAACCACGAAATGGATAGCCTTTATGTTTCCTCTATTTGTTTATATGTATGTAGTTTAATTATAAGTAATTTTTTTTTTGGTAAATAAACGGATAAAAAAAAAATATCTATGAGTGGCGGAGCCTGTAGTTTAAACATCAACTCTGCACGACAGACTTTAGGAACTTTTTTAAGCAAATAATTTAACAAGAACTAATCGCAGCTCAGACATCTCGCATAGAACGATATAATCAATATCAAAAAAATATTTCTTCGACGACTTCTTCTCAGTAGTCTTCTGGCAAAAACTCTGAGAGTAAATAAAAATTGCCATGAAAAGTTTCTCAAAAATCTATCGTTCGGAATTGACATTAAACTGTAGGGGTCTCTCCACTCATGTATAAAATTAACACTTGCAACATAAGTGGTGTGAGAAGCAAGGTCATAATCCTGACTGAAAGGTTATAATGTCCAATTATGTATGTATGTACATATATACCCTGTTTTCTAACACAATCAATATTTTTTAATATTTTTGCTTTTTAATTTTTTCAAAAATATTTCTCCATTGATGAGCATACATACGTATTTTAAAATTTAAATTAAAATTTATTTTTTTTTTTTTCGTCCTTTTTTTGGCTTTCATATGTTTGTATATGTACAATGTACATATGTATGTACGTATATGTGTCCATATATTTTATATAATTATTAAAAATGTTTTAATAAAAATCTATAATAATTGCATTACTAATTAGCTGGATAATAATAAAATAGAATATTTAGATGAAAATCTATACTCTCATATTTGTCATTTGCAATCTCAATTTCGTTTACAATTTCCATTCGTATTCACATTTCATTACATTTGCGCGTATTTTATTTCATTTAATTTTATAAAAAGCTTTTTAATTACCAGCATTTATAAATACTATAGTAGGCAGTAATTGAAAAGTATAGGTAGGTTTGGTAAGAGGTTTGTAACGTATTTTGTTTTTAACACTGTTAGATGAACGTAGTCTCGGTAGTCGAGTAGGTAGTGTGATGGCTTGTAAGACGTGAGGCCACGGTTCAAACCCCAGGTCAGACATCTCCAATAAAATGAAATTTGAAAAACTATTTCCTCGGTGACTTCCTGTCAGCAGATTTTTGACAAAAACTCTGACAAAAAATAAAATTGCCATGAAAAATCTATCCTTCAATATCGACCTTAAACTGTTGGCACCGCCACTCACGGATAAAATTAAAACACCTGTAAGCCTGACTAAATGATTAAGTAATTTTCGGAATCGACTTAAAATTGTAGATACCGCCACTCATGTATAAAATTAACATACACAACATAAGTGGTGTGAGAATCTAGGTTGTAATCCAAACTGAAGGGTTATGATGTCCACTAATGTAAGATAAACGTCTAGTCCAAATTGAAACTGAGACTTATGGAGATAGACAAGCTGCTACTTTTTCCGGTCTACAGATTAGTTCTCTAATATAAAGGGTGATTTTTTAGCTATTATCTTTTTGGCAACACTGGTTTAAACAGCTCAGGCACGTTTCGTGTTTTGTTTCACTGTCAAACATCTTCAGTTTGGTCTATAATTTAACCATGAATCGTCTTACAAACGAACAACGCTTGCAAATCATTGAATTTGGCATCATTGGACCGTACTTCTTCAAAGATACTGCGAATCGTAACGTAACTGTGAATGGTGAGCGCTACCGTGAGATGATATCAAACTTTTTTTTGCCCAAAATGCAAGAGCTTGACTTGCATGACATGTGGTTTCAACAAGACGGTGCCACATGCCACACAGCACGCGTAACAATGGACTTATTGAGAGGCGAGTGCGGTGAACATTTTATTTCACGTTCGGAACCGGTCAATTGGCCGCCTAGATCATGCGATTTAACGCCTTTAGACTATTTTTTGTGTGGCTATGTTAAAGCTTATGTCTATACAGACAAGCCCGCTTCAATTGACGCATTGGAAGACAACATTGAAGCATTTATTCGTGAGATACCGGCCGAAATGGTGGAAAGAGTATGCCAAAATTGGACTAAGCGGATGGACCATTTCAGGCGCAGTCTCGGTCAACATTTGCATGAAATAATCTTCAAACATTAAATTATATGGACCGTACTATCGATTCAAATAAAGATTTCATGCATTTTTCGGAATTTATGTCTTTTTTTGAAAATTTTTCCTATAGCTCTTAAAAAATCACCTCTTATATGTAAACGCTAGCTGGTATCTTCTGAGGACTTCAGAAAGTTCTTTGCAAAATTAGTCTGTGTTTTCACTTGTCCAAATCGATATCAATGCCATAAAAAGCATTGTATGCAATGTTGGCTGTTAAAATGCATCTTACCACTCCCTATTCTCTGTGACCGTTGCTTATAAACAATAACAATTACTAGACAATAGTATAGACAATCATTCGACAGATCTTTGTAACGGAAATCTTCAAACCACGATTACTCTCTTCAAACACACCGCGTCTTCACACAAGACTGACTGAACTTCACTAACTCAGTCGCCTGCTTTGCCTTGCCTTTCATATGGCAGGGTAAACAGTCTGATGAACGTTCTTGAAGGCAAATGTTCATGACTACGCCTTCTCGAAATCCCTAGAAATGTATACTTCGGTGTTTACATTTATTATTGTAGTGTTGTTGTTGTATTTTTGTTTACTTCTTTACCATTTTTTTATTCTGGTGTTTGTTGTTATATTAAGCAGTACGATAATTTGTAAATGCGTTTGTTTACCGCATTGTTTTGTTTTTGTTGCTTTTTGTTTATAATTTCAATGTTAAGCGATGTAAAAATAAAACACCAGTATCTTGATTTTTCATTTTCGTAACCATATGAAGGGTATATAAGTGTTCGTTGTTACCGTCTTCTAATAATTTTTAAATGTAAAAAAAAAATAAATCGAATTTAAATAAAATATCGCGTATATTAAAATATCAAAAACTAATTACCAATTTAACAGTTGAATAGTCATTAGATTTTCAATAAATTAAAAATAAAATTTGATTATAAAACAAATAAAACAAAATGAATTGAAAACAAAAAACTGAAAAAATAAAAATAAAAATAATTTTTATATAATTAAAGCAAAAATAATTCACTGCCTTTTTCAATTTTTTTCTCTTTTTTTTAATATATTAAATATGCTGCATTTAACCTAAAGGGAGAGACGTCCTCTGGCCATTATAAAAATTTAATAGGAAAAATGAAAAAAAACATAAAAATTATTTTCGTGAGAAATATTTCGCAAAAACCGCATTCAAATTTTCGATGTTGTTTGTGGTGGGCATTATGCAAAAATGTTGTTGTTTGAACCCTTTTTAAGCATATTTTTCCTCTCTTTTTCTATCTATTTTTTCTAGAAAATACCAAAAATGAGAATATTTAGCATAAAACTAGCGTTTCAACATATTTTTCGACACACCAATTCAAATGCATTCTATTATACATATGGACGGGGAAGGGGGTATCCGTATGTGTTAATATTTTTTACCATTTCAAATGGAGCAACAATTCTTTTCCTGCATAGACCTGAGGTTGAAAAGTTTTTCCGTTTCGCATAAGGAAAAAATCACTGCGCATTATATAAAACGAAAATGTTCGAAATGTTTACGTATGTTTTACTGAAAAATGTTTACGTGTAAATACATGTTGTTAATAAAGGAATTTTATTACGACTACTGTTGGAATTTTATGAGGAAATAAGAAACATCACATTAAAAAAAATAAAAAAATTAGGAAAACTATTAAGCAAATAATGCCTGACTACTTAAGAATTATTATCTGCCGTAATATGATCGATTTATCAGCTGATATCGCTTTACATCCATAACTCATATTAAAATCTTTTGAGATTCAAAAAAAATATGCACACCTCACCCCGACAGAAGTCCTGAAATTGTTACAAGCGATAACAATATTACGAGTATTAGGTTTTTACCTTTTAAAAACGTTTAAAATGTGGTCTCGTAGAATGCAAATAAAATAAATTTGTGTTTAGTTTTAATTAAAATTCTTTATTATTCGTACAATTTCACAACTTGATGTAAACAATAACAATTGCTTTGTTTGTTATTCCTCTGTTTACACCCTTTGCATAAATAATAACAAGTACTGGACAATTGTTCAACTGATCTTTGTAACGGAGATCTTCAAACCACGATTACTCTCTTCAAACACACCGCGCCTTCACACAAGACGGACTGAACTTCACTAACTCATTCGCTTGCTTTTCCTTGCCTTTTATGTACATATATAATAAACAGTCTGATGAATGTTGGTAGCTTCGCTTTCGCGAGATCTCTATAAATGTAAACATCGTTGTTTCATTATGCTTGTAGTGTTTGTTGTTGTATTTTTGTTTACTTGTTTACCATTTCTTTTTACGCTGATGTTTATTGTTATATAACGCAATACGATAATTTGTAAACAGGTTTGTTTACTGCATTGTTTTGTTTTTGTAGCTTTTGTTTATAATTTTAATGTTAAACGATGTAAAAACAAAAAACCAGTATCTAGATTTTTTCATTTTAACTTTATTTATTATTTGGAACGTAAGCAATTTAAGTAATTAAAGAAAAACACTGCGAAACTAGCAAATTTGTTTAAATTCTGGAAGAATAATTTATAATAGGCCAGTGAAGCAATTTTGTTAAGGAGTGCGCACGAAAAAAACTGGTCTTACACTTTTCGTTATAGAAATAAAACTAAGTGGCGGATTTTTTTCCTTTTATATTTCAATTAAAGTAAATAATATTTGAATTCTTTTGTGTATAAAATTTTTTTCTGACAAATGTCTCAGAGCATCCAACCTTTTGAGCCACTTTTCTTCCAGACATGTTAGGGTGTTTTTTGAAAAATACATACATAATTGGTCATTACAACCCTTCAGTCAGTATTACGACCTAGCTTCTCACACCACTTATGTTGTGTGCGTTAATTTTATACATGAGTGGCGGGACCTACAGTTTAAAGTCGACTCCGAACGACAATATTTTGAGAAGCTTTTCATGGCAATTTTATTTACTCTCAGAGTTTTTGCCAGAAATCTGCTGAGAGGAAGTCGCCGAAGAAATATTTTCATATTTTCGTTTTGATGTCTGACCAGGGATTCGAACTCGGGCCTTCAGTTTAATAAGCCAACACACTACCTACTAGACTACGGCGACTTCGCAAGGATGACAAGCAAAATCGTGAAGCGTTCCACATTTTTTTTTTTTTGAAAAATACGTATTATTTTACTTGTTTTGTTTTGGTCGGCAAATCCTTTTTTTCTTTCACTTCCAAGCTTTCTCTCAATACTTAAAGACTCCTTATATTGTTTTATTCTTACCTTAGAAAGTGTTTTTTGGTTAACGCCTGCGAGCCTAGCAATCGTTTATTGTAAGCGGCGCGGTTTTTCATTGAAATTTTCAATTATTTTTTTACGACATTCTTGTTGGGTGCTCATTTTCAAAAAACTAATTTTGCTATTGCAATGAGATTTAGCACGTGGAATTTGAAACAGATGACTAACAAAAACAATGTAACGGTATTCATTTTTTTCAATTATGATAAAAGTTATAAGCTTAAAAGTAGGCCCATTTTTTTTGTGCGCACTCCTTAAATAAAATTTAACACAAACATACAATCCCATACGATATTTGAATGTATTTATGCAAGCCATTTAAATATATAAAAAAAAAGAGAAAAAAAGATTCTCAAACGTTTATAACCAATTTGTGATGCCAACATTTTAATAAAAATAAAATGATTTTTAATATTATTGATGGTGATGCTGTTGCTGATGCTCTGATGCCATTACCAATGCTGATGCTGATGTTAACGGTCACACAAATACAAGAGGGTGTTTCAAATTGTACAACAACTACAAAAAATTATTCCATTTTATTATTATTATTTTAGATTTTTTTGAATTTTGTTGTTGTTGTTGTCGTTTGGTATTTTAGATTTTGGATATTCAGCCTAAACCGTTTACACAACTTAAATCGTATTGGCATGTCCAATAAAAATGTTTAAAAAAATCAGGCTGCTTGCATGAGTGCATGTGAGTTAGTGTGTGCATATGTGTATGTGTGTGTATTGAGGGGTTTGAAAACGTTTTGCGGTTAAATGAGTTGCAAATCATTTTAATTAAAATTTTAAATTTAGAAAATTTTCACAAATGATTACATTATTCATTAGTTTTCATAACAATATACATAGAAAAATATGTATGTATGTATGACACACACGTACATACCTAAATATCAATGCATGCATATACACTACGTATACACATATACATACGTGGTATATATGCACTAAGTACACTATGCATTATTGTGTACATGTGTGTGTGTGTAAAATAAAATCCATTTTTGTAAAATATTAAAATTTCTCCAGTTTTTCAAAATTAAAATAATTGTTGTATTTAGTGGCCCAAATGATAATTAAAAACATTTACAAGCCAACAATGAAATAAATTTTGAATTTTCAAAATTTAAACAATTTTTACGATATTTTTTTTTTTTTTTGTTTGAGAATATGCTTCAATTGAAAGCTTAATTATTTATACTCTTACTAACTCAAATTTAAATCAATAGAAATATTTCATAACAAACTTATGATTATCTTTACTACTTTTATACCCATTTCAATAATGCCTAGAGTACCATTACCCAACGCTTTAAAAAATCTTAAATGTTCTACACAAGGATTGTTTCCAGAAACACGGAAATCAATATCTTCTAAGATTTTCGTAGAGCACATAAGCCTCTAGATATTTTTAGAGCATATTATGACATTCCTTTTAAATTAAATTTGCAACAAAGTTCACGGTGACATGGTACAGTGATTAAACGGCTTAACTGCAAACCCTCGGAATAAAAGTTCGATCCGTAGGAAGACAAACAAATTTTACAACCATTCTGTCGGGATTAAGACACCACTGATGTTGTGTGTGTTAATTTTATCCATGAATGGCGGGACCTACAGTTTAAAGTCGACTCCGAACGACAGATTTTTGAGAAACTTTTCATGACAATTTTATTTGTTCTCAGAGTTTTTCCCAGAAATCTGCTGAGACGAAATCGCCGAAGAAATATTTGTTTATATTTTCGTTTTGATGTCTGAGCTGGAGTTTGAACTCTGACCTACTAGACTACGGCGACTTCGTATATACCGGGCGATTTCCGTATATATCGGGCAATGTTCTCTATTCCAAAGTTCCGATAGGGATATTAAGAAGTTATCGCTACTTCTGCAAAAATCAGACTGACTAGCCAATGGGCAATGTCCTGGTTAATTCGAGTGATAAAAATATGCTGATTCGTTCTCTATAGGTTAAGGCTAGGTCAGCACAACCTAGCGGTCGGTTATGTTCTGTTCTTTATCCAGGAAGCGTTAGCAGAAGTGATATTTGTCGATAATTTTGATCCCAATCGTAGCCCAAAAGTTTTTCAAAGTGATGCTCGTTGTGACAAAAACATCCGAAGCACAATTTACTAGTATGCCCCTGTACCCAGCAACTCAGATTAGGGAATACATCCACAACAACAACTGAGTTTATTTTAAAAGAGTGCATTGTTTCTTAGCCATAACAGATGGCAACCCTACCATTCTAGAACCCGTTACTACAAACCAATCACTTACTTAGCTGAAATAACTTAATTATTGAAATCGAAGTAAGGCCAAGAAATGATGAAAAAATGAGGGAGATGCTTACATGATACCCTTGATATTTCTTAAAGTAACGTAAAGATTTAAAAAATAAGAAAACATTGAAAAAGTGCAAACGAACTGACAGACAAAGAAGAAGAGTAGAAGGGAAATTTTTTCCTTTTGTATTCATATTGCTGCGAGGCTATTTACTATTATTAACTCGATACCAAAATAATTTTGCTGAACAAGAAGTAGTGAATACTGTAGTAAAACTAAATTCCACCTAAGTACGGGGCTGAAGCTAGGGTTCTATCAAAATTTCAATTACCTACCAGATACCTATAACCGCTTTAGATTCAAACAAAATTACTATTGTAGGAAATGAAAGAAATCTCCCAGAAAATACTGATCAAGTATTCACTGAGTGATCTAGATCACACACAAAACTCGAATGAGATATCTACTCGGATGACTGATAAAAAAAAAACGATCATTAGTGAGATACTCAAGGGCTACCCTCATGCTGAGTAGTCGCCGTAGTCTCGGCTTACTAGACGTGAGGCCACGGTTCAAACCCCAGGTCAGACATCTCCAACAAAACGAAATATGAAAAAATATTTCTCCGGCAACTTCCGCCCAGCAGATTTCTGGCAAGAACTCTGAGAGTAAATAAAAATTGCCATGAAAAAGTTTCTCAAAAAAATCTGTCGTTCGGAGTCGACTTTAAAGTGTAGGTCTCGCCACTCACATATAAAATAAACACACACATCATAAGTGGTGTGAGAAACTAGGTCGTAATCCTGACTAAAGGGTTGTAATGACCAATTATGTATATTATGTACCCTCATGTTGATCACTGGAAATATACACGAAAAAAGTAACGATTTATCTGATGCACTTGCGAACGCGATTTGCTGAGTGACTAAATCGAGTCCACTATTTGTATTAATTTACTTGGAGTCCGTCTTAGAAACATCATAGAGGCCAAAACTTACACTTAACCATCGGCATGTATCCTCAAAGCCTGAAATACCCAACAACGATTGCAGAACATATAACAGCCTGGAAATAGAGCAGAAGCTTTAATATCTTCTATTTCACTTTTTGATATTTGGAGAGTTGAAAGAGAAGATTTTTTTGGTACTTAAAAATTGTCGATAAAACTTGTTTAGCCGGAGGTGATATGACGTAACAATCAGGTATGCTATAAAGGATTTGCGGTAATCTTGTATGCCAACAGCCGTCATTTTATACGGCTTGTATAACTAGAAATATTTGTGATTTAATTCAAATGCATTTGCTTTTAATAAATTTTCTATATTTCTAATTGGAATAATTTTACTACGGAATAGCAAAACTAACTCTCATAATCGCTTTGTATAAATACGTTCACATACACTCGTATAAATATTCAAATACTCAAATATTGACGTAACAATAAATAAATGTTATAAACTGTTCAATATTTATATTAAATAAATAAAATAAAATGAAAATAAAAATAAAATCAACCAAATCTAAACCAACCAATAGAAAAAAAAACAACAACTGGGTGGATGGTGAAAAAAAGTATTCAATATTGAGGAGTTTAAGTTTAAAAATACCTCTACGTTCAACGCACTACTTCCTCTACTCTATAGAATGTGTTCATGTATTTGTGTTTAGAATGGCCTGTAAGTGAATGTCCATGAATGTGTATGGAAGTGTGTGTGTGCGTTGCCATATTAAATGGGTGTGGATGAGTTTAAATTTTATGTTGATATTGATTTGAATCAATTAATTCTTGCGGTTTGAGTTGCAAAATAACTCCCTTGAATCTAATTAATTTTAATGCACGAATACACAGGCACACACATCGACACATACATGGCATATAGAATACACATATACATACATAGAATTTTGCCAGCATACAAATACAAACATAGACAATTACCGAACTATACGCTTAGAAGCACATATTAGTTCTCTCCTAATACAATATAAATTTATAGAACGCAAAAAATAATAGGAATAAATCATACACACACTTTTGCACATGGCTTTCACTCTCCCTCTTTCGCTCTCTTTGCCTTTATACAAACATATATGAATACATATCTGTTCATATGTGTGTGTGCAGGAATATTTTTTTTAGTTGTCCCTTGATCACCACACATTTAATTCCATACAACATTTTCACTGTTCCGTTTAACAAAATTACATACACACACACAAGCACACTCACATGCATAGAATTTTGATTCCATTTCGTTTTTTTTAATATAAAATTTGTACACATACATACACACATCTTGTATGCTTTTGTAAAATGTTGCTGATGTTGTTTCCTGTTCCTGTCGTTATTTTGAACAGAAAAAAGTGGAAAAAAACAACCAAAATCACATGATTTTATTCCATTTTATTTTATTTTATTTCATTTTTTTTATGTTCTTTTTATTGTTGTAGTTGCCACTGTGTTTCTATGGACAGTGTGTCCGTTGCATGGTATTCATTTGTCTATCAGCCAGCCGTTCATTCATTATGCAATTTGGCTACCAATTGATTTTATACTTCATACCGGCACATTAATTTATACAATATTTTATAAATATACTGCGGATCATATTGTTACGTTTTTACCTTTTAAAAACGTTTAAAATATGAGCTTGTAGATTATAAATTAAATCTATATAAATAAAAATCAATTGTCGTTCATTGGTAATTGCATCAGTTGAGAACGGCTAGACCGATTTGGACAAATTTTTTACTGAAATGTTAGTCATAGTCCAACTTAAGTTTTTACGGAAAGAAAAATTGACCACGCCCACTTTTTTCGATTTATCTAAAATCGAAAAACGGCTGCACCGATATGGCTAATCTTTTATTTAAATGGTCGTAGTAATCTAATTTAAGTTTTTAATGAAAGAAAAATTTACCACGCCCACATTTACGCCCATTTTTTTCGATTTATCTAAAATCGGAAAACGGCTGCACCGATTTGGCTAAATTTTTTAAAACATGTTCGTAGTAATCAAATTTAAAGTTTTACTGAAAGAATAATTGACCATGCCCACTTTTACGCCCACTTTTTTTCGATTTATCTAATCTTGGAACGTTTGGACGGATTGAATTTTAAGATTCAAAGTGAAATTGCTGTCGAATTGATGACGTACAAATCGGTGGATTTCGTTACTTCCCAAAATGATGTTGTCAACTATCCAACCGAGTTTTTAAACTCGCTGGAATTACCCGGATTACCGCCTCACAATCTCCAACTGAAAGTCGGATCGGTAATCATAATGTTACGAAACATAAACCAACCACGTCTTTGTAATGGCACCCGACTTGCGGTAAAAAACCTGATGAATAACGTCATCGAAGCAACAATACTTAAAGGAACGTACAAAGGAGAAGACGTTTTGATACCACGGATCCCAATGGCTCTGACCGACATGCCATTCGATTTTAAACGATTGCAGTTTCCAGTACGGCTTGCATTCGCTATGACAATTAATAAATCTCAAGGGCAGTCATTGCGTGTTTGCGGCATTAACCTTGAAAATCCATGCTTCTCGCATGGTTAATTGTATGTCGCCTGTTCCCGTGTCGGAACACCATCAGCATTATTTATTTACGCGCCAGGCAACAAAACTAAAAATGTCGTGTATCATAAAGCATTGCAATGAAGGAAACTACGATATCACTGCAAAGCAACAGGAAAAAGTATTTCTTTATTTTAATTGGTTCCTGCACATCGATCTTTCAATCAAAATGTAAATATAACACCATATTGTACATATTTTCAAATCAAATGTAATTTAAACACACCTCAAACCTACATAAATAAAAATTATCATTTAAAAGTACGTGGTTTTTCTCTTTTTCACTATTTTTACACAATTCAAACAGCTTCTCACAAAATTCACAAATCGAACACAAACATTTTTTCTAATTTGGACAGGACAACGTCTGTCGGGTCAGCTAGTAAAAAATAAATTTGTGTCTCGTTGTAATTAAAATTCTTTATTATTCGTACAATTCTGTGTGCCACTGTTCACAACTTGATGTAAACAGCAATAATTGCTTTGTTTGTTATTCCTCTGTTCCCTTTCATCAACAATAACAATTACTAAACAATTATTCGATAGATCTTTTCAACGGAGATCTTCAAACCACGATTATTCTCTTCAAGTACACAGCGTCTTCAAACAAGACTTACTGAACTTTTACTAACTAGCTTGCTTGCTTTGCCTTGCCATTTATATGGCAACGTAAACAGTCTGATGAATGTTCTAGAAGGCAAATGTTCGCGGCAGATTTCTGGAAAAACTCTGAAAGTAAAATAAAATTGCCGCGGAAAAGTTTCTCAAAAAAATCTGTCGTTTAAAGTCAACTTTAAACTGTAGCTCGCGCCACTCATGTATACAATTAACACACACAACATAAGTAGTGTGAGAAGCTAGATTGTAATCCTGACTGAAGTGTGGTAATGACCAGTTGTATATGTATGGACTTGATCATTAGCATTCTTATAATTACAACTGTCTTTAGATTAATTTCCTTGGCTGTATATCGTATTTATATTTGTCTAATTTATATCATCTGCTGTATGAATAGGGACCAGGCACATACGTACATAGATTGTTAAACAATTTATTCTTTATAGACGGCAGTGCCTGGTTATACAAATAATATTTATTTAAATTATTTAATGAATAAGTGTGTGAGTGAAGTGGGGACTTTTTATAAATCTCCATGCAATGCAATGATATTTTGATTGTGTGTCCCATAATAATCACACACATTGAATACCCTATATTGGAATAACAAAATGGCTTAGAGGTTTGACTTTAATATCCATATATTAGCAAATATCTGAGGAATAACAATCTTAACGAAGACTATTGTGAAGTGTACATTAATCAAGTTTGGGTTAAAATATCTTCCATTGATTTAAATATGATACAAGGATTTGAAATCAAAAAAGATATCCTCACTATGGCTTAACCAATCATAATATTGTTACGAAAATGAAAAATCCAGATACTGGTGTTTTGCGTTTACATCGCTTAATATCAAAATTGTTAACAAAAGCTACAAAAACAAAACAATACAGTGAACAAACCTTTTTCCCAATTACTACTTAATATAACAACAAACACCAGCATAAAAAATGGTAAACAAGTAAACAAAAATCCACAAACAACACTACAAGAATAAATATAAGCAAAATACACAAACAACAATAATGAAGGTAAACAACGATGTTTGCATTTATAGAGATTTCGAGAAGGCGAAACACGTACATACATTCGCCTTCAAGAACATTCATCAGACTGTTTACACTGGCATATAAAAGGCAAGGCAAGGCTGGCGAGTGGGTTAGTAAAAGTTCAGTCAGTCTCGTGTGAAGACGCGGTATGCTTGAAGAGAGTAATCGTGGTTTGAACATCTCCGTTACAAAGATCAGTCGAACAATTGTCTAGTAATTGTTATTGTTTATGCAAAAGGTGTAAACAGAGGAATAACAAATAAAACAATTGTTGTTGTTTACATCAAGTTGTGAACAGTGCCACACAGAATTGTACGAATAATAAAGAATTTTAATTAAAACTAAACACAAATTTATTTTTATTTTATTTGCAATCTACGAGCTCATATTTTTAAACGTTTTTAAAAGGTAAAAATGAAACAATATTTTTTAATTCTTGCTGAAGCATACTTTATTATTCGTTGCTAACTCCAATTTAGATTTCCCAAAAAAAAAACAGGATGAAAAGAAAATAAAATGTTTTGAAATGTTTGAATTGAATAAAAATGTTGATGTTTAAATGGTTGAATGAATTAATACTTTGATGGTTTTGATGAGATATATCGATGGTATTCCACAAAATACATTCAATGAACGCTTAAAACATTTAATTTTATTCTATTCATTCCTTCCCCTTGCCCCTTCCCTACCCTACATGACTAATTTTAATATTACAATTTAAACAAATACATACGAAAACTAATATGTTTTAATGTTTAAACACAGAGAGGATTTTCAAAAAGGATTAAAACACAAATACATACGAAAACAAAAATAAACCAAAAAAAAAACCATTTTTATTCACATTCCTGGCTAATTTAAAAAATTCCAAAAAAAAACTTAAAAATAAAACCGAAATATACCTTCTGCTTTATACATATATGAGAGCGTTATGCCATCCATTTGTTACATTAAAACTCCAATTAACAGATGAGTTTTTAAAAACTTCTCAAGTGTGGCAACATGAAGTATTATGTTCTACTGCTTTCTCCTTTCAATTTTATCCTTTTTTGTTTATATGTGTATACATAGGAGAAGCGCTTAAAATTATGCTACAAATTATTAATCTCTTGTTTATGCCACTTTGTCAGAGCTCTTGAGTTTAATTTAATTAAGCGGATATGAAAGAAAAAGTTTTGTTACTTATCCCCTCTCTCTCTCTCTCTCCCTCTCTTTGGAAACTTACGCTCATATAGAAACACTTCAATCAAGGCATGCAATGTGTGTACTCTACACTTACTTAATGCATGGTGATGTATTTTTTATGAACAAACACGGAAAAAATTTCTTTGGTAATGATTTAGAGAGGGGGGTGGGAGTAATTTTTTACTTTATCTGAACATAGTGTCTGATAATAGTGTCTGAAAAGAAATATTTTTGCTTGATTTTAGCAAGTTTTTAACCGGATTTCAGGATATGAAAGAATGGTTTATGCTGCAGTAATAAGTATGGAGAGCATACGAAAAAATTTTGGCATATATAGTACGCTTTGTAACCTTAATCTATATATATAAAAGTGGATGTGTGTATGTATGTAACGTATGGACTCCAAAACGGCTGGGCCGATTTTGATAAAATTTTCAGGGAATCTTCAGAATATTCAGGCGGGTAACACTGTGAAGTCAGATTTTTTATTTCCGGTCTGTGGGCGGAGGAGTGTGGCAAAATCCAATTTGTTTGTTTGTATGTACCTTATAGAATCGTAAACTATGCATTTGATCATGTAATGATCTTTAGCAAAGTTGTTGCGCATGAGCCGGGGTAAGGTTTCTAAGTTGGTATGACTAATTTCCGGCAGGGGGCGCCACTGAAAATTACTTAAAATCAATTAAATCGTAAACTGTGCATTTGATCATGTTATGATCTTTAGCAAAGTTATTGCGCATGAGCCGAAGAAGGTTTCTAAGTTGGTATGACCAATATCCGATAGGTGGCGCCACTGAAAATTACTCAAAATGAATTAAATCGTAAACTGTGCATTTGATCATGTTATGATCTTTAGCAAAATTGTTGCGCATGAGCCGAAGAAGGTTTCTAATTTGGTATGACCAATATCCGATAGGTGGCGCCTCTGAAAATTACTCAAAATGAATTAAATCGTAAACTGTGCATTCTTTAACAAATTTGTTGCGTATGAGTCGACGGAGGTTGGTGCGATTAGTTTCCAATGGATGGCGTCACTGAAAATTATTCAAAATGAATGACAAGCAATTGGTCGCTCTACACATCAAGCACGGAAGAAGAGAGCATTACGAGCCTCAGAATCAGACGAGCATTGAGACTGGAAAATCTTCTAATATATGCCGCTGAGACCCGTTCGCTTGAACCACTTGAACAACGAAAAGTGAGATTAGAAACTGATCGAATGCGTACTACTCAAGCCCGTTCATCTGAATCATAAGGACAACGGGAAACGAAATCAATAAAATGATTCAAAATTAATTGGACATTCGTGTAATGTCTTTCCTTCAAATTTATTTTAGTTGGTGGCGCAGCAACATGCGCAGGGTACAGCTAGTTTTCAATAAAATAAAGTGTGTGTTTAAGATATCATTAAATTTTTTTATACATTTGAAGGACTCATTGATGCCATTACGTGTGAAATACAACGTCGTTCAGAAGGTCGCCACGGCTTCTCTGAATTGAGTGCATCCGAAATGTCCAAATTTTCTATGATTATGGTATTTAAATAAGGCTGTATTTAAGCGATGAAAGGACTTTTTAGGCTAGAAGCTTATTCGCATATACCAATGACTAAAATAGTCCCTCCAGAAAAAGTCTGGAGGATTCATATCGTTCGATGTCTGTGTGCAGTTCACATCTCTTCTACATGAGATTAATTCTTCCAATTGTGCAGAATATATGTACAATGGATCATGAGCTATATGGTACATAGCGCTGTCCTGTTGAAACCACATGCAGTTAAAGTCCAGATTATTCAATTCTAAGCAAAAGAAATTGACAATCATCGACCTATAGCGTTGAAATATGGTCCGTTGACACCCCAGCTTAAATTCCATGCCAAACATTGACTTTTTTAAGATGCATAGAACGCTCTTGAATCTCACGGGGATTGGTATCTTTCCCAATATGACAATTTTATTTATTCACGTACCCATTCATCCAAAAATGGGTCTCGTCGCTGGAGATTGATTTTTTTGCCAACCGCTTCAGAGCTCATACAGCTGACACACGTGGTTGGTTGTCTATGATC
Source organism: Sarcophaga caerulescens (assembly GCA_927399465.1). Classification (NCBI taxonomy): domain Eukaryota; kingdom Metazoa; phylum Arthropoda; class Insecta; order Diptera; family Sarcophagidae; genus Sarcophaga; species Sarcophaga caerulescens. The sequence continues at coordinate 12,215,259 of OV656873.1, forward strand.
GTTTGCTGTCCAGTTCTAGGTTCAGTTGAATTTTGTTCTTGTGCATGGCCAGGTCACGACGCATTACATGAATAGATTACTCAACAAGAACGTGACCTTATGCATGTCCGATCTCCTACAATGCTTCCGTGCAGTTAACTTCTGTGAAAATTTAAACCAGCCGAGTTATTTACTTCGATTTGAGTACAAAATGAAAAAATTTAATTTTGTGTGTTTACCTGTGGCGCCACAACGGGCCGCTATGCATGCTCAAGTCAGCTGTCGTAATCAAAGCTACCTCTTCGACCTAGCATAACCTAATTTCGTGTATTTATCAAGCATTACCTTTGTGAAAAAAGCAATCAATTGGGCGTTCTACACAGACAACAATTTAAAACATATGAGAGATTGTGGAAGCCATAAGCATCTAACATGCCTAAGTGATTTGAACTTTGAACGCTTACTTGAGTAAGAGAAAATGAGGCTATGATATCTGTAGCTCATGGGCTTTAAAAAGCCAGAGAGATAGATAGATAGAGAGAGGGAGAGCGTGTTTTAATCAGGATGTAGAACTACTGCATGTCGCTGGAAAAGTTTGTATTTTTTTTTTTTTTTGTTAACGCAGTTAATGTTAAGGACGTCTACTTATTTAGTTCAAAAGTGATACTTTTGTATTACAATGAAAACATATTGTTACGTTTTTACCTTTAAAAAACGTTTAAAATATGAGCTCATAGATTGCAAATAAAATAAAAATAAATTTGTGTTTAGTTTTAATTCAAATTCTTTATTATTCGTAAAATTCTGTGTGGCACTGTTCACAACTTGATGTAAAAAACAACATTTGCTTTTTTTGTTATTCCTCTGTTTATACCCTTTGCATAAAAAATAACAATTACTAGTCTTTGCCGTTTATATGGCAAAAGTTCTTGAAGGCAAACGTTCATGACTTCGCCTTCTCGAAACCTCCATAAATGTAATCATCGTTGTTTACATTTATTAATGTAACGTTGTTTGCGTATTTTGTTTCCATTCATTCTAGTAGTGTTGTTGGTGTAATTTTGTTTACTTGCTTACCATTTTCTTTATGCTGGTGTTTGTTGTTATATTAAGCAATACGATTATTTGTAAACAGGTTTGTTTACTGCATTGTTTTATTTTTTTTAACTTTTGTTTATAATTTCAATGTTAAGCGATGTAAAAGTAAAACATCAGTATCTAAATTTTCATTTTTTTTTTATTTTCTTAACAATATTTTCTTTGTTAATGCAGTTCATTTTAGGAACGTCACGACCGCTTATAACTATAACAGTCCACAATGTTCGCTTTAAACTGAAACTGATAGCAAACAGCCTTTTTATATCCTTTGCAAGTGCCTTCAACTCAGTTGTGAAATATCCCAAAGAAGGCCTTATCAAGCTATGAGACATGATTCAAATGAACTTCAAAATCGAGCTATCAAGCCTTACGTTTTCGAACTTTACTCCTCAACATAATTTTAAATCCTGAATGGCTTTATGGGTTGTCCTTAGAACATGCAGCGACCTCTTTGATTGAATTCTATAATTTCAAGGAAAAAAAAACCCGATTCTGTGGGAAAAAAAATTTAAGAGAAAAAAATTCTTTGTAAGAGATTTTTTTATTTTTCTAAGACCAAAAGGTAAAAACAAACTAAAAAAATGTAAAAGAGAAAGCTTTTCTTGCTGGCAAGACAATTTTCTTGAAAACGTCTTTGAGCTCAAATCTAATTTCCAATGGCCCCCCTTTTTTCAAGAAAAAAAAGAAAGAAGAAAGAAAGAAGAAATTGTTAACAAAAATAAAAAACGGGGATATTTTTTTTAATTCTTACTCTTTCTCTACACAACAAATTTTAAGGGGTGGATTTTTTCTGTGTTGTTATAAAGAAATAAGGGATGAGGAACTTTCCATTAGAAAGGGTGCTTGTTATACTCACGAATTAGATAGGGGATGGCTATGGAAGGAAGGTGTTTGAGTTATTTTTTGTCTTCTGGTTTGTGCGAGAAAAGTTTCTTAAGAAATTTTATGTTTTTAAAAAGAAATAACACTTAACGGTAGAACTGATGATTTGAGATAAATTACAACAGATGGCGTTTTGTTTATGAGGCATTCAAAGCTTTCTTTTATTTATTAGAAACCATTAATAATTCAAAATAAATTATGAATGAGTAAATATTCACAGACGTATTTCGTTTTTAATTTATTTCCCAAAAAAAAAAAATTCCTTTCAAAAAACTTTCACTTTTTAAGGCAATAAAATCATGTTTTCTCTCATCAAGAAGACTCCATTTTCTTTTCTTTTGCTTCGTTTTTACCGTTATAAGTATAATATATCACTTTCCTTCTTTCTAATGCCTATCTGTCGAACTATCTAGCTATCGTTCTGTCTCCTTTTAGCATGCGTGTGTAGAGTGTATGCCATCAACCAATTATATTTTGTGGTTAACCGCAAAATTTATTTTAAAGATTCTCTCTTTCCCTGCCTGTATATGCCGTTATGTGTACTAGACAGTATAGGCAATACAATGTATGCCATCTCTTTCGTCGCAAGATTTTCTTCAGGGAAAATCAAATGTATGTCTGTCTGTAGCATTAAGTGTATGAGTGAGTGTACATATGCCAATACATTTTAAACTAAAATATCTCTTGTTTGAAATGTTTAGAGAAAGATTTGAAATGAAATAAAATTCTTTGTAATTTTATATTTATTCTACGTATGTATCTGTGTACCTACATACATATATATGTGTATGTATCTGTGTTTTTATTGTTATTATTTTGCAACCCTTGTTTATTGTTTTTGTGGTATTTATTCCCTTACAAATACGTTGATATCAGCTTAACAGCTGCTTGATATTGTAACGTGAAACTAAAAATTTTCTTTTTAAAAAGGTGAGTTCCCTTTACAGACGCTTTTTTAATTTTTTAAGCAATTTTCTTGAATAAAAAAATTATTGAAAATTTTCTTTTAAAATTTTTCTACAGAAAAAATCAACTTCCAACTGACTTGTGGTTCACCACAAAGAAAATAAAAAGGAAACTATATTTATTGCCCTTCTTTAATTTAATTTTTTGCTTCTTCAAAACCATTGAACAATTTTCAATAAGTCATGTGCTTTTCCTTCTCTCAGTTTTTTTTTTTTTGTTAAATAATGTTTCCTTCTCGCAGTTTTTTATCGTTTTTCCCCTTCTTTTTGTTTAACCGTAACATTTTTTATTGATCCCTAATGATAAATAAAAATTATAAAAAAAACTATTTATATGGCTATTTTATTGGCTATTATCATAAGCATTTATTTAAACAAAGCAAGTCGTTATGTTATTATTTTTTTTTTTTTAAAAGCAGTGACCTCTTGTATTAAATACTTGACCCCACTAAATAGAAGTTTTCTTAAACTCAAAAAATCCTCACAATCTACACCAAACAGATACTTAATAAGTATGCATCACGCACTCTTGGCTCTCATGCGGATTGATGTCATCCCAAATTCAACAAATCCAAATCTTCCAAAAATATCCCTCACTGTTAGGGGTAATATCTCAATGAAACTTGGGGTCAGTTACAAACTGCTCCTGAACACATTCAGCGAACACACGTCGTTGTGTATGGTCGTTTAAGCCCTGAGGTCGATGCCCTGAATGCTCCTACACATTTTCACGCTCAGCGGTAATATTTTCGATATAACTTGCCTCTCGTCGACCTACATGTGTTGGTTGATCGTTTACTGAACCAGTGAGCTCGAATGTATTCGATTATAGCAATCGTAAAATGGATGATGTGCTCGGTACATTACCCGAAGAAGCAAAACTTACCTCTCGTCGGCGTACGTGTATTGGTTGATCATTTACTGAATTAGTGGACTCGAATGTATTCGACTATAGCGATCGTAAAATGGATGAAATGTGCGATACATTGCCTGAACTGAACACTCACTTTGATAAAACAATTTTTTTATTTTCACGTGTTAGTGATTTGACAAAACAGACTGAATAAATGACATTTAATTTGATAGAAGCCATCGTAGTCTAGTAGGTAGTCTGTTGGCTTGTTATACGAAATAGAACGAACGAAATAGAAAAAATATGTCTGCGGCGACTTCCTGTCAGCAGATTTATGGCAAAGAACTCTGACAGAAAATAAAATTGCTTTGAAAATTTTCTCAAAAAATCTGTCGTTCAGGGACGACTTTAAACTGTAGGTCGCGCCACTCTTGTATAAAAATTAACACACACAACAAGAGTGGTTTGAGAAGCTATCAGGGAGATGTAATCCTGAGGTCGTAATCCTGATTCGACAATGACCTCTGATCTAATGGGCAATAATATTTTCGGTTTGAATAAAGCGGGTTGCTGATGGGCAAAAGGTTCAAAGATTTTGGTGCTGCCAAGCCTACCACATACATCGTTCTGATCCGTGAATGGCATTAGACAGCATTAGGTTGCATTCCGGTAATGATACTCTCTTAGAGGGTTCATCGCAAAATATAAAAAGCTAAAACGTATCTAATTAGATCGTTACGATTTCCCTATTGGGTGCTTTACTACAATCATCCGTTTCAAATATAAATTGTTGAACACATCAAATGCATTTCGTAATTAAAAAAAAAAAATTAAAACAAAATGCTCTCAAAGCAAACATCATTATAAGTATATACATATATGAACAAGTATGTGCAGGATTTTCATCTCCCTGATAGAGCAGAAGAAATAAATAAGGAATAAAATAAGAACGAAAGAAAAAAAAGAAAGTTAAGTTAAGGGAAGAATTAATAGTTTATCCAGCATAAAAAGTATCGCCTTTCAAGTCATTAACCACGAAAGATATTTCTCTTCGCTTGAAAAGCAGCAAAATAAGCAGATACTCTTGCAACATAATGCAGCAAAAAACACTTGTAAAGTGTAAGCGAAATTATTTTATAAATATGCAAAGAAATTTGAAATTTTTTACATATGAAATTAACCCATTAAGGACAGAAATCTTTACAATGAAAATTGAATTTTTTTGGTGGGCAATCTATTACGCTCTGCCAAAGATAAGCTAACGTAAGAAATTTATTTTTAACATGTTACGAAAATGAAAAATCAAGATACTGGTGTTTTGCTTTTACATCGCTTAACATTATAATTATAAACAGAAGCCACAAAAACAAAACAATGCAGTAAACAAACCTGTTGACAAATTATCGTACTGCTTAATATAACAATAAACACCAGCATAAAAAAATGGTAAACAAGTAAACAAAAATACAACAAATAATAAATGAAAACAGTGATGTTTACATTTATAGATATTTCAAGAAGGCGAAGTCATTAACAGTTGCCTTCAAGAACATTCATCAGACTGTTTAACCTGCCATATAAAAGACAAGGCAAAGCAGGAAACTGAGTTAGTGAAGTTCCGTCAGTCTTGTGTGAAGATGCGGTGCATTTGAAGAGAGTAATCGTGGTTTAAAGCTCTCCATTACAAAGATCTGTCGAATAATTGTTATTGTTTACATACATACATACATAATTGGTCATTACAACACTTCAGTCAGGATTTCGACCTAGCTTCTCACACCACTTATGTTGTGTGCGTTAATTTTTATACATGATTGGCCGAACGACAGATTTTTTTGAGAAGCTCTTCATGACAATTTTATTTACTCTCAGAGTTTTTGCCAGAAATCTGTTGAGAGGCAGTCGCCGAAGAAATATTTTTTTTTTATATTTTGTTTTGATGCCTGACCTGGGATACGAACCCGGGCTTTACGTCTAATAAGCCAACACACTACCTATTAGACTACGGCTTTGTTTATGCAAAGGGTATTAACAGAGGAATAACAAAGAAAAGCAATTGTTGTTGCTTACATCAAGTTGTGAACAGTGGCACACAGAATTGTGCGAATAATAAAGAATTTTAATTAAAACTAAACACAAATTTATTTTTGTTTTATTTGCAATCTACGAGCACATATTTTAAACATTTTTAAAAGGTAAAAACGTAAGAATATGTTGATAAAAAAAAACAATTCTCCCAGATGGGGTTAATACACATGTATGGGTTATAAAGTTTGGTGGCATGTATAGCCACCGTATTTGTTTGCATGTACCCAACAACAACAACAGCAGCAACAGTATCAGAACCAGTAGCTGCTATAGATTATCGTAATTTATTGAGAGTTTATAATTAAAAATTATCCGAGACTGGCATGGAAAAAAACCAAACCAAAAACACGACTAAAACTTTAATGGCAAAAAGAATGTTTGCCTTTAAATAATAACAACAACAAGAAAAATTAACAAATAAAAAACACAACACAGAGCAAAATAAATACATCGTATTATACTGTATGTATACTCGTAGGAGTATAGTTGCATCCATAGGATACAACCGTAAGACAAAGTAAAATAAATAATTTTTTCACGAATTCTTGTCTTTTTTTTTTTCTCTCTCTCAACATACCATATTTACACAAATTATTATTAAACTCAATAAATTCAAAGTAATTTTATAAAAATAAAGAAAAAAGAAGAGTAAAAAAACAAAATAATTTTTGTTGATATTAAAAATTGTATGTACATTGCTTAGCTGAGTTTCTTTACAGCATTCACGTTTGCTTAAGAGTTATTAGGGGCATTCACTTACAGTCAGTTACTCACAGTAAGCATTGAAAGCTTTTAAGCAACGACATCAATATTAGACTGCCTAACAAAGAAAACGCAAAACAAGTGGGAAAAATTGTTAGAATTGCTTCAATATTCTGGTTATTATAAAAAAATTTCAAAATTCTTAAAATATAAAGGGTCTGTCGTTAAGCGCTTCCTATTCTTAAATTTAAATCAAACATACTGTATGTGAGTTATATCAAAATTTTGTATTTATTTGAAAGAGCAATCATGGCCATTAGGTGTGTAATATAACAGCGTTCAAATGTCTGTCACAGTTTTCTGAGTGGAGCGTATCCGAAATGTGCAATTTTCCATAACTCTGGCGCATAAATCAGACTAAATTTAATCGATGGCATGGGCTATGTTGGCTTTAATGGCCGCTGTGGTTTACGATTTATTCACATATTCCTGCGACTTAAGAAAATTCGACAAGAAAAAGTCTAACGGTTTAAAATTGCACGTCTCAGCAGCCAATTCACACCAAAATGAAATGATCAAATCCCTCAAATCGCCTCCAATGTAGCATGACATGCGCGGCCAGCCCGACATCCACACCAAACAGTGACTTTTTAAGATGCATTAGATTGGAATCGTCATAAATTCCAAAAATTTCGTTTTCTCACGTAACTATTCATTCAAAAAAGGGCCTCATTACTAAAGCTACACAAATCTTCATCTCATTTGGAGATGACTCGTCCAAGACATTTCACTGCTTGATCTAATTCTGTGCATCTGGAATTCATGTCTCATTGTTTCATACCGAGTTTACGAATCGATACTAAAGTTTGCTAGTTTTTTGTTCAATTGTGAGCAAATCACGTACTTTTATTGAGCAGGCCTTTCTCATCTCCAAATATTAGGCCAATATGCGATGTAAAGCACTTTATTAACACGTTGACTGCCACGGCAATTTTCAGAAAACTGGCCAAAAATTACCATTTGATTTAGTTTAAGTTTAGTGAGTACGAGATAACTCGTAGTTGGCACCCTAGAAGGGAACGCAATCTACGAGTTATCTCGTAGTTGGCAGTCAACGTGTTAAATACCTATCGTATCATGGGACTTTCAGCTGATGGTTAGACTGTATTATTTACGTGCCCACATTGAATGAGTGACCATAGTTTTTAGCCGCAAGCGAAGACTTTAATATTGGTATGCTCAGGTTCCTTCAAAATTGAAGTTTTTATCTTCTTTAGAGATCAGTTTAGATCTGTTGTGATTATGTTCATGATTCTTAAACCCTGTCTGGAATTTATGGATCTAGACCTGGCAAAGCGAAAGACAATAGCCTAAAATTAGGAAAAATATGTTCTAAAATAAACAAAAATGGAAGGAGTGATGTTGTCGCCGTGGTCTAGTAGGTAGTGTGTTGGCTTATTAGACGTGAGGCCTCGGTTCAAACCCCAGGTCAGACATCAAAGCGAAAATATGAAAAAAATATTTCTTCGGCGACTTCGTTTCAGCAGATTTCTGGCAAAAACTCTGAGAGCGAATAAAATTGCCATGAAAAGTTTCTCAAATCTCTGTCGTTAGGAATCGACTTTAAACTGTAAGTCCCGCCACTCATGTATACAAAATTAACACACACAACATCAGTGGTGTGAGAAGCTATGTCGTAATACTGACTAGAGGGTTGTAATGACCAATTAAGTAAGGAAGGAGTGATGTACCGTCTTCAAACTACATCAATATCTAGGCTCATTGATTAATGACCACTAAAACAAATAGAGAAGAACAAAACAAATCTGATAAACTTGATACATTTTCTGTCAGTATTGTAAATGAAAAATCTTTATTGTACTGTCCTTGAAGGCAAATAGTGTGTGTGTGGAGAATTCTATTCGGCTACATGAAGCATGGGTTTTGGCTTAAGATGGCTGTCATATTACACATCAGCACATAAAGCGCAACTTCTATCGGGTCCGCCATCTAAAGTTTTTTTTACAACTAGTGCTTATTTCGTGAATGGTAACACTTAGCTCATGTCTGATTTGACAGATAATTAGTTTTATCCTTCCGCTGCACGAATATGGTGGTGTATACGCTTGAACAACAACGCTAAGTGGGCCTGCGATCGACTTACAGAAGATGCCGATTTTGACAAAAAAATCATCTTTTCAGATGAAGCTCATTTTGATCTTGGCGGGTATGTAAACAAGCAAAATTGTCGCATTTGGGGCACAGAAAACCCGCACGCATACATTGAAAAGCCGACGCACCCAAAACGAGTCAGTGTTTGGTGCGGATTTTGGTCCAGAGGCATAATTGGGCCATTTTTCTTCGAAAATGAGCAAGGAGTAGCCGTTACAGTCAATGGCGATCGTTATCGGGCCATGTTGAACGAATTTTTGTTCACAAAAATTGAAGAGGAGAATATTGGCAACATTTGGTTTCAACAGGACGGCGCTACGTGCCACACAGCCGAAGCTACGCTCGATGTTTTGCGCCCTGTTTTTGAAGATCGCATTATCAGCCGCAGAGCTGATGTCGTTTGGCCACCTCGGAGCTGTGATTTGACACCGTTGGACTATTATTTGTGGGGCGCCGTCAAAGATAAGTGTTACGCCGACAAGCCAGAGACAATTGACGCTTTAAAGGACAATATTCGTGAAGCCATTGGTGAAATACAGCTGCACACAATCGATAATGTGCTTAAAAATTGAACCGCTCGTGTAGGCTACTGTATGGCCAGCCGAGGCAGCCATTTGAATGAAATTATTTTCCATTATTAACCGGAAGGATTGTACTTTCAAATAAAAACAGAAATTTGAGAAAATATTCAGTAGTTTTTTTTTAAAGCATTTTCAAAAAAAAAAAGTTATTTGGCGGACCCTATACTAGATGCACTGATTTAACCAGAATCAGTTTTGGATTCTCCTAATCGCATACGCGATAGTCGTGACTCAACTACCGAGTGAGGAACAATCTTCGTAGCGAAGAAATACTTTTGTTCGGAAAATGCCAATCAGCTTACATACGACGTTGTGAATAGCACTCCGGTTTTAATTGGTACATAAGCGGGACTTTACATGAATGAAGGTTCCAATCTATTCAAATTTCTTTCTGTTCTTGCCAATGTTTTTGCACAGACTGTGACTGTGATCAAAACCATCCTGTAATGCTCAAAAAAAGCCATCATTTCTGTAGAAATTTTAATTATCTTAACGCGAAAGCGGTGACACTATCTCTCAAAAATCACACTTAAGATGAAAGAAATTTAGAGCCCGATTGCATCGGCAGATCAGCGATTCTGAAACCACTTAATGAATAGCTACGTCATCATGTAAGCTGTTGTACATGAGCACATTACTTTTTGAATACATTTTTTTATTATCGCGTTAATCCTGAGCCCCCTTAATAAATGTGAGTATTTGCAGCGAAACAAATATCGTTGAAGTATTTTCTCTGTTGAAAATTTATTAAAATTTTCTATTAGATTTTGGCAATATTGATTCTGTATTTATTTTTTCATTTTTTGTTAACAAATTTTTTATGATTTCTATTAAACAATTTATGAAAATAAAATAATAAAAAATATGGAAGAAAAATATTTGTTTTCATAGAAAATATTCTCCACTTGATTGTAATCAACATTCATGGCATATTTGTCTGCTAAGCCAAGTTGAGTATGGTAGACGAGTAAACTCGTGTAGGAGTAAAGCAATGGAATTTAAAAAGAAAATTTTATTCTTTTCGAAACGTTTAAATTGATTAAAAAGCGTTTAATTTTGGTTACACTAACTAAATATTTGTATTCGATGGATTTGTTTTTATCTGTGTTTGCCCGCTTGGTTTCGTCCTGCAAAGAGGTAGAGGAGTTATCAGGGAAAACTTTTAAATTAAATTAATTAATTTTGCTGATTAACAAAACGCTATACTTGCTGCTCGCTACACAAATGCCCCTTTCCTTTGTACCTTTATTTCTCTCTCGCTCTCTCTCTCTCTCTCTCTATCTGGCGTTCAAGTGTCCTGACCCGGGGTTTTGCTTGTTTATTGTCCTTTTGCTGTGTGCCATGGCAAATGGATGCCTCTGTTATTTTCATTTTGTTGCCCTTTCGCTGGTTATTCATTCTGTTCCAGTTGTTGTTATTGTTGTTGGATTTTTGTTGTTTATCTACTTAACCTAAAAGTAAATGCCAAAAATTTCAAACACTAATGAATTATCCTTGATTAGGATAATGTATGATGTGGTTCCTTGTAAAATGCTTCCGTTTTTAAAACAGAAAACTTAAAAACTTTTTTATGCCACCACCACCATCATGCCATTCTTTCTTCCTATCCGCTGTTCCATTCATTCATTCATTTGTTCGTTTGTTTGTTTGTTTGCTTCTTTATTCTTTCATTCAAATTGACCAAGAGATGAGGGTGCTGGCTGCTAGCGATGGTGATGATGGCAATGATGACGACTATGACGTCGTTAAGTATAAAAGAGCTTTGGGAGAATATTTTATAAAGAAATATTAAAAAGGGGCAAAATTTATTAGACAATCTACTCGTGTTGTTTCTTTTCTTTCTTTTACTTCTTCTGTTTTAGTAAAACTGTTATAATTTGTTGTGAAATAACTGCTGCTCTCGTTGCTACTGCTCTCGACTGTTTAATTCATAAAACCAATTTATGAAAAGAGCCAAATTAATCAGACTAATAAGGAAAACATCCCATAAAAATGGTTGTGGCAACTGAATTTTATATTCAAACGTTATGGCTGTAAAAAGTGCCACACTTACTAATGAAAAGATTTACGATTATAAAGGCAGACCGACAGACAGCCGTACTTAAAAGATTGTAAAACTGAACATCTTTAAATACGAAATCTTTATACACCTCTCTCCCACCCTCCCTCGCACTTTACTAAGTGGCTGTTCATTTTCATTAAATTTTGTTTTAAATAAAGAAAGAAAAAAAAAAACAAGAAAGAAAGAAAGTTTCATCTTAAAATCATGAAAAACTAGAGAAATTATTCATAAATTTTGAAACAATTTAGGTTGAGACAAAAAAATTACAACCAAAAATATTGGCAATGTCTCGCTTTTTACAGACGAAAGTTACGTGTTGTTTCAAAGCATTTGGAAAAATTTAAGAAAAACTGGATTTATTTGTCGGTTAATAATTGTAATAAATGGTTAATTTATATATCTCACTTGAATATATATGAAGATTACAGAAAATTCCCCAGAAGTTCATCTCTAGAGTATGTAGCAGCTTGCTTAATTTTCAACATACTTTACTGCATGAAAAGGAAGTCTCTGAGCTATTTAGAGAGATATGTGTTCTATCACACATAAATATTGTTACGTCTTTACCTTTTAAAAACGTTTAAAATATGAGCTCGTAGATTACAAGTTAAATATAAAATAACTTTGTGTTTAGTTTTAATTAAAATTCTTTATTATTCGCACAATTCTGTGTGCCACTGTTCACAACTTGATGTAAACAACAACAATTGCCTTTTTTGTTAATCCTCTGTTTATACCCTTTGCATAAACAATAACAATTACTTGAGACTTAATCAACAGATCTTTGTAACAGAGATCTTCAAACCACGATTGCTCTCTTCAAACACACCGCGCCTTCACACAAGACTGACTGAACTTTACTATTCTCCGTCGCCTGCTTTGCCTTGCTGTTTATATGGCAGAGTAAACAGTCTGATGAATGTTCTTGAAGGCGAATGTTCATGACTTTGCCTTCTCGAAATTTCTATAAATGTAAACATCGTTGTCTACATTTATTATTTTAGTGTTGTTTGTGTATTTTTTTACATTTACATCTTGTAGTGTTGTTGTTGTATTTTTGATTACTTGTTTACCATTTTTTTATGCTGGCGTTTGTTGTTATATTAAGCAGTACGATAATTTGTAAACAGGTTTGTTTACTGCATTGTTTTGTTTTTGTAGCTTTTGTTTATAATTTTAATGTTAAGCGATGTAAAAGCAAAACACCAGTATATAGATATTTCATTTTCGTAATAATATTTTACTCCATGAAAAGAAGGTGTCTGAGCTATTTGGAGAGATATGTGTTCTATCACACATACATACATACATAATTAATCAGTCAGGATTACGACATCACTTCTCACGCCGCTTATGTTGTGTGTGTTTAATCATTAGGTATTATATTGAAAGTGGCCGTAGTCTAGTAGGTAGTGTGTTGACTTATTAGACGTGATGCCAAAGTTCAAATCCCAGGTCAGACATCTGCAACAAAACGAAAATATAAAAAAATATTTCTTCGGCGACTTGCTCTCATCCAACTTCAGACAATAAAATTACCATGAAAAATTTCTACAGTCTCATCGTCACAGAAACTACATGTTGGGTTCGAGATAATCGTCACTCTGTACCTTTAGTTTACATTGCTCTGTCAAAAAGCCATCTATGTACTTATCTCTGTTTATTCCTGGATAGTCTGATACATGCCTCAGATCTCCTTTTCGTTAATGCCCAACTGGTACTAAGAGTGTGTTCTGTTCGATCTATTTCTATAAGCTGAGTATACATTGGTCTGTCCAAAGACCGGCTACTAAGCTCTGGTTATTCCTGGATGGTTTGATATATGCCTAAGATCTCCTTTTTTGTAATTTCTTAACAAAAGTTTTGCTTGCCTTAAACCCACTTGGGCTTGGAGTTTTACATTCTGGAATCAAAAATTCCTTTTCCTATTCCATACTCCGTTCTTGACCCATCAGTGCATCACATAATTGGTCCTCTTTTAAAAGAGTTTGCACAGTCCATATTGCATACATAATTGGTCATTACAACCCTTTCGTTAGGCCTGGTTCTCACACCACTTATGTGGTGTGCGTTAATTTTTATACACGAGTGTCGGGACGTCAGTTTAATGTCGACTCCGAACGACGGATTCGCTTTTTCGTGGCAATTTTATTTCACTCTCAGAGTTTTTGCCAGAAATCTGCTGAGAGGAAGTCGCCGAAGAAATAATTTTTTTCATATTTCGTTTTATTGGAGTTGTCTGACATGGGTTTTGAACCGTGGACTTCTGTTTAATAAGTCAACAAACTACCTACTGGACTATGACGTCGCCAGATTACTCCATTCATTATTTTTATTCAGTTTGACTGCAAAGCATTTCCTGAAATCATAGAGTCTAATGGTTCTATCCAAGTAACAGTTAAGAAGTCCACTATCAGCCAATTGAGAATGTGGCCACCATTTTGAAAGTTTTCTTGTATTTTTTAATCTTTTTTTCGAATTAAATTTGAAACCCTTTAAAATCCTTGCATAAGACCATAATTTACAACTTTTCCACATCATTAGCTGTCGTTTGTTTTAAGTTATTTTAAAAATAAAAATAAAAAAACGTGGAATACGAAACCCTTTTAAATAAATTACCAAAGGCTTCTTAAATATTTTTCCTTTACTTTCTTCAATCTTCTGTGCCATGCTCTGCTCTGAAGTGAAAATTTTATGGAGAACAAAAGGATTATTTTGCGTTAATAAACCTTAAAATCGATTACAAACCTAAGAAACAAAAGGAGAAAATAAAGAAAAAGAAAATCTTTTAAATGTCTAACCTGAAATTTGTATGCTTTTTATGGAAATTCTTTTAACGTCACATTATTTTTTCCACTTTTAATAACCCACATTGAACAACTTCGGTGTTTCGCTTTGTTTTTTTTCTATCAATTTCTTCTAAAAAATATCCTTTTGGCCATAAAAAAGAGTAGAAAGAAAGGAATAAAAAATCTTTAACCAAAAAAATACCAAAAGAATTGGAAAAAAAGTATCAGAAAAAGAAAAAAGAAACAGAGAAACAGAACCGGCATTTAATTTAATGAAGAAGAAACAAAAAAAAAATTGCCAGCAGTTATGGATGGTTTAAATGCATCCCGAGTAAAGATTTTTTTCATTTTGTTACTGTTTAAACCACTATGAAAATTTGTTGTAAATTCATAAGACGATGAATAAAAATTTTTTTTCTCCCCGTTTAAATCAATACTTTTACGTTAAATCGTTACAATCTGCTTTAAAATCATTCATCCGGTGTTAACCCTTCGATATTTTTCGCTGATGCCCTTTATTCTTGTCTGATGTTTTTTTTTCTTTTCGGTTTTTTATTGAGAAATTAAAACAATCGCTGGTGAGTATTTTAAAGTCAAAGATATTTTTGTCTAAGCAGTTATTTAAAGTAATGAAATCATCTTTATTGAAAATCAGCAGTTTTATAAGAGAGAAACGGATGTATAGAGGGGTATTGTTTAAAGAAGCGTAGCTTCACTTTCAACGGCGCCATGCTGCCTATTAGGACCGCAAGAATCATGACTTCGTTATAAAGAAGCAATTTGTTAAGGATCTGGTCTAGTCTAGTAGCAAATCAGCTTTTGTTCTCTAATTTAAGAGATAAAAGGTGATGCCCCTTATCTATACATACATAATTGGTCGTTATAACCCTTGAGTCAAGATTACGACCTAGCTTCTCATACCACTTATATTGTGTGTGTTAATTTTATACATGAGTAGCGGAACCTACAGTTTAAATTCGACTCCGGACGACAGATTTTTTGAGAAACTTTTCAAGGCAATTTTATTTTACTCTTACAGTTTTTGTCAGAAATCTGCTGAGAGGAAGACGCCTCATCTATGCATGTATCATGTGCTTAATCTGGCTCACGGGACCCCAAGATATCGATGAATATGTAAGAGCTAATAGTAAGTAGTAGTCGCCGTAGTCTCGTAGGTAGTGAGTGGGCTTATTAGACGCCATCAGGCGCCGGTTGAAACCATAGGACAGACATTTGCAACAAATATTAAAAATCTGAAAAATATTTCTTCGGTGACTTTCAGCAGATTTCTGGAAAAAACTCTGACAGAAAATAAAATTGCCATGAAAAGTTTCTCCAAAATCTGTCAACTTTAAACTGTAGGTCCCGCCACTCATTTATAAAAAATAATGCACAAACATTACGCATAACATAAATGGTGTGAGAAACTAGATCGTAATCCTGACGAATTATATGTATTGTTACGGAAATGAAGAATATAGAAACTAGTGATTTGCTTTTACATCACTTAACAATAAAATTATAAACAAAAATACAAACAACAACAAACACCAGCATACAAACAAAAATATACCAACAACCCTACAAGGATAAATGAAAACAACGATGTTTATATTTATAGAGACTTCGAGAAGGCGAAGTCATGAACATTCGCCTTCAAGAACATTCATCAGACTGTTTACTCTGCCATATAAAAGGCCAGGCACAGGAGGCGTGTGAGTTAGCGAAGTTCAGTCAGTCTTGTGTGAAGACGTGGTGTGCTTGAAGAGAGTAATCGTGGTTTTAAGATCTCCGTTACAAAGATCTGTCGAACAATTGTCTTGCAATTGTTATTGTTTATGCAAAGGGTGTAAACAGAGGAATAACAAATAAAACAATTGTTGTTGTTTACATCAAGTTGTGAACAGTGGCACACAGAATTGTGCGAATAATAAAGAATTTTAATTAAAACTAAACAAAAAATTAATTCTTATTTTATTTCCAATCTGCGACCTCATATTTTAAACGTTTTTGAAGGTAAATACGTAACAGTATGTATGTGATAGTAAGGAATGTGTAAAGTTTGTCACCAACTACTATAATATCTTCTCTCTTAAGGCAGTCATCAACAATTCTAGTCATTTACAATTGCATTCCTTTAAACTCTGTTATTTACCAGAAGAAAGAAAAAAACCGAAAACATTCCAGTCGTCGTAGTCACAGTAAATATCGGCGTATCATTATTACTATACATTGAACTCTTATTGCTTTTGGTATTTTTTTCTGTTACTCTTCTGCTCGCGTACAATTCTTCCACTTGTGTTGCCACACGTTTTTCCTTCGATTTACTTCCGTTGTATGCCACCCAATGCTGACGTTCTTTTTCCTGTCAGAATATACTTCTTTTTTGTGCCATCTTTTGTGCCCTTTAGCTGTTCGCGTACAACAACAATATAAAAATTATTTTCTCAGAATGCATTCCATCTCTCTCTCTTTCCTACACACACATTTATACATACACTGTGTTAGCAGCATTTACGATAAAAAGCTTTTTATGGAGCATTATTGTATCCTTTCGTTCATAAATCAAGTCTTCGGTTTAATTAAATCTTGTGTTGGCGGTAAAAATTTTATGAAAAACGTTTTACTGCCATCGCATACGTTGTTGTTGTTGTTTTTGTTGTTCTACGCTTGATTTCTATATGCTGAGAGAGCATAAGGAACGAGTTAAATGTAGCCAAAGGGAGGTGAAATCGTAAAGAGGGTACATAAAACAATGGTGACGACAACACGAAATAGATTTTCTAAAATGTTCACAAAAGAAAATACACTAAAAGAAAAAAGAATTTTTGGTTAGAAAATACACTAAAAGAAATACAGAAAATTGAATGAAAATGTGCATTATCTTTAGTACCATTACAATTGAAAAGTTTCCAGCCAACGTTAAAGAGCGATTAGATTCTATATTGGGAGAGTGTATTCTTTCATTCATGATTATAAACTACAGAGTGACAGAGTGTAAAAAAGGGCATACGAGTTGTCAAAACTAACGCTTTAGTGCTCGAGAAATTAAGCAGTCTACTCCAGAAATGCTTATGGAAATACTTTTAATGTTATTGGTGCTTTGAAGCTGCATGAGCTAGCTATCAAAACACTCGATTAGGTTGGAAGAACTGTATTCTATGAAAGTTCAATCGACTGTTCCTTCTACGGACTATAGATAGCTGTTACACTTCCTTTCAAAAATGTTGAACATGCCACCATCATGCCTTTGCCACCTTTTTTAAGGTCTTGACACCCTAAAAACATTTTCTTGTTCAAAAAAAAAAAAAAAATAATAAATACTACATAGCCACTACCACGACAGAAATAACAATAACAAATCAACACTAACGTCTAGAAGTTTCCAAATCGAAAATGGAAATGGAATGTGAATAGAACGAAGAACGTTGCCAGACTGTACCAGTAAAAAGCGCGCCATTCAAAAACTATTAAGAAGTTTGATCTTTATTACGAAAAACTTGGAAATGATGAGAGAATTACGTTCGGACAAATATTTTCTATTTCATTCGGACGAATAGATATTTTTAATACCATTTCCTGGAGTATACACAAATAAAGTAAAGGGTCCGCCAAATAACTTTTTTTTTTTGAAAATGCTTTAAAAAAAAAACTACTGAATATTTTCTCAAATTTATTTTTTTATTTGAAAGTACAATCCTTCCGGTTAATAACGGAAAATAATTTCATTCAAATGGCTGCCTCGGCTGGCCATGCAGTAGCCTACACGATCGGTCCAATTTTTAAGCACATTATCGATTGTGTGCAGCTGTATTTCACCAATGGCTTCACGAATATTGTCCTTTAAAGCGTCAATTGTCTCTGGCTTGTCGGCGTAACACTTATCTTTGATGGCACCCCACAAATAATAGTCCAACGGTGTCAAATCGCAGCTCCGAGGTGGCCAAACGGCATCAGCTCTGCGGCTGATAATGCGATCTTCAAAAACAGGGCGCAAAACATCGAGTGTAGCTTCGGCTGTGTGACACGTAGCGCCGTCCTGTTGAAACCAAATGTTGCAAATATCCTCCTCTTCAATTTTTGTGAACAAAAATTCGTTCAACATGGCCCGATAACGATCGCCATTGACTGTAATGGCCACTCCTTGCTCATTTTCGAAGAAAAATGGCCCAATTATGCCTCTGGACCAAAATCCGCACCAAACAGTGACTCGTTTTGGGTGCGTCGGCTTTTCAATGTATGCGTGCGGGTTTTCTGTGCCCCAAATGCGACAATTTTGCTTGTTTACATACCCGCGAAGATCAAAATGAGCTTCATCTGAAAAGATGATATTTTTTGCCAAAATCGGCATCTTCTGTAAGTCGATCGCAGGCCCACTTAGCGAAGCGAAAACGCGAATACACAACCATATTCGTTCAGCGGAAGGATAAAACTAATTATCTGCCAAATCAGACATTAGCTAAGTGTTACCATTCACGAAATAAGCACTAGTTGAAAAAAAAAACGTTAGATGGCAGACTCGATATATACAAATAAAGTGTATATATTTAGACGTTAAGCTTGTTGATTAATTCTTATAATTTTTACATGATTGTGTTCAATACTAATCTAGTTTTTCTTGCGAAACAACAGAGTTGATATCAAAAATGCATTAAATATTCTAAGCTTGGTTTGTGTGACCACAGTTGCTTAACTAAGTCTGCCATTTACGTCTGTTCCAGTTTCGATATCCGTTTTCAATATATTGCCTAATATTCTCTACGCTTACGTTGTTTATTTTTAAGACCTTGGTTACCTTGATATTTATCCAACATTACAGACTGCATTTTGGGGATTTTATGAACAAAGAAATAAATATCATCTGAATGATCTCATATAATTCCTATTCTTTCTGAGCAGACTTTACTCCGCCTTAGTATAAAGTAGTTGAATAATGTTTTAATTGTAAACCGCAGGCCAAAACCCACACCAAACAGTGACTTTTTCGGGATGCATGGAACTCTTGGATCTCATATGGACAGTTCCAAATTACTTTAGAGGCAATTCTACGCACAAAAGTCGTTGTCTGTGGTTGTTTACCTCCAGTACCTGAGTCTGTTGAATTTTTTTTTACCGGTGGATGCCCAATTCACTAAGCACAATGCTCCATGTGTTGTTGAGTGATATATCCGTCTATGGTGCTTTTATAAAATAGACTAAGGGCCATTATTACAACTTCCCGTTAAAGTTGGGGTTAGTTAAAGGTACCTTTAGCTAAAGTGAACGGCAAAGTTACCTTTAACTTATTTTCGTTATTACAACTTACAGATAAAATAAAATTAAAATATGGCAGTGCCGGAGCAAAGTCGATAAAACTGCTCAATTAAACAAGTTTTTTTTTAACGCAGTGGCAACAGCGGACTTCGTTTTTTTGTTGTATATGCTCATTTTGTTTAAATTTGAAGCTGCCATATCGAAAATAGTATATGATATGGCAAGTTCAAACATAAAGTGACCTTTAAATGTTAAAGGTAGGATGATCTTCCCTTTAGCTTAACGATCACTTCTATCTTATTGGGTACTCATAATAATGAAAAACAATTTATCTGCCCATTAAAATCCTCCCTTTAGTTAACGGCAAGTTGTAATAATGGCCCTAAATAAATGACTACTAATTTGACAGATGTCATTAACTCTCAATGATCTTAATTGCCTCCTGGAAGACTCGATAGTTACTCTCTGACATATGGAGCTCTTGCAGATAAGCCAGCCCAATAGATTGCAACGACTGAAAATATGCCTGCTTTATAACACATTTTTGCTATGTTGCACAGTGTAATTAAGTTAAAAAAATTTCATTATGCCACAAAATTTCTTCAAGTGGATAAAGCAAAAGCAAAAAAACTGAAACTCTTAATATATTTCGTATAATAAAACTGAAAATTCCGATGAGTTGTTAAAAAATTTCAATATTTTTATTCTTCATGCAGTCCACATATTGTTGTTTAATAAAAAACATTTTCTTTTTTGTTTTCTTTTTAATAAAAGTATAATAAAAATGAAAAGAAAATGTTGCTTTAAAATGAAAAAAAAAACTTTAAAAGACTTTTGAATTCAAAAAAAAGAAAATTTTAAAATTTTGACTTCCATTTCGGCAATACAAGAGGCTTCATAATCTTTAAAGCAGGTCAACTAGGAAAAAAATCCTGAAAAAAGGGTTAAGAAATCAAGAGACGCAAGTATTTCTTAAAGATTATCAAAAATAAAGAAAATTCTCAACAAAAACGTGTTGAAATTTAACGGTTTTCAGCCAGTTGCCAGTGTGCTTAACCCAAAATAAAAAAATTTAACGCCGATTATAAAAATACAACGAATGCTTAGGAATGTGGCCTTCAAATAAAGTTTTCTGTTCGAAGCCTTTTTGTTTTTTGTTTGCAATGCACCACGAGTACATGATTTATGGCTTGAATATCTGCTGAGGGGGAGGATAGCTTGTAGAGAATCTTGTAATGGTCCTTCCTTTTGTCTTTAAATATGGACGCTTTGCTTGTCTCTTCCGCTTGTACATATGTGTGCCTGAGAATATGTGATACCGTATACATGTGTGTGTATGTTCCTTTCAAAAACCAATTTGTTTCCTTTTTTTCTGTCCGTGTATGTGTGTGCGTGTGTGTATGTGTAAATGAAAGTGTTAAATGTTTGTTTTTTTTTCTTTTATTTTTGGCTTAAGATTACGTGTTTAGATTTGCCAAAAAACAAAACAATTCAACACAACATATTGAAAAAGCATAGACTGACAGACAGACAGCCAGTAGAAGAAGAAGAAGAGAAATGCCAATTGTTTCCCTTAAGTCCAATATGTGGTTTGTGTTTTGAATCCAACAACAAAAAAAAAAAACAAGAGACTTCATCTTTGTAAAACAAAGAAAATCTTTGAATTTCTTTTCTCTTTCAACAATTTTTTTTCCTTCCGAAATTTGATTTATGGATTCGGGTGTATTATTTTAAGATTTTTTTCCAAAGGGTTTCACAAAACAAAAATAGAAATACACATGTTGCGTACATACATACATATGTAGTTATGTTATGTTTGCATATGTATGAGTGTGGTACATAAATCATAGGACGTGTTTTTCTTTTTCTTTCTTTCTTGAACCATTTTGATTAATTTCTTAATTGAAATAGGTTTTCTGGTTTTTATTTTCACTGCCTTCTTCGCACATGAGTAGCCTATTAAACTATTTGAGGTTTGAAGATGAAATTTAAATGATTTTCTATCACTACGTTGCTATCACTTTCCTCGAGGTAAACTTATAGAAAATTTAATCAATCGTTAGGTAGCAGAGATCAGCAATGAGTCTTCAAAAAAGATGATTAGAATCGAATCATACTCATAATTTCTGATACTTGTAAGCATTCATACTTATTTTAATATGTATCATGGAACCTCTACTCATATTCAAAGTTTAAAGTACTCATCATATTCATATTTAACAACAGGTATGATGTTATAGATTTCGACTCTCCATAACTCAACATATACGAGAAACACAAAATAAGTATGATTCGAGTACGAACACTAAAATACTCACCAAAAGGTTGTGTGCTTACTCTGCTTGCTGCTCTGTCTTTTTTCCTTATGTGTCTTTTTGTTTTGTTGTAAATGCACAAAATTCGAATTACTCGAATCATTTCTAAGTATTATAAAAAGTATTTTTCTAAAGTTATGAATCTGACTGGCTTATGAATCAAAAATATTTCGAATGGTATGAGTTTGATGTCAACGTTGTCCACATACTCATTGCAACCTGTACTTATAAATCAACGTTGGAGTGAGTATGAATGAATCAGAGTACATAGTTAAATTTCAATATTGTTGACTCACTTATATTCAAAATTTCATGAGTGCTTATGAGTAGCAAAAAAACGATTCATTGCTGATCTCTGGTGGATAGTATATGTTATGTCGATCAATAGATTTATTTCACATAAACTTTCATGTCCTGCATGATAATAACATTAGCAACACTGTACTTAAAGGTCTCCAGCAATGTTGTTCGTATGTCTCCATTGCACTTCAAAATTGTTCTGCACATGGAACAGGGATAAGGGAAACCTTTGTATATGAAAGAAATGTAAGTCTATCAGAGCAGTTGGCAGTTGGAAGTTCAAGACTATGCTGACTTACTTCATTGATTATTACAAACATTCAGTCAGGATATCGACCGAGCTTCTCACCCCACCCATGTTGTGTGTGTTAATATTATCCATGAGCGGCTGAATCTATAGTTTAAAGTCGATTCCAAACGACAAATTTTTGTGGGAAACTTTTCCTGGTAATTTTATTGTTGAGAGGAAGTCGCCGAAGAAATATTTTTCATATATCATTTTGTTCAAAATGTCTTGGCTGGGGTTTGAACAACGCCTTCATGTCTAATAAACCAATACACTACCTGCAAAACTATGGCGACTACAGATTATGCTAACGGCGTTGTCAAATATTAGCAAAGATGCTGCGTATGACTGTGGCTAATCGAAAGTAATACCATTGAGAAGGTGGAAAACGCTTGCTAGTTACGTGGCATTACAATGAACTCAGGAGCCTCGGATGCCTTTGTCATAAATTTCAACTCAAAATTCATGAGGATATTAATGAATGGCTGTGAGGTTTGAAACGATGTCAATGTCCAGTCGACCTTTTCCTTTTAAAGAATCTATAAAGCATTCCGGTCCAAAGCAATTTCAAACAGCATGCAATTGATATGGATGTGGTCGCCATAGTCTAGTGTGTTAGATGATTACTTGCCTATGTTTCTTGCGATTCTACGCCAGTTAGTCACATCAATCAATGATAGGGTTTCTCGAATTGGTCATTACCATGCAGACAAGATCGCCCTCTACGCCAAATTTCGCTTATCCCCTCTTGCAAACACCTGTCTCGCCGGAACATCTTCTTTGATCCGAAAGATCTTGCCGAGCCAACGCATCCGCTAGATGTTAATGCATTCCTTAACGTCTATATCATTGAAAAGCACACATAGCTCATTGTTGGATCGAATGCGGATATCATCTCCAACCTACACTGGGATGTCGTCCACTAAATTATTTTGGCTGTATAAACAGCCGTGAATATTTTCAGATAAGAAAGAGAGACGGGTGCCTTGTTTACTTATAAATAATAAAAGACAATGATGAGAAGACGTATTCGGCGACAATTCCCTGCAATATAGGCGAGTTTTTACGTTGATTCGTAACCATGAACGACACATCGGTCTACCACTTCACACTTTCCCACACTGACCCAGTAAAAGTCAACGCAGTGTAGTGGATTGAGAGAATTGTGTACAAAGGGTTCGTGGCTAGGAGAGTTTCACCAGCATGTAAGTCCATCGCCTTCTTATCCTTTTTCTTGGGAGAGGTAGATTCGACAAGCATTTTCATTAAGACAACAGACTTGTCCGCTTATGACTTGGTGGTCCACAAAGAAGAGTGGAAGTAAGATTGTTGTTGAAAGAAACTTGACAGTGTGTCGCAATAAAACGAGATTAGGTTAGGTTAGGTTAGAGGACGTGTACTTGTCAGTTAAGACAAGTACAGTACCCGGAGGTCGAATTGACCCATTGTACAACGTCCTTAGAGAGGAAAGGAAATAGAGGGAAAAGGATGAAAGGAGGGTATGTAGGCAAGGGGGGGAATGGTAAGCGGAGGAATCACACAGAAAGAAACAGAAAGAAACAAACACAAACAAAAAGGGGGAGAGCGACTGCACTCATGAAGCCCTAGCGCCTCTCAACCAGCCCAAGCTACTAATGAATCTGTGGTGAGCCTTGATGTCGGCTCTCGACACAGAATTCAAGCTCTCAAAGAAGGCCCTGCCAAGGACCCTCAACCTCAACCTAACAAGGGCTGGGCAGTTATAGAGGAGGTGTTCGATAGTCTCCAACTCCTCCTCATCGCAACATGCCCTGAAATAGTCCGGCTGGGATCTGTTTCAGATCCCCGTCAGCGACCTAATCTCGCAGTGCCCCGTGATAAAACCTACAACCAACCTTAAGCTGACCTTAACCAAGCCCAGCAGCCAATCTGTTCTCTTACTGTCCACAGCAGGCCATAGACATCTAGAAACAAAAAAAAAACGAGATTATGTTGAGAAACATTTTTCCTAAATTTATTGGCTTTTCTTTGTTCAGTCGGCCCTTGTAAATCATTATTAAAGTTGTTAAGAATAGTCACCTTAACATTACATATTGGTAGTTCACGATTATGGTAATAAAAAAAGTTATTTATTTACCAGCATCGATTTAACTGACTTCACAAGCATATTAAAGATGGCGCCTCAATCAAGACGGCCGACAGATGATTAACTAAAGCTCCAAAACCTGAAAACAGGAATAAAATGTTGGTCATTTATTAAGCGACCCTCTCTCCTCTGAAGTCTAGCATAATATATTAAAAATTTAAAGAAATGTAAACCCCAATAAGCCACAATGTGGATGAAATGTTTCAACCAAAAATGCTGCAAAGATGTTCTCATATCCCGTGAATCCAGAATACGCAAAGTTACCTTCTTTAGAAAATTAATGATGTGCCATATTGACAAGACTTGAAATGATACGTAGAAGGCAGGCTGGCAATCACTTTCCTGTGCCAAATTACAAAATCAAATCAAAAACAGAGAATACGAGTTGTTACTGAATGCCAAAGGACACGGTAGTGGAAGCAGGGTGTTGATGGAAGACAATTTGATTAAAACCTTCTTAAGTATCTGTTATTATGAGAAGAACCTCAAAATGAGAATGAATTTTTGTTGAAAAGAAAATTTGATTTCTTTCTTTGATTTCTTTAGCTGCCCCAAAAAAAAATAATAGAAAAACAGCACGTTTGTTTGAAGGCTCTTGTGAATTTCGAATGGCAACAAAATCACGAGAAAGAATGGCAAAAAAACGGCTGAAGACAAATGAATAAAAGATTTGTTGTTATTATTGTTCTCTACAAATAAATAAAAAAAAAAGATTTTTGTATGTCTGTGTTCCAACATCATAAATTTTACATTCAAAAATCATTATCAAGTGTTTGTCTTCTTCCTTCATACGATGATTACTGGCTGCAAATAGAGAACAACCACCCATTTCTTCTGTCTTCAAACAATACTTGTAAGATGAAGATTTTTTTCTTCCATAAATGGCCAATACCCTGAGAAGATTAAAAGATTTACACCGTTTATCTCTCTTCTTTCGTGTATCAATTGAAGTTTTAACACTTTGGAGCACAGTTTAAAAAGGACGAATTTTGGGAGCAACTTGTGGGCATTTATTGTGAAGCACTGTTGCAACAGTAGACGCTGTAGTAGGTAGTATGTTTGCCTCTTAGACGTAAGGCCGTAGTTCAAACCTCAGCTTAGACATCTCGAACAAAACGAAATATGTTAACAACTACAGCTCAGCATTTTTCTGGCAAAAAATAAATAAATAAAATAAAATAAATAAACTCTCGGAGTAAAATAAATTTGCCATGAAAAGTTCATCAAAATAATCTGTTGTTCGGAATCGACTTTAAACTGTAGGTCCCGCCACTCATGTATACAATTAACATACACAACATGGGTGGTGTGAGGAGCTAGATTGTAATTCTGACTGAAGAGTCACTTACTTACTTTCTTAATTGGCCCTTAACAACTCGATAAACGAATTTCGGCCTACCTTAACATATTCTTCCAGGCGCCTTTGATTCTTGCTCCAGTTTTCACACCAATCGATGACAGGGCTTTCTCGATTTGGTCCTTCCAATGCAAACAAGGACTTCCGCAAATCCCCGCATCAAATACCCGTCTCGCCGGAGCATGTTGGTCGAGCCAGCGCAGCCGCTGGATGTTAATACGCTGCACAACGTCCATGTCGTTGAGAAGCTCATACAACTGACTGAAGGGTTGCAATGTGCAATTAAGTAAGTATTGCTACAACCAATTTTTTACGTTTTAATCTTTTAAAAACATTTAATATATGATCTCTTAAATTGCAAATAAAATAAAAATTAATTTGTGTGTAGTTTTAATTAAAATTCTTTATAATTCTGTGTGCCACTGTTCACAACTTGATGTAAACAACAACAATTGCTTTTCATTGTTATTCCACTGTTTATATCTTTTGCATAAACAATAACAATTACTGGAGAATTATTCGACAGATCTATGTTCAGGAGATCTTCAAACCACGATTACTCTCTTCAAACACACCGCGTCTTCACACAAGACTGACTGAACTCACTAACTGAGTCGCCTGCTTTGTTTTGCTTTTTATATGGCAGGGTGAAGTCACCGTAGTCTAGTAGGTAGTGTGTTGGCTTATTAGACGTAAAGCCAGGGTACGAGCCCCAGGCCAGACATCAAAACAAAATACAAAAAGTATTTCTTCGGCGATTTCCTCTCAGCAGATTTCTGGCAAAAACTCTGAAAGTAAATAAAATTGCCATGAAAAGTTTCTCAAAAAATCTGTCGTTCGGAGTCGACTTTAAACTGTAGGTCGCGCCACTTATGTATAAAATTAACACACACAACATAAGTGGTGTGAGAAACTAGGTCAATAATCCTGACTGAAGGGTTGTAATGACCAATTATGTATGTATATGGCAGGGTAAACAGTCTGATGAATGTTCTTGAAGGCGAATGTTCATGACTTTGCCTTCTCGAAATCTCTATATGTGTACATTTATTATTGCAGTGTTGTTTGTGTATTTTGGCTGAACTTCACTAACTCCAAATTCATTCAAAATATTGTCTTTCGATTTTTCTTGGAAACAGTGTTGAAATGGCATTTAAGCAATCATAGATCTTTTGTCAACACTACTCTATAAGCAACACCCTTGTCCCCTGTGGACTCAATATTAGAAAATCTTTTTTGCTGACGTTTCACAATGATTATATGTAACACCCTGTTTAATGTCTATGTATACGTATGTAGGTATACGTATGTAGGTATAAGTGTGTTACAATACTAACGACAGAAAAATTAATGATTGATTTCCGTTTTTCATTTGCAAAACATTTTCTGTTTTTCTATTCCTCTTCCTCTTTTCCATTTCCACTTGACTTTAATTTTATTCTACACATACACACTTATGCAGTTCTTTATGGCCAAGAGACTTTTAGACAGATTTCGAGAATATTTGAATAATTTTTTGTTTGGGGTTTGCCATAAATATGACCCCCATGCCATGGTCACATGGCTTAAGAGATAACCTTGGCAGAGCTGCTGATTGTCTTGACTTCATCTATTCATGTGTTATTTTCATTTTATTTTCATCTTCATTTATTAATTTATTCTCTGTTCATTTATCAGAATATCCGTTTTGTTTACGGTGTGAACGGAAATAGGCTGGCTGTGCTTGTGTAAACGATATAACAGACAGAGAGAGATAGAGAGAGAGACCGAGAGAGAGACCAAGAGTGTGGGAGTTGCTTTAGCTACTGCTGCTAATGATGGCTGAAAAATTCTTGATGTTTTTCTAACCACGTTACGAAAATTTCTATTTAAACTTATACTCTTACACCCTGAGTGTTGAATCAATTATTTTTAATTCAAAACGACAGGCATGCCTAGAAACATAGAAAATGTTCATCAGAAATTTGATTAATGCTCAACTGAAGAAATTTTAAATTAAAAAAAATTACCAGAAAAACACTGCCAACGAAATTTGAAATGAAATGAAATCGATTGATTAGAAATACAAGAATAACTACAAGAAGTTCATACTTAATAAGTTAAAGAGCTGTAGGAAATGTTTAAATGCTGTGGTACGGTTTTGTAAAATGCAAAATATTTCTTTCGACGTCTTCCTCTCGGCGGTCTTCGGACAATAACTCCAAGAGTAATTAAAAATTGCTAGGAAAAAAGTTTGTCAAAAATTTGTCATTCAGAGTCGACTTTAAACTCTCAACATGGGTGGTGTGAGAAGCTAGGTTGTAATCCTGACTAAAAGGTTGCAATGACCAATTAAGTACGTTCAATATGTGTCGATAAAGGCGCCACATTAGTTGTTATGTCACGAATTTTTAAAATTAAATTCTTCCAGAGGCCCATTACGGAAGAGCAAACAGGATGTTATTGTATTCCCAATTACTATGATTGGGCACACCAAAGTTATACACCATAAAGCACTATTTGACTTGAACCTGGTTGTTGCATTAATGTAATTGTTAGATATTAAGTTCGTTGCAATTACTTTATGGTTGCAGTCTAACACCTAACAGCTAATGACACCTGACAGCTAACTTCTTGGATGTTGTAGCTCTGGTAGATTTATGAATCTTTAGTATCACTCTTTTGGATTGGACATCACTGTTGCACAATATCGATTGGTCATTACAACCCTTCAGCCAGGATTACAACCTAGCTTCTCACACCACCTATATCGTGTGCTTTAATTTGATACATGAGTGCCGGGACCTACAGTTTAAAGTCGACTCCGAACGACAGATTTTTGAGAAACTTTTCGTGGAAATTTTATTTGCCCTCAGAGTTTTCCCCAGAAATCAGCTGAGAGGTAGGCGCCGAAGGAATATTTTTTAAGATTTCGTTTTGTAGGAGATGTCTGAGCTGGGGTTTGAACCCTGGCTTCACGTTTAATAAGCCGAAACTCTAAATTGCTACTAAATTTCGACGACAGCTGGCTTTGTAATGCTTGGTGAAATAATGAGTAACACAGTGCAATAACTGGAGATCGGTCTGTTTAGTTTCCGTCGTTCTGATAGGTTAGGTTAGGTCGGAGTGGTAGCTCTGATATCACAAAGCTCACTTGAGCACGCATAGCGGCCCGTTGTGACGCCACAAGTAAACGCAGTCCTTGTACAGACCAAGTTCTACCAAAACCAGGGAAGAGGAAGAAGTTAGTCAGCACAAGGGCTGCCCATCAAAAGCACGGCTACCCTATGCTGGAAAACCAGCCAGAAAGTTTGACAAACGAAGCTATATCCTTGATGTCAATAGATGAAAGCTCCGTCAAGCTGACAAGAAATGAAGAGCCAAATAACCTATATCTGCACCTAGCAAGAAAAAGTGGATAACGGTTTCCTCTTCCTCAGCGGATCTGCACTCATGGCAGAAGTCGTTAAATGGAAGCCGCATCCTTTCCGCGTGTCTACCCATAACGCAATGACCTGTAAGCATGGCCACTGTGATCGAGATGAGGGTACGACCAAGTCCAACTAACCTTCTATCCATCAGAGTCTAGCGGTGGAGCACGACTCCTCATTGATCCAGGATAGGTTGACATCCCGAAAGAATTTCCGCGCAATGGCCAACTTAACCCAATTCAATTGAAGAGGATTCCGGAAGGAGTGCACCAGCTCTGACGCGCTTGTCGGGCCTACAGTTTCCCGGAACCAGTGAGACACAGAAGGAAGGTCGAGACAGCGGCGACATTCCCTTACGATCCTGGAGTTATTCACAAAACCCAACAGAGGTCTTATGTCGGACTGACTGTCAGAAAAGACCGATACGCGGATGAAAGGAGCACCGTTGACGAGGATCCATTGAGCGGCTCGGTAAATGGCCATCACCTCCGCCTGAAACACGCCACAGTAATCCGGCAGTCGGAGAGAAATGTTTAGGTCCAGTTTCCCAGAGTATATTCCGCTTCCAACCCGAATATCGAGTTTAGAGCCGTCGGTGTATATATCCAGGTGTTCCGGAAAGTTCTGATACTAACGTGTGATCTGATAAATGATCTGGTAAATGATAAAGCAATTGATGACGTTTGCATTTCGGCAATGCACTTATTTCTTTGGCAAAGCAATTCTACAAGCAATTCATGTGATTGGATCCATGCGACTTATCCATTCTGAAACCCAAAAAAGTTAAGTAAAATTTCGGAGCTTTGCACACTAATTAAGAAATTAAGACAATGCATACTTTAAAGAGGTGAATGCCCAATTGCCAAGATTGTCTTTAGAATAAAGTTAAGGGGAAATATACGTTGAATTGTTGTTAGTTTCCAATGTTTTTAACGATATTTGTTGACCATTCAAACAATCACGGAAGACCAGTACTGAAACCCATTGATCTCTTAATGATTTGTTTTATTAAACTTAACAGATAATAAAATAAATCCAAAAAAAGGCATAAAGGGGCAAATAAATCCTGAAATATTGTTAGTTCTTCTCTAACGCATGATTATTAAATAAGTTACTCGGCAATATGTTCCTCTTAATGAAGTTATAACGCTATTTTCATGCGCTAATTTTTATTTGTCCCTTAAAGTATGCATCAAGAATAATATTATTAAAATCCTAAATGTATGCCCCAAACAAAAATAACATTTAAATCACTACAGTTTTTGGCATTTAAGTAGTCGTTAACGTTTAATTTTTGATTTATTTTTTCGTTTAGTTGAATCATGTCTAATTTTCTACAAAAATAATTGAAAAATCAAATAAACTTTGATGTCAAATGGTGACACATCGGTTTATTTAACATCTCAATTGATTTCAGCACAGACACTATCCACCTCTAACTCCAAAGCAAACCCCATACTCTTTAAGCGAACATGCCACTGTTGCACAAACAAATGCGAAGCGTTGAACGGTGGTATTTTAATGAGAAAGAAAAAACTGCATAATCATGGCAATGACTTTGGAATGACTTGCTTAAAACATTTATAGACACAAAGTGGTCTTGTAATGCTAGTCATACTGTATTTAAATTCAATTAAAGTGTGGTTGTGTTAAATTTAAAAGAAAATTTAAAGAAATTTAAACCAAAAATTTAAAAGAGAAAACGCTTTAAGCTTTCCTTGGCTTCCAAATCAAGCGTTTTATTAATAAATTTGGTTGACATGAGACATTCGAAACAATCATTCGATAATCAAGGCAAAAAAGAAAAAAGAGACAGGAAATCTATCCTTAGTTTGAGGTTTGACGTTGATGGATTTGCTGCCTAAGACTACCAGTTGTTGTTGTTGTTGGAGTGTGTGCGTATTTTCACTTAAAATTAAACTATTGTTATAACATAGACGTGGCATATGCTAAGGCGCTCTTTCTCATACAATTCCAATTACAGTCTCATTATGTCAATTGCAAACGTTTCATTTCACAAATAACGAACGAAAATTGTGTTTTTTTTGGCAAAAGAATATAAAGAAACGTATTCCAGCAAAAGTAGTTGAAGGGGGTGGGAGGGAGATTCAGAATCTGAAAAATAAATAAAATGCTGAAAATTAACAAGCAACCAACACTAGAAAACGGACCCACATCAAACTGACCAAACATAACAACATGACATGGTCTCTCCACTACATTCGCTCATTAATATATACACACACAAACACACACACATACATCCATTCATAGAGGCTATATAGCAGAGTCGACAACGACATCTCATTAAATGTCGCGTTGCCAACACAACTCAGCACAATTCATTGCCAGGCATTTTTTGGTGGTGGGTGCAAAAACATTCATTCATTCATTCATTCATCCATTCATTCAACTTCATACATTTCATTACATTGATATGGAAGTTGTTGGTGAAATTGAAGTTGAAACTTAAACTCACAGAGCGTAATATTCATTTCGCGTTATATTTTTCACGGTTGTTTGTTTGTTTTTTTCTTTTTGGACTCCTATCCTAAGAATGTATGTGTATTTGTGTGTGCGCAAATGTCTGTTATTGCATAATTTTGGGTGTCATTTTAGTTCATGTGACAATGCCTACATTTAGGCGCGTAAGCAAAATAAACAGATACGTAGTGGAACTTAAAAGTTCAGGGAATGGACTAGTGCCTCTCTCTCATAATGAAAAAATTAGTATTCACATTTGTTCGGAGTATGTATTAAAAAAAATAATCTCGGATTAGTCTTATTACTTTCGGTATCATGGTATGTTGGTTTCTTGTAACAATTTATATGGCAGAGGGCATAATTCATAGACGGAATGCAAGAGAATTTGAAACAAAAATTTTAAATACAAATACAACTTCACTGAGCCTACTCATTTAAAAAATTCCTATCTTTTCCAATTTGTACGTATAAAAGGCCTCTTTAGTTATATAAAGACAGCCAATATTGTCGAAATCTTTATAGATATCCAGTTAATCTCCGTTCATTTCAAAAATAGTCGTTTAGTAGAAGCATAACACGCTATGCGAACAGGTTCCCACAATGGTAAAGACATTAGGACACTTAAGCCTAAAAGACACCTAAGCTATTACGCAAACTGTAGTGATTATAAATTTTTCTTTCAGCCATCGGTATAGCACCAGATATAAATTTTATTTATGGAATTGATCTGTTTCCTTCCCCAGCCTGTAGGGATTTTCACATCGTCTATAAATATGTTAAAAAGTGTGCAAATAAAATTGGCATGAAAAGTTCTCAAAAATTTGTTATTCGGAGTTGACGCTATACAGTTGGTGCCTTCAGTCATGGATAAAATTAACACATAGAACATGGGTGGTATACGAAGCTAGGTTGCAGTCTTGACTAAAGGATTGTAATGACCAATTAAGTAAGTAAGTAAAAATCCCCTATATACGAACTTTTAATTCGGCAATCGTAAGTGATCTAGTCGCCGCAGTCAAGTAGGTATTGTGTTAGCTTCCTAGACATGAAAAAACCACAGGTCAGACATCAAATTGTTCATACAATTCTGTGTGCCACTGTTATTCTGTGTGCCACTGTTGAGAACTTGTTGTAAACAACAACAATTGCTTTGCTTGTTATTCTTCTGTTTATACCCTTTGCATAAACAATAACAATTACTAGACAATTGTTCGACAGATTTTTGTAACGGAGATCTTCAAACCATGACTGAACTTCACTAACTCACTCGCCTGCTTTGCCTTGCCTTTTATATGGCACGGTAAACTGTCTGATGAATGTTCTTGAAGGCTAATGTTCGTAGCTTTGCCTTCTCGAGATCTCTATAAATGTAAACATCGTTGTTTCATTATTGTTGTTTGTGTATTTTGTTTATATTTATTCTTGTAGTGTTTGTTGTTGAATTTTTGTTTACTTGTTTACCAGTTTTTTTGTATGCTGTTTGTTTGTTGTTATATTAAGCAGTACGATAATTTGTAAACAGGTTTGTTTTCTGCATTGTTTTGTTTTTGTAGCTTTTATTTATAATTTTAATATTAAACGATGTAAAAGCAAAAAACCAGTATTTAGATTGTTCCATTTTTATAACAATGTGTTATGTATGTATCAGAGATCAGCAACGAGTATTCAAAACGATGAGTAGATTCGAGTCATACTTATTATTAATAAGTATGATTCGCGTACGAACACTACTATACTCACAAGAAGATTATGTATATGCTTTGCTTGTTGTCTTTGTCTTTCATTTCTTTTTTGTTTGTATATGCAACAATAACAAAGGCTGTAAATTTTGATGAATGATTCGAGCCACTCGAATCACTTATAAGTATTATAAGTATTTTTCTAAATTTATGAATCAGAATGAGTAGACGTATGAATCAAACACATTTCGAATGTTGTGAGTTTGATGTCAACGTTGTACTCATACTCATTGTAACCTATACTTATAAATCAATGCTGTAGCGAGTACGAATGAATCAGAGTAGTTGAATTTCAATTCTGTTGATTCACTCATACTCAAAATTGCATGAGTGCTGAAAAACGATTCATTGCTGATCTCTGGTATGTATGTATGTTTTAAAGTGATATCCATTTCATGTAATTTGTTAGCCTAAAATCATGTGCCAGCCAAAACATCGTGTATTCCCCATACGCTACCTAAACTTCATCGGTTTTGAGATTTTTAACCAAACTAGCATGTTTTCAAGGCAAATATATAACCCGCAATAAATACTAGAGAATCCTACTATAGATTTTTTTAAATTTCCAATACACCCCACGCATAAAGTGCATGTCACAGTGCATGGACTTTGGATATTGGTTTAGAGTGGCAGGTTATTCTGGGGCTTCTCAAATTTAAAAGGCATTTTGTGCGTTCGTTTTCGTTAAATTTTAGTTTCTGTTTTTTCTCTACACTTCTTTTCTGTTGTTGTTATTGTAAATGCATGGGTAAAACTACTTGTTAGTTTGTTGGTGTCTTTTCTATAAAATTTTTGTTATTTTTCATGTTCCATTTTCTATTCGCCGTTTTTTTTTTTTTTATTTTTGTTTTTCTACAATATGAGTCGCAGGTTTTTCTAACTGTTACTGTATTTCTATAGTTTTAAATTCTTGTTTTTTTTTTTTGTTTTTTGTCGAGAGGCTCTTCATGTAATTCTTGTTATTGTTGTTGTTGTTGTTGTTCTGGTCCATGGTTAGTTATGGTGCTGACGTTGTCATGCTTATGCAACCGCAACATTGTCTGTTTTGTAGGCGTGCCAATGTCGCTGATTTTGTAACTTACAACTTGTATTATGTTGCACTAACACACACACGCACGCATACACATACACTAACTGACATGAACTACAACTGCCACCGTATAACCGTTTAAGTTTCCTGTTACCCCCGAAAATAATGAAAAAAAAAAAAAAGATCTACTTTAACACACACATACACACACACAAACACTGACATGATTGTATTGTACTTTACAATGGCTTTACATTTATTTTGTTCTCATTTTTTAATACACCAGTGCCTCTGTCACCCTCTCACTATTCAGTTCATATAGCGCTTTGGCATTATCCCCATCCAAGTGTACAATTTGGTGCGTCTGTATTGCGATTTTATCCCTGTATTTATGCTTAGTCTACTGCTGCTGCTGCTGGTAGTATTTATTTTTAACTGTTTTTGTTGTTACTGTTGGTTATCTTAAAAACATGTTCAAAAAATTATCTCCTCTTTTAGAAATTATTATGGGTACAACCGACCGACCGACCGACCAACCGACCAGTAAAAGATATAATGTGGTCAGTTTCCCCAGAACAGCCTGCAGTGCTTAAACAATATTGCAGAATAAAACAATTTTTTGGCCAACTTAATGTTAATGGCCAAAATAGTTGGCCAGATTCACTTACCCAAACACACACACACACTCCTGTACATTGTTTATAATAACATGCACTAAAATTATTGCCTACTTTAAGGATGAGAAAAAATTGCATTTATTTTGCGCAACTTTAGGATGTTTTATTAAAGATTTTTAAAAAATAAATTACGACGGTGTTGTAGTTGGAAATTATTTTAAATAGTTGCAATTAAAAAAGAGTTCATGAAATAAGTTTTAATTTGTCTGGACTGTCCTCCAAAATAGTGTACTACTGTTGTCAAATTTATACTTCCCAAGAGGCATAGCTCCGGTTTGGTAAAATGTATTAAAAAAGATCTAAAATCTTCAACCAGAATAACGTACAATTGGCAGCATCACTTGCTATAAAGTGCACTAAAGTCTTATCTGGGCAGTCAATCTGGACTCGATGGCTTTGTAAAATGGTATTAACAACAAATCTAACAACAAATATTCATGAAAATCAAGTCAAGTTTTCCAGCTAAGCAGATGATTTATCTGCTATATCAGTTTCTAGGATGATAGGGTTGCCAACGTTCTTTTGGATATTGCAATAAAAAAAGCGTACTTCATAAATACCACTCTTTCCCAAGAGATAGCATTACCAGACTTTATTGTGATGTTCAATGTTTATGTAATTTTTTCTGAGTGGTCAGGGATCTTCTGAATGAATTATTCTGAGAAGGAATGAAGTCTCTTAATTTTTTAAAATTCAAAATTCCCACAATGAAGAATTGATTGAACTAAAAACAGATTTGAGAAGAGAAATAAATTGAACAAAGGGATAAACACACAAGATGTCCGAACTACGAGAACAGTGCTATGCACTAATGGCATCAACTTGGCATTTTCGAAGAACGCTCAGAATCTGAATGATTATTGATGTTTTTTATGATATCCAGTGGATTTATAATACAATAAAGTATTCTGACTTTGAATTGATGTCAAAATGCTTTCCGTTAGTATTGCAAATATTAAAAATCCATAAAAAGCTGACTTCGCTTAAAGGCCGATTGATTTTATGGACGATTCTTTAGGCGACCATTGTTCCAGGCAGAGTCTATTCCAATAGGGGATCTGATGTATATTATATTGAGAATTTGGGTGTCAGACTCCATGATCACTGGTGTGTCTTCCAGGTAGAAGCGAGTCTATTTCTCTCGTAAATATCTTTTGTACGGCTATGGAAACCAAGTTACAGATAAATTTTCCCAGAGCGGATAGCACACTATAGACAATCTTTTATGTTGTCCGCACATATGAGTTACTTTAGTTAAAATGAGGCTAGAAATTAAAGATACAACTGCGGACCTGTTCGACATGTTGGTTTAATTTGAATCCAAGAGAAATAAATGTTTTTCGCCTGAACATTTCTTACATTTTCCTACAATTTGTGTTGAAGTTTCTCGTCTGATATAGAGTACACCTTCACTTAAAGTGCCCAAAATCCATCCAAAAGCATATAAGAGTACTGAAAGCTAAATTCTTTACATATCCGATATTGAGTAAAGAAAGGTTATAGGACATTGCCTGGTATATAAAGGAGTCTAAAAAGTTTAAAACAGACGACCCTGCCCAATGGCATTTCTCAATGCCTTTCTCTCATAGAACATGGAAGCACAATATTACCGATGAAATAGTCTACGTGGAATTTCCATCCTAAAATAGGTAGTAAAGACTTGTACTATGCGGTTAGAAGATTAGCATTCATATGGAAATTAAAGAGGATTTGCTTTTTGGGAAATCTTGCCCGGCATTAAACCCTTAATTGCAGTTTCCACGATTGTTTTTGAGCTATTCGTACTTAAAGCCAAAATTGTTACACATAGCCTCTTCTTCTTTTTAACTCAAGTTTACCAAGAATTGAAGAGGTGTGCAGCTCAGTTTGCATTAATTCTTCGTATTAACTGTCACACGTACATATCTTCGGAATGTTTGTTATTAATTCTCTGTATTCGTTCATAAAGATTACTGCAACTGGAGAATTACTCCAATGAGGATTACTCCAACTTGTCCATTCAAGTGTATCCATATACCAGAGTTCAGCAATGAAACGTTTTTTTTTTGCTACTCATAAGCACTCATGAAATTTTGAATATAAGTGAGTCAACAAAATTGAAATTTAACTATGTACTCTGATTCATTCATACTCACTACAACGTTGGTTTATAAGTCTTGGTTGCAATGAGTATGGGTACAAATTCATACCATTCGAAATATGTTTGATTCATAGAAAAATACTCTTATAATACTTATAAATGATTCGCGAGTGTCTCGAATCATTCATTTACAAAAAAAGAAGAAAAAGGCCCAAAAGCAAAAAAGACAGAGCAGCAAGCAGAGCAAACACACAACCTTCTAGTGAGTATTTTAGTGTTCGTAAACGATTCATACTTACTTTGTGCTTCGTGTATATGTTGAGGTATGGAGAGTCGAATTCAACAACATCATACGTGTTGTTAAGTATGAATATGATGAGTACACTTCAAACTTTGAATATGAGTATGTAGATGTTCCATGATATTATAATAAGTATCAGAAATTATGAGTATGATTCGATTCTACTCATCTTTTTGAATACTCATTAATGAGCTCTGGTATATACCATTTATAAATTGTTTTCTATTCAGCTTTTCATTTTTCATATAAAAATTCAATTCCAATGAATTCATTCCTGTGTTCACTTTCTTTAAACTCGAAAATTCGTCTCATTTAAATTTGAATTGAAATTGAAATATTATTACACGACAACAACAACAGCAGTAATAACAACTACAACTGTAACAACAACAATTTTAAGTGTCTGTAATTGCATGTTCGTTTAATAATTTCCATAAAATCTTTAATTATAATAAAATTCTACCGTTTAATGTGAAATTTGAAACACCTTGTCTTGGCAATACAATTAAAAGCAATTTTATTAATTTCTTCTCCATTAACACATACACATGCATACACACACACATACATACTTAAGTGCTCATCCTTTTAAAACTACTCTCAACATGCACGTTAAGCAACACTTTAACTTACTCACACACATGTATGCATGCATGGGTGTGTAAAATTAATTTCGTTTCCTGTTCTACCTCGACTACATACATACATACACACGTTTCAACCATAAAACAATTTTGATTGAAATATTGTCACGGCCTACTATTAATACAGGGGCTTGTGATACAATTTACTTATGGACATACATACATACATACGTACGTATGCACACATATAAACAAACAATGCATGTATGGGAAAGTAATACAGTAATGGAAATTAATTAGAAATGAAGAGAATTTTAAAAGTTTTTACTGGTGACTCGACAATTAAATAAGTAAGTAAGCTGTAGTAGAAGCCGTCGGAGATTTTCCAGATAATCAGTTTGGCCTTAGGATAGCTGCAGCAACCATTGATGTGATCTAAGTCTTGACAGAAACCACTGCATAGGTTGGAGTGGTAGCTTTGACACCAAAAGCCTACTTGAGCGCGCATAGCGGCCCGTTGTGTTGCCACAGGTGAACGCAGTCTCTGTACTGACAAAGTTCCTCCAAACCAGGGAAGAAGAAGAGTTGGTCAGCGCAAGGACTGCCATTAAAAGCACGATTACCCCACGCTGGAAAACCACCCGGAAAATTTGATAAACAAAGCTATATCCTTAACTTCAATGGATGATAGCTCCGTCAAGCTGATAAGGATTGAAGAGCCAAATAACCTATATCTGCACGTCGCAGTAGATGGGCATTGACAAAGAAAGTGGATAACAGTCTCCTCTTCCTCAGCGGATTTGCACCAACGGCAGAATTCGTTAGATGGGAGCTGCATTCTTTCCGCGTGTCTTCCCATAACACAATGACCTGTAAGCATGGCCACTGTGATCGAGATGAGGGTACGACCAAGTCCAAGTAACTGGTTGGTGCGCCTGGATACATCGAGGGCCAAGTGAGCCTAACGGTTGAGCAGGACTCCTCATTGACCCAGGATAGGTTGAGGTCTTGACAGAATTTCTGCGCGATGGCCAGCTTGACCGAGGCAAGTAGCATTCCCAAGACGATTGAAGAGGATTTCGGAAGTAGTGCACCAGCCCTGGCGAGCTCATCGGCTCTGCAGTTCCCTGGTATACGTTGTTTGTCTTAATAATGAAAAAGTTTCTTAAGCGGCAGATTATGGAGTTATTGTAAGCACTCTTGTTAGATTGAATTTTGTCCGTATTTATTGCTTTAAATTTAGGATTATTTACGTGAATAAATCTTGACTACGGTATTGAGAAATAAAGGCCTTCTGCTGTGAAACATGATGTACTATGAAGTTTTCAGTTTAAAATTAACCGAAGGCTTTCTATCGACGGTTTTATTGACGACTTAGCATCAGAATGTGTGTCGAAGTATCCGAATTGAAGTCGCCATAGTCTATTAGGTATAGTGTAAGGCCACGGTTCAAACCCCAGGTCAGATATCAAAACGAAATCTGAAAAAATATTTCTTCGGCGACTTCCTCTCAGCAGATTTCTGGCAAAAAACTTTGAGACTAAATAAAAATTGCCATGAAAAGTTTCCCAAAAAAACTATAGGTCCCGCTACTCATGTATAAAATTAACGTACACAACATAAGTGGTTTGAGAAGCCAGGTAATCCTGACTGAAGGGTTGTAATGACCAATGTATGTATGTATGTGTGCCGAAAGAGCTAAAGGAAGCAGAACTTGCTATCCATCATGTCTTGTCTATGTTGGATAAGCCTTAGTTGATTATTATTCTGAATTTGAAGTCACCGTAGTGTAGTAGGTAGAGTGTTGACTAATTAGACAAGAGGTCTCGGTTCAAACCCCATGTCAGATATCTCGAACAAAACGAAATATGAAAAAATATTTCTTCGGCGACTTCCTCTCAGCAGATTTCTAGCAACAACTCTAAGAGTGTAATAAAATTGCCATGAAAAGTTTTTCAAAAATCTGTCGTTCGGAATCGAGTTTAAACTGTAGGTCCCAACACTCATATATAAAAAATTAACC
Organism: Sarcophaga caerulescens; assembly: GCA_927399465.1. Lineage (NCBI taxonomy): Eukaryota > Metazoa > Arthropoda > Insecta > Diptera > Sarcophagidae > Sarcophaga > Sarcophaga caerulescens. The sequence goes on from OV656873.1 coordinate 12,255,394, forward strand.
CACCAAGTATAAGTGGTGTAAGAATCTAGGTCGTAATCCTAGAACTGAAGGGTTGTAATGACCAATTATGTACGTATGTATGTACATATGTATGATACTAACTTGTAGCCATGATTGCAGAGAAAGTAGCCATAAGCTTCCTGAGAGGTTATAGTTGCTATCATTGACATTTGAGAGTTATTTTGGTTCTATTCCTTCTACAATAATGCAGTGATCTGCTCGACATTACTCAGAAAATGTAAAATGTTTGCTGACACTATCTATCGGGTCCACCATCTAACGTTTTTTTTTTCAACTTGTGCTTATTTCGTGAATGGTAACACTTAGCTCATGTCTGATTTGACAGATAATTAGTTTTATCCTTCCGCTGAACGAATATGGTTGTGTATTCGCGTTTTCGCTTCGCTAAGTGGGCCTGCGATCGACTTACAGGAGATGCCGATTTTGGAAAAAAATCATCTTTTCAGATGAAGCTCATTTTGATCTTGGCGGTTATGTAAACAAGCAAAATTGTCGCATTTGGGGCACAGAAAAGCCGCACGCATACATTGAAAAGCCGACGCACCCAAAACGAGTCACTGTTTGGTGCGGATTTTGGTCCAGAGGCATAATTGGGACATTTTTCTTCGAAAATGAGCAAGGAGTGGCCGTTGCAGTCAATGGCGATCGTTATCGGGCCATGTTGAACGAATTTTTGTTCACAAAAATTGGCAACATTTGGTTTCAACAGAACGGCGCTACGTGCCACACAGTCGAAGCTACACTCGATGTTTTGCGCCCTGTTTTTGAAGATCGCATTATCAGACGCAGAGCTGATGTCGTTTGGCCACCTCGGAGCTGCGATTTGACACCGTTGGACTATTATTTGTGGGGTGCCGTCAAAGATAAGTGTTACGACAAGCCAGAGACAATTGACGCTTTAAAGGACAATATTCGTGAAGCCATTGGTGAAATACAGCTGCACACAATCGATAATGTGCTTAAAAATTGCATCGATCATGTAGGCTACTGCATGGCCAGCCGAGGCAGCCATTTGAATGAAATTATTTTCCATTATTAACCGGAAGGATTGTACTTTCAAATAAAAAAAAAGAAATTTGAGAAAATATTCAGTAGTTTTTTTTTAAAGCATTTTCAAAAAAAAAGTTATTTGGCGGACCCTTTCCTTCCTTCCAACTGTACATTCTTTTTCTTTTGGAACTAAATTTCTTTTAATTCGCGCCTTAATTGAAATTTTTTTTTACAATTAAATTTAGTACAACCTTCTATCTTATTTTTCTATTCACCTAACCGCAGCTGTAGTTTAAGCACCCTTTTAACACTAGTAATAATATCGTTGTTGTTGTAAATACATGCTGCATTGCATCTTACGAGCATAATGAATATCTTTGCTGCTCTTAACACACACTCGTATTGGATTTTGTATGAAACAGTGTGTCAGTGCGTGTGTATGCCAGAGAGCAGTATAAGTGCGTTTAAGTAATTGCGTGAGTGAGTAAGTGAGTGAGTATATGTTTAAGTGTGTGTGTGTGCATGGAATTCCTTTAGATCTTTTAAGAATATTTATTACTTGCATGCACACACACATAATAAGTATGAGTATCTTCTCACTCCATGCATATGTGCATATGTATGCATAAGTGCATGTGTGTGTGTGTGTATGTATGTCTATTTATGGTATGTTGCATGGTGATAATGATGACATAATTAGCACACAAAATCTATAACATGACATGACATTACAAATTCCTTTCCTTTCCTTATTCACAAAATTTATTTGTAAGATTTGTTGCTGCTGTTACTGTTGTTCCTACTCCTACTGCTTCTGTTGCTGTTGCTATTAGTCCTTGTATTAATGTTTTGTCACTGAATATGACTCTATGAGTGCAAATTTGAAGGGTGAGTAGTACGTGTTAAAATTTTATGATATTTGTTGTCACTTGTGTTGCGTTACGTTGTATTGTGTTGTGTTGTGTTGTATTTTATAGTTTAATTATGAGGCCTAAACGCACAATAATTGAAATGTTAATTACTGAAGTGGAATGCAATTTAGCTTCTCAAGTGAAAGTCTAAGTGGAATGAGTTGAAAAGTTAAAGAAGTTATCAAGTGAGGATATATTTTCACTTCTCCATTCCAAGTTAAGAGTCATACTTAAGCTAATAAAAGGCCGCCGAAAGAAATATTTTTCATAATTCATTCTGTTCAAGATGTCTGAGCCAGGGTTTGAACCACGGGTTCTCGTCTAAACACCATCTACTAGACTACGGCGACGGAATTATATGAGCTGATGAAATTTTAAAACTTCAAGTCAGGCCAATGCTCACTTCAAGTGAATCGTTTGTATTCAGTACAGGTCCGCTGTGATGGCATCCTAGTTTATACGCCCATAATAGGTTGCATCATAGCAGTGCTACCATGTAAAGCCTTAACGTTGGTTAATCAGTTGGCTGGTCTTCAGAAATTATTTCTTTGGTTGTCATAACGTATTGTTGCGAAAATGGAAATGGTGTTTTTCAGTTACATCGTTTAACATTAAAATTATAAACAGAAGTTACAAAATAAAAAGTTTGTTTACATGATAAACACATAAACCAAAATGCAACAACAAACACTGCAAGAATAAACGTAAACAAAAATACAGAAACAACAATAATGAAACAACGATGTTTACATTTATAGAGATTTCGAGAAGGCGAAGCCACGAATATTCGATTTTAAAATCATTCAGCAGACTGTTTACGTTGCCATATAAAAGGCAAGGCAAAGCAGGCAACGGAGTTAGTAAAAGTTCAGTCAGTCTTGTGTAGAGACGCAGTGCCAGTGATGCCAACTTAGCCCTTTTCGGGCTAGATTTAGCCCTTTTTGAAGTACTTATAACGCCAAAAAAATTTTTTAGCCCTAAACTAAAAAACGCGCAATTTTAGCGCTTTTCAGTATTTTTGTTTAGCCCTTTTAGCCCGTTTTTCCTTTAACTCTGTATGACAATATTATCTTATGTTTCTCAGGCAATGTCGAATTGTAAGCCAAGGTGGCATCTCCTTTTTCACCTTTTTCTTGTTTTCTTCTTTGTCATTTACATAGAATTAACAAAAGTACCGAGAAACATAAGCTTTTCTGAAAGTTTAAAATTGTATTTACCTAATAATTAGGCATTGTATAACTTTATGTAAGTGATAATTTAATATTCTTGGATGTGTCTTTAATGTAAATGTTATGCTATGTTTAGATGGAGCGCTACACGCAAAGATATCGTAAAATTTGGGAGACAGATCCCTTTTTTAAGAAATGGATAAAGACTTGTAAAGATGAATTCAAAGCAGTATCTATTTACTGCAACACGCAAATCGCCGCTAAACACTGTGGCCTGGTGGTGTTTTTATCAGAAAAGGCTATTTTAATTTTAGCCCCCTTTTGCGCTTTTTTGAAAAAAATGAAATTGTATTGTACTAAAAACGTAATTTTTTCAATTTAGCCCGTTTTAGCCCGTTTTTAATTTTTTTTCACGCGTTTGGTGTCCTAAGAGTTGGCATCACTGCACAGTGCGATGGAAAAAAGTAGTCGTGGTTTGAAGATCACCGTTATAAAGATTTGTAGAAGAAATTGACTAGTAATTGTTATTGCTTACGCAAAAGAGTGTAAAGAGGAATAAAAACAATGCAATTGTTCTTGTTTACATCAAGTTGTGAACAGTGGCACACAGAATTGTGCGTACAATAAAAATTTAATACAAACTAAACACATATTTATTTTTATTTTATTTACAATCTACGAGCTCATATTTTAAACCTTTTTAAAGGGTAAAAACGTAACAGTTTTCATTTTTCATTGCCCAACTGTCAAAAACATAAGACATAAGACAGCATTTTTAACAGAATAGAAGTTCTTCACCTTGTTATCAACACGTCTTCCCGATTTTTTAAATATTCCCAAAGATACGAACACAGTAATTGTGGATAGCAAAAGCTAACGAGTTTTCCAATTTTATTAAAAAAATACAGTGAGCGTCAAAAGAAACTGTACACTAAGGATAAAATTCTAACAATTATCAAACTCAACTTTTACCACTTAAAAAAAAAAAAAATTTTAAATTTTTTGAAATTTAGTTTTTGTTTCATTTTTAAAAACTGAAACAATGAAACAATTTTAAAATAAAAATAACGGTAATTTATTTATGAAAAAACTAAGAAAAAGGACTTCAACAAATATACTCTCTTCATGATTTAAAATATTGATTTTCAACTCAAATAAAAAAACCAAAGATTTCTCTACAAACATAATTATGAACAGCAACATTTTTGGAGGCACATTTTGTTGAGCTAAAAGAAATTTTTAAAAATCGTTTGCAGTTTATTTATCAAATTGGCCAAACAATTCATTGCTACCAATGCCACAAAGTTATGAGCCATCTTATGCCTCTTAGGGGAGAAAAGAATCGATGGCTGTCGATAGAATACTTGTCCTGGAAAACAAATACAAAAGAGTACACAATTTAAGGATAATAGAACAGGAAAGAATTTTTCTATTTAACGCTTGACATCAGATGCCATGCCATGCCTGAGACATTGGCACTTGTGTTAAATATTTCAATAGAAATAAATACAGTGTCCTTGACAACTTCAAGGTGTAAGTTTTCTGTTATACAGTTGAGAACAAAAATTTTGTCAATGATATGTGGTTGAATATAGAATCAGGACAAAAGCATGCGGACAATTAATCGCGACTATATTTCATTATTTGAAAAGTAGAAACGCCAGACTCGACATACCATTTTCGGTTCTTATTCAAAATATAACAAAAAACACTTCCACGATAGTAATCAAGTACAGGATTTATCGTTTGCAAACGATATTTATCAGGAGCAGTGGTGTTGTCGAGCCGGAACGCTCCAGAACATCGTTCCGGTACTTCCTTTTTGGACAGGACCGCTTTCCGGAACTAAAGATGATTTCTGATAACGAAAATTGGCTGACGTTTTGAAAAAAAAAAATTAAAGAGAATTGCTGATTTTTTTCTAATTTTTGACGAATTTTTATATGCATTTTTATAAACAAGGGTTTGAACCGAATCCGAACCGGAACAAAAACCGGAACGAACCGGCTTGTTTTTCCGAACCGTGAACCGGAGTCCGGAACGTTTTTTTCTGCTGAACCGGAACTCGACCCGAACCGAAACAAATACGTGAACCCGAACCCGAACTAATTACTACTTAAGAATTTGAGTATTTAAAACCATTTTTTTTAACCCTTTCGGCCGCATTTAAATTTAACTGTTGCTACCAAGAGAATCACTTATTTTTTCCATACAAAAATGAAGTGCGGGTATTTCCGCCTTTTTGTCTTTAAATCATGATTTTTCCTTTCCTTTTTATGCTATATACAGGGCCGATCCTGGCGACTGGCGAAGATTGGGGGAAATCTCCCTCCCCCCGTCGTCAAATTTGGGACATGAGACCTAAAAAAAAACGCCGCCGCCAGGATTATCATGGAAAATCACCCCCGTCGTTAAATTTGGGACATGAGACCGCACATAGCGGCCGACTACCCAGGATCGGCCCTGTCTATATAATTACGAGTATATATACGCGTTCCGGTAAAAAAAAAAAAAATTAGCACAACACCACTGATCAGGAGGACTTAATTTAAGTTAAATATTATTACTGTTCAGCATAGTGCATTCAGTGTTGAGTCTAAAACCATTGCGAAAGGGATATGTTGGTCCGTTTAGGCATGACAGACCTGTGATGAAATTAAGCGAAAAGAGCTCAAAAAAATCGAAAAATTTGAATGGATTCTGTAATCGATAAGATCCTATCTAAAGAGAATGTAAAGAAATTGAAACGTTGAATGCAAAAGTAGATCTCGATCTAAAAAATGCATTGGTTAATGAAAATATCCTTTAAGATAATAATTATAACACAGCTCATGTGAGAGGAGATGAACCAAAGTAGATCATCCAGGAGATTGACTGACGCATGATGCTATAAGACAGTTCTGCTGACTATCTTACTGACAATAAAGTCTGTTGAAAGGCATTTGATATGTCTTATAATACATACTACATACATAGATACATAATTGGTCATTACAACCCTACAGTCAGGATTACTACCTAGCTTCTCACACCACTTATGATGTGTGTGTTAATTTCATACATGAGTGGAGAGACAGATTTTTGAGAAACTTTTTATGACAATTTTATTTGGTCTCAGAGTTTTTGCCAGAAATCTGCAGAGAGGAAGTTGCCGAAGAAATATTTTTTTTTCGTATTTTCCTTTTGATATCTGACCTGGGGTTTTAACCGTGGCCTTATATCTAATAAGTCAATACACTACCTACTAGACTACGGCAATTCCTATAATACTATCCAAAAAAAAAACTATTCAGTACACCAATACATAGATCTTCCTTTATCGCCATACCGAGAATGTTAGCAACATGGCAAACTAGTGCGCACTCTTTCAGCATCCTCAGGAGGTACTCAGTAAGCATGACGCTGTGTTATAAGCCCTAATTGGAGTCATCTAAAATGCTATTTTAAAGGGTCCGCCAAATAACCTTTTTTTTTTTTTGAAAATGTTTTAAAAAAAAACTACTGAATATTTTCTCAAATTTCTTTTTTTATTTGAAAGTACAATCCTTTAGGTTAATAATGGAAAATAATTTCATTCAAATGGCTGCCTCGGCTGGCCATGCAGTAGCCTACACGATCGGTCCAATTTTTAAGCACATTATCGATTGTGTGCAGCTGTATTTCATCAATGGCTTCACGAATATTGTCCTTTAAAGCGTCAATTGTCTCTGGCTTGTCGGCGTAACACTTATCTTTGACGGCACCCCACAAATAATAGTCCAACGGTGTCAAATCGCAGCTTCGAGGTGGCCAAACGACATCAGCTCTGCGGCTGATAATGCGATCTTCAAAAGCAGGGCGCAAAACATCGAGTGAAGCTTCGGCTGTGTGGCACGTAGCGCCATCCTGTTGAAACCAAATGTTGCCAATATCCCCCTCTTCAATTTTTGTGAACAAAAATTCGTTCAACATGGCCCGATAACGATCGCCATTGACTGTAACGGCCACTCCTTGCTCATTTTCGAAGAAAAAATGGCCCAATTATGTCTCTGGACCAAAATCCGCACCAAACAGTGACTCGTTTTGGGTGCGTCGGCTTTTCAATGTATGCGTGCGGGTTTTCTGTGCCCCAAATGCGACAATTTTGCTTGTTTACATACCCGCCAAGATCAAAATGAGCGTCATCTGAAAAGATGATTTTTTTTGCCAAAATCAGCATCTAAAAATTGGACCGATCGTGTAGGCTACTGCATGACCAGCCGAGGCAGCCATTTGAATGAAATTATTTTCCATTATTAACCGGAAGGATTGTACTTTCAAATAAAAAAAAGAAATTTGAGAAAATATTCAGTAGCTTTTTTCTAAACATTTTCAAAAAAAAAAAAGAAGTTATTTGGCGGACCCTTTATAAATTTCTACTTGCCGTTCAGTGATTAACATTAGAGAATATGAGAGAAAGTACCTTCAGGACATTTACAGGCAATTCAATAAAGTATTCTCGATTAATTTTTATCTTCATTAGGCTACTGAAGATTTTGCTACTTTAAGACAGAGATGTTGATATGAAGAGCAGCGAAGTTGAATTTCTTCTGTAGGATTTATCCAGACAACGAGAAGAAAGAACTTGTGCAATACCTTAAAATATTGTAAAGATAAGCCATTGTCTCGGTTCGAGTTATCACGCTTACTTCTAGTTATTCTGTTAGACTAAATGCTGAAAGAGTTTTTTTTTGTAAAGCTTCATAAATGAACGTTCAAGCGAAAGTAACTTTTCCACACGAGACTGATTATGGAAATGGCCTTGAGGCCATGTGGATATATAAACTGTAAAAAACTTCTTTAACGAGTTACAGTTCTGCTCGAACAGTAGCATTAACCGTCAGGATCTGGTTTCTATTTAATTCGAGATTTGTCAAATGCCTAGCATTTGTATTCAGCAAAATCCAACACAGGTCATTACAGATTTTTTTTTTTTTCAATATTTTCTTTTTGGTTGTAGGGCTACTGACAATTAATATACCACGATATCTTGCTTTTGTGTTCCTTGCCACTTTTGCTTTACACTGTACTCACCTTTAGCAGACTGATGTTTAAACAGAAAGTCGAGAAGTTGTTTAAGAAACAACTGAAGCTGAACTAAATGTTTTTGTCTTTGTATCGTACTATTCAGGAATTGTTGGCAACTAAACAACAACAAAACAAAAAACAAAAAAAAAGGAATTTATGGCAATATGATGTTGGTAACCTGAACTTGATTGACTTATTATTAACAGCAAACCATAAGAACATGGAGAAAAAATAAAATTATTTACCACACCGAGCCATACAATTGAAGGTATGAAGTATGAAGTCTTTATGCTAGACAAACAGCCTCATGCTGCCAGCCTAAGAAAAATCAGAGCCAATTAAATATTTAAAATTTTAAATTACAACAACAACTACATCAAAACAATTTCATTGTAAGCATATGCGAGGGATGGTAAAGTAGAATGCTTGGAAGTTTGGAAAGGTATTGTAAATTGTGAGGTGTCTGCTTGACGCCATAATGAAATACTTTCGTCTTGTCATGCTTGGTTAGTTATTTTTGCTACCCAAAAATCTTTAATATCCTGTTTGGGGATATACAGTTTGGGATTTATGTAAGCAGAGAACAACAACAGCACTAAAGGTCTTGTTATCATGACAACAGACAGACTAGGAGGCGTTGTCATCATTATCAGGATGACAACAAAAAGTTTCATTTCTTTACCTTTTCATTTCATTTCATTTATTTGATGTTTAAGGGTTTTATTTTTCATTATAATTTCGTCTACTTTTCTACTTTTTTTTAATGTTTTCAACTTTAAATTATTCTCATTCGGTTTCATTAGTTTTAAGAGAAAAAAAACTCCAAAATTTAAATACAAATGACAAGCCAAGCAGGCATTAATTTTTTTTTTTTTGGTGTAAAAAAAAGAAATTCTTTTTAATTTATTTTTTAACTCATATGTGTGAGATGTGTTGTGTTAGTTTGCCAAAGGATATCAATATGTATGTATGTGTGTTGCAGGAATTCTGCTTCTTCTACTCGTTCTTCTTCTTTGTCTTCTTGTGTTTTTATCTATTTTTTAAGGACACAGCTGTCTGTTACTGTTACAACTCATAAGTCAAGTTAATTTGAAATCATTTGTTTGCGCATTTGCAACGCAACATAAATTTTTATGTCCACCCAAGTAGAGGTAGTTGTAGAGCCAGTAGTAGTCGTCGCCAGTAGTAGTTGCTCAAAGGTTACTCAAGGATAGGAAGACATTGTATGTTATAAAATATCACATGATATTAACAAGGATTACATACAATTATTTTTAAAGTTTCTTCATCTCATATATAGGATATTACGTTGTATGGGTTGTAAAGGAAAGTACACATCCATACAGTATCTTCTAACCCTTTTTTTGGGTGTATGTATGAAAGGACACTTTAATTATAAGTTTCTTTTTTTAACCAAATATGTTAAGAATTAAAATAAAGAATTTAGTTTCCGTTGATATTATATCAAAAATTTTTTTGTATTCCATTAGAATTATGACCAGTAATTGCAGATAGTTTTTGCGTTATATTCAGGATATAACGGGAGTGAATTGATTTTAATTATTGATAAGAATTCTAAATATGGATTACCATGCCTCAATACCATGCATTTTTAATATAAAATTTCCTGAAATTGTTAAAAGAAAAATTTTTATATTGAAGGCAGCACTCTGCAAGCACAGCGTGACTATCAACTTAACTCAAGTAATCTCATTTCGAACTTAGAAAATGGGGAGAAATTTGTATCATACCTTTAAAGTTTTAAGAATTAAGAACCTTTAATTCTCTCCAAATAATACTTCTCATCTTTGAATATTCATATTGTTATGAAAATGAAAAATTTAGATACTAGTGTTTTGCTTTTACATCGCTTAACATTAAAATTATAAACAAAAATACAACAACAAATACTACAAGAACAAATGTAAACAAAATTCACAAGCAACAATAATGAATGTAAAAAACAATGTTTACATTTTGTAACGACACGTTTCCGCTCGGGTGCTGGGGTAGTTCAGCGCCGTCCAGTGGTTACATAAATAAAAGTCATTCTTTTGTAGATTCTAGTCTATTTATTTACAATTTGTAAAATAACTTAAAAACGCTACGTTAGGACTATATCGGGTTAGAACAGAAACCTAATCTTTAATCAAATAAGCCCTAGGCCGGCCAAATACGGTTTGTCGAATCATAATGTCAGTCACGTCAACCAAAGGGGAATGTCAGAGCGACAATCAAACGGCATATGCTCTGGATGATTGCTGCCTTGAAACCTCTGGTATCTGTCCAGTTTCAACGTTTCGTCAAGTAACTATCGTTTGTCGAGTAACAGTGACGAAGAGTAAAGGGGGGTTGAGTCAGAACATCAGTCAAGCGGTATGCGCTCCGGATGGCTGTGGTTCTGCTGGTCCTTGTTATTAATCAAGGGGGGTTGAGTCAGAACGACAGTCAAACGGCATGCGCTCCAGATGACCGTGGTTTCTACTGGTCCTTGCTATTGCTCCGGTACAGTCAGTCAAATCAACCGAAGGGGAGTGTCAGAAGAACAATCAAAACGACCTACGCACAGAATGATTGTGGTTCTGAATCCTCTGGTGTCGGTCCAGTCACAGTTGCCAACGTTTTACTGGCGGTAAACAAGTCACAAGTGTGGGAGAACCACACCACTCGTGACCTGCTTATGTTTATCAGCTCAGTCGATGTCACAAGATCGACCTGCCTTACCAGCAACTCGTCACCAACTGTCCCGACCGCTGAAGACATGCTTGCTTTTATACGCACAGGAAATGAATAACGGATCGAACATGATCGAACCTCAAACAAGTTGTGTCCAACGTTACAACTTACTAATGTAAGAGCAAGCAACAGTTGAATTCAGCAGCGGGGTCCTGTAGGTCAAATGAAAGCCGTACGACAACCGTTATCACTGAAAGAATATTTCTGAAAAAAGAACATAAAACCTTAACAACATTAATAAATATTTCAAGTACAATGGGCTTGTTATGACTTATTCTAAGATAATTACAACAGTTTTATTAAATAATAATCCATACAGCGAAAGAAAAGAAAAATTAACATTAATTCACAAATATGTGTCCTAAAGTGGTGTTGTGTAGGCAAAAACGAGGCCCCCGACATTTGTCGTCAAAATTTATAGAGATTTCGAGAAGACGAAGCCAAACATTCGCCTTCAGGAACATTCATCAGATTGCTTACTCTGCCATATAAAAGGCAAGGCAAAGCAGGCTAGTGAATTAGTAAAAGTTCAGTCAGTCTTGTGTGTAATCGTGGTTTGAAGATCTCCGTTACAAAGATCTGTCGAACAATTGTCTAGTAATTGTTAGTGTTTATGCAAAGGATATAAACAGATAAATAACAAACAAAGCAATTGTTGTTGTTTACATAAAGTTGTGAACAGTGGCACACAGAATTGTGCGAATAATAAAGAATTTTAATTAAAACTAAACACAAATTTATTTTTATTTTATTTGCAATCTATGAGCTCATATTTTAAACGTTTTTAAGAAGGTAACAAATGTAACAATACAAAATTCCCTGAAATTGTTAAAAGAAAAATTTTTATTTTGAAGCTGGCACTCTTCAAGCACAGCTTGACTATCAACTCAAGTAATCTCGTTTCAAATTTAGAAAATGACTAGAAATTTTCATCATGCCTTTCGAGTTTTAAAAATTAAGAGCCTTTAATTATCTCGAAACAATACTACTCATCATTGAAGATTCAGACGTTCAGCAAAGTTCTTTACCACTACCACTACACCCAAATCAACAACCCAATTCATGTGCACAGAGACCGTTATCCTTAGGCAACTCTACCGTTCTAGGAACTGCTCTGATGAACCGATAACCTAATTTTTTCGAAAATGTTGATTAATGGAGCTGAAACAAAGCAAAGAAATAATATAATGATCGGGACCATTGTTTGTGACAGCCTTGTGTTCCACAAAAGAAACAATAGGAAGTAAAACTGCCCTATTGAAGAATGTTGCTTGATATTTGTAATTTTCTTTAAAACTTCTTAAAAAAGAAAAAAAAAAACAATACATCCACCTCTAATTACACTATTCGACTCTGAAACGCATCCGTACGATCACATGAGGCTCAACATTAATGAATTCATGCTTTATCTTTACCTATATATGTTGCTAATGTTAAGACGATGTAAACTTTTCAAGCATGAATTCAATTTATCAAGTTTCTAAAGAATATTTAAGAGTCTAGCAGGAACAACTTATTCTCTATGACGCAAGGAATATTTCTAACAAAATTATTTCTTGTGGGGGCTGGTTAAAAGGCTTCTGGGCTACGACTTTCTTATTTCGTGTTGTAAATGAACCATCTGAACCCATAATCGTTCCATGCTGCTGGACACATATCACAAAAAGAGATGTCCTTTTAAATAGCTAAAGCGATAGATTGAAATCCAACTCGAGAGAAGGAGATAAGTGTGTATGTTTTAGACTAAAAAAGGATCTCAGAAATCAGCTCTTGACTGTATCAGAAATATGTATGTATGCAGTGAAGTCAATCTAGTCAACGTTGCTAACCAAATGGATTCTATGGAACTTGCTTCTACGGAACATAACAAGTTCAATTTGGAACCATGGGAAGCGTAAAGAATCATAATATTGCATTGATTAGTATTAAGAGAAACAAACAACACGTGGGTGTCGGTATTACGACTGGTCATTGCCTAATAGAGACTCAAACGAAAATAGACGATCATCGAAAAAATTTACAATTATTAGAATAGAATTTGACTTTTGTACTGATTTAATTGAGATAACGTCCTCTATTTGGCCTTATGATGATGGGTAGATCCATCGGTAGTTGACTACAAATTTGAATATGTATTGGGTGTAGTGTGAAAAAGCTTTTCTTATAACAACTTACTATTTTTCAAGATGTCTACGAAGCGTAATGAGAATATTCCGGTATGAAAGAATAACAAATCAAGACCTTTGAATATGCTCGTACATATACTGAGCAGGAACTGATACAAATTGAAATCCAAAGGATAGAATAGAGTTGGATTGAGCACATAATACGATTGGAATCACAAAAGAGTCATTGCTGAGATGTTGGCTTTCTCGTGGAGGGGGAGACAAGACGAATACGAGTCAAATGAAGAAAATAGAGAAATGTGAGGCAATGAATGTCACAAAAAAGAGAGGAATGTGGCCTTATGCTCTTGAATCGAATAACAGGAACAATACAATACAAGAACATAGCGAAAAAAGATTTAACCGTAGATCGAACTTTGTATCAAAAATGATACATTTCAATTTTTGAAATTATATAACTTTAATTCAGAAAACGTTAGATGCCTGATATTTTTAGAATTCGTAGGAATTGTTATCGTCATTATTTTAAACCAAATAAAAAAAGAAAATTTCAAACAGGGGTGAAAAAATTCAAAAACTTCATAATTCTATCTTATGTATCATTTTTGATACATACGACTTTCCTAGGGATTCTGTAGTGTTGTGTTTGAAATTTCTTTAGGTTCTCAAAGATTTTGTGAAGTTTTATCGTAAATAATACATTATTTATGGTATTTGAGAAGAAATTGAAAGTTAAGTGTTGGATGAAAGCGAAAAGGTTGAATTTTCTGTTCTGGAAATATTATTCATATTGACTGCAGTAGTCGTAGTCTAGTATGTAGCGTGTTAGCTTATTAGATGTCAGACCAAGGTTCAAACCTCAGGACAGTTATTTTCAATTTACAATGGAAGGTTGTAATGACCGATTATATATGTATGTATTTATGTAATATTCCTGCTGCTGAAGACTCTAAAGAAGAAGAAAACAGAAGCTCGTCTTATAAACTGACGAAAGTATTGGCAGCAACAAACACATGACAATAAGATGTTTATCGCCTAAGATGGACTACTTGGAACAGAGAACCGTATGCCTTTAGTAGTTTGGGAAGAGAAAATGTTACCAATTTTCACGCAGATTACTAGCAGCAGTTTCCTGAAATGTTGTAGAGTCTTTCTTACTGCTCTTCTCATATTTATATTACGTGACAGACTAACATTCAAAAAAAGTGTTTCGTCCCATGTTTTATTTCATAGATATTACAGATGATAATATTTCGGTCAACTACGTACGTGTGTGATAACAGAATCATTCGCTTTGATAATGTACTATTCGGAAACGATGATAAATTTACACCTATTACGCCTTTTCGAAAAATGAGCTGAAACTCTTTCAGCTTTAACAATTCCAATAATTTTGTCGCTGTAGATTAGTAACTAATTGAATTTTGTGGTCGTTATAAATTTTGTGGTCCACCGAAATCGAATTGGCAGTTTTAGATTCAAGTACATGCTACGTGCGCAGCAGCTACTTACAGCCGTATTCGGAGAAACCTGTATCCGGGAAACCAGAGAGGAATCAAAGAGAGATCATTGTTATGGACATAATCGATGTTCTATTGCAACGGGAAACTGTTTTATTTCACATGACGTTGACAACAAATACTTCTAACGAAATATAACAATGGTTTGTACGGTCAGGTTTCAGCCAGCCCGCAATTGAGAGCATTAATGATGTGAGTGACAATAAGCTACCCCATCTAAACAATTGGAAATTTATAAATCGCCGCAAAGCAAGGGTGCTAGATGTAAAATTATTGCCATTTATAAAAAAAAAACCAAGCGGGCATGAAGTGTTTGATTTTTACGTAAAAAACAATGCTGCAGTGTACATCATGTCAAAAATTTTGGCATAAATTTCATAAAAGTGATAATAAAATGTAATAATATAAAATAGTTTTATTAAAATGAATTAAAATTAATCAAAATATTTAAATTTTTTAACAAAATCTAACAATAATTGTGAAAATTTTATGTACTACAGGTATGTATCACAAGTGATACATAAGCTAGAATTATGAAGTTTTTTTAAGGCTCGATCTACGTTTAAATGGAATGATGTACTAATGGAACTACGACATAAGGTGAAAGGTATTTCAACAATCGCATATTTCTAGGAAAAATGTTATCTTTATAATCCACAAACCACTTCAATTGCTGTTCGACGCGATCAGTTGAAAAACATATTGCCGTTACTGTATTTAGTTATTTTTGTATTTTTACTGAAACTGATCTAGGTTAAGTCTGGGAGCAATTTTTTTTTTTTTTTTTCTTAATTAAAACCACTTACAAAATAATTTTAAATTAATTAACCATCTTTTATTTAATTTTTTTTTTTATTTCATTATTATTATTGTTTTTTATTATTGATTTGATTTGTTTTTAATTTCTTAATCTTAACAGAACTTATTAAAGTTAACAATTTATTTCACTTTATATTTGTTTTTCTTTTTTTGTTATCATTTCAATAATTGTTTAAAAACTTTTTATACACTTTGGATGACAGTTTAGAAATTGTTTTATTGCTAAAAATTACAATTACAATCGCAAATTGTTTACAAAGTAAATTTTTTTCTATTACAGTAGGACCTTGATTATCCGTGATTCGATTATCCGGCAACATCAATTATCCGGGATGGAAAAAGAAATTTGTTTGCATCGACTTAATTTTTCTGCATCGTTTAACCGTGATTACCTCTATTATCCGTGATTATAAGCAAAAATTTTTTTCTATTATTTTGGACAAACAAGCGAAAAAGGGGAATTCCCTCTTTAGTACATGAAATCCTTATCTATTGTTCACTGTTTTGTGACAAAATTATTTTTTTTTATATTTTTGAAACATGTATACACTAGAGCCCCGACTTGCGTCGTTAATGGGGCCCGGAGAATTGCGACGCATATCGAAACGACGCAAATCGAATCAAATTTTTCTATACAAATGCATTGACATTCATCAAAATGAAGCAAAAAAACTTAATATTTCGGATAAAACAGAATTATGAAAACATTTTTCATTATTTTATTAAGTTCAGTAAAGTTTTCTCTAATTATTATAAAGAAATAGCAAAAATATAAATTAACAAAAAAAACTTAACAAAAATCAATAAAATTCATTTATAAAAAAATAAATTTTAAAGAAGAAATTGTGCTTTGTTTAGTTTATGTGGTGCTTTCTTCAGATAATAAATTCAAATCAACAACACTCCATTTGATTACGTGGTCTTACAGGTTTGTTAACAAAAAGGTTTGTTGAATTTTTAGAGATTTTTTTGCTGATATGTTTCCTTGTAACAACTAATGGCTTGGTCAGCAGATGCTGCTACGCCCTCGCTACGATTTTCGTCAGGATCGTTTTCAGAAAATATATCCAATGCATGGGAAATTAATTGCATAGCTTTCGAAATATTGGAGATTGTTATTTTTTTTCCTCTAATGTATTATCAATTATCATAACATCATCTTCTAAAGCGTGCTGAATATTAATGGATAATAAATTTTTATTATCACGCTCCTCATCGTGAGACAGTAAAAGTTCATTAATGTCATCCTCTTCCATTCCTTCAAATTCGGCTAAATTTAATCGACGCAAGTTGAAATTGTAACAACGCAAGCTGAGTTTTGTCAATTTTTAAAAAGCGACGCAAATCGAAACGACGCATATCGGATCGACGCAAGTCGGGGCTCTAGTGTATATATAAAATCCTTGAATTATTTAGTTTTTATATAAACATGTACATATTCATTTATTAATTACATAACAAAAATATCTATTAAAAAACTAGCAAAAATTAGTACTCAATTAACCGGGAAAATCGATTATACAGAATGCTTCCGGTTCCGACCATCACGAAAAATCGAGGTCCCACTGTACTATTAATTAATTTTTTTAATTTCTTTTCATAATAATATTATTGATATACATTTTGGGGGGAGGGGGGCTATGACCCATATACATATATGTAGGGTTTTTGATTTTCAATTTAAAATTTCATTTTATTACACCTAAACTAGATGGTAGACAAAATGACTAGAAAATTAAAAGAAATGCTGATTATTCTCAAAAAAAGATTCCTTATTTAAATACAATACAATATAAGATTTCATTTTTATTTAAATATATGTATGTACGACAATAAAATTGTTAATTATTAATTTAAATTCGATATGTTCATTTAATATTATTTTATTTTATTTTATTTAATAATTTATTTATTGTTTATTCTAATTTATATACTCATGTATTTCGATATACGTTTTTTAATTAATTACACATTTTCGAGTTTATTATAAATCATAAAAATATTATACAAAATCTAAATGAAATGAATTTGAAAAACAAACAAAAATTAAAATATAAATTACCACATTCCGTAATATCAGGCTAACCATCTTGGGTTTTTGTAAACCTCCAATCCAGCAAGGCTGTTAAATGTCTTTCATTTCAAGCAGTATTTATTTACTGAGAGGTTTGCTCTTATCGAATAGTGGGGGGGGGATTCAAAAGAGCGCCTGGCTTACGGCTTATTAGCAATTATAGCCAGCTAACTATTCAGAATGCTGTAGATATGGTGATATGGAAAGGAAGGCTTTCAATGCTAATTTTTCCAACAAAATTTTCTTTAGTCAACAAGAAAAATTTTCACAAAACAAGGAGAAAACATTAGGACGTATACATATTTTTGAAAATGATACTGAAAGTTCCGCTGCCGTAAATTCAGAGCGCTATGATCGTATGCGTACATACTCGTATGTTGCCAACAAAAGGTGAGGTAAACTGACCATTAAAATTCTACTGCCGTTTTCTTACCTAATGGTAAAATCAGTCGAATGTACAGGGAATGTATGTATGTTCGTTAATAACATACGAAAACAATACAAATGCTTATCGAAATTACATCACGGTTCGGTAATCGTACTTATTACTTTCCATACAATTGAAACGAATGTACGTTAACCATCCTGTGCATTTCATGATGGAATTGCTTTTACTCAAGTCCTCCTGGGGTAAACAAGTTCTGCCAATAATTTTTTAATACCCAAGAATCTTTCGTCTTTCGTCAGATTCCCAACTTTAACAGAAAAAAAATTAACTGGGTTCTCCTTTTTCTCCTGTAGTCAGTAGTTTGCCAGTTTTTTCAATCTCCTAAGTTTACAGCAATTAGAGACATCAGATCGCAGTAGTCTAGTAGATAGTGTGTTGGCTTATTAGACGTAAGGCCACATTTCAAACCCCAGGTCAGACATCTCGAACAAAATGAAATAAAAATAAGATTTCTTCGGCGATTTCCTCTTAGCAGATTTCTGGCAAAAGCTCTGAGAGTAAATAAAATTGCCATGAAGAGTTTCTCAAAAATCTGTCGTACGGAGTGGACTTTAATCTTTAGGTCCTGCCACTCATGTATAATATTAACACACACAACTTAAGTTATGTGAGAAACTAAGTCCATAATCCTGACTGAAGGGTTGTAATGATAATGTAACAATTCATAATATCGTAGATATGTTTAATGCTAGAACAGAAGGCTTTCAATGTTGATTTTTTCAATAAAATATTCTTTAGTGGACAAGAAAAATTGTCACAAAACTTATATCGGAAAACTCACACATCAAAAAAAGGCAAAAAAAAGGCAAAAAAAGGGGATTGTTCGGTGCGTGCCACAGTCTGGAGATGACATTAGGCCGTACATTTTCGAAAATGATACTGAAAGTCCAGTGATGGTCGTATGTGATTTCAGAGCCACTGATATATAAGCCACACAATACGACTGATTTCGGTTTTATTGCTGTGGAGTTTCTAAAAGGTTTAATTTTAAGTTTTGGTCAGTTCAATTGGCCATCGAAATTCCTGAAACGTTCCGTTTCGTCATGTGAAAGTTCGTTTCAATCCAGCATACAATCTTTTACTACTTAAGAATCTTTCGTCTGACATTCCCAAGAGCCCATAGTTACAGCTCCTGTAGAAGTTGTTATGGGGTTTTCCTAGTTTTTATTTATCAATCAAATCAATAACTTTTTCTTTTATTTAAAAATCGTCTGAACATAGTTGAAAAACTTTCATTACATTATTGACGTGGTATTTGCTTGTCCCGAACAATCTTCAATTGGTTGGCACAATTAGTAAAGCGGAAAAAGGAATTTAGACTTCAAAAACTCATTTCCGATATGTACTATATACGTTGAATAGGTGTACAATTAACCCCTCGTAGACTTCCAGAAACTCATTAAATATTTTCTCCCCAGCATAATACAGAGTTTGTTGGCAATTGGTTGAGGTCTAGGTTTGGGAAACTTAACAAAAACTGAAATAATTTTTTCTCATTTATTGACATTGCTATGAATATAGTTTCATAATGTAATGCAATAATATATGTATGTATTTATGATATGAATTCTTAATTAAAATACTCTTTTTTAACATTTTATACAAAAAAAAATCAGGCTTTAAAACATATATTTACAATCCCTACTTTAACCCTACTTTCCAAAAGTTGGAAACTCTTTTTCATTCGATTCTCTTAAAATTATTTCAATTGAGATACAATCACAATCATCGCTTCTTCAGTTACACAATATTGAAGTCCTCTTCATCGGAATCTTTAAAGTCGGTATTTGCATCGGCTAAACTCAAACCTAAAGCCTGGCCAATAGCTTTGCGCAGTTGCTAGTAGGGTCGCCAAACATCCGATGGCTTGGGAGTACGGCTTCTTATGGGGCCATAACTACTACTTGCCGACCGTGAAGTGGTGCTAACATCATCCAAATCAATAGTTTCCACAGGCGACGGTGATCTTCTGGTTGAGGTTACGGGTGGTGGTGTAATGCTGCTGGAAGAAGTCAATTTCGAATTGTCATTGTCAGGCGATGAATGTGTTATGAGAGTGACACAACGTTTAATCAAATTGACACCCTGACTGGAGGCATCATTTACTAGAGAATTCGTTAAAGTGCTGGGATTAGTATTTCCGTCCACAACCGAAGGTGTTAGCACTGTAGGCTGGGCCGTTTGTGCTGGTGCCGAATTTCTAAACCATGGGAATTCCTGATAATTGCCATAGAGTTGGGTATACAACCATTGACTGGGTTGAGGCAAAAGAGGATTTTGCAGAAATAATTGAGCCGCCAAGGCGGGATTAAAACTGTGTGTGGGTGTGAAATTGGAGGCAAAGCCAGAGAATAATTCATTTTTCCTTAAGGCTGGACTGCGTTGTATAAGGGAAGTAAATGCTCCACCGCCACCACTACTACCCGTATTTGAGACAGGCGGTGAAGTGCTGCGCTGATCATCGTCCTCATGCAGGGAGGAAGATTTTCTCGGTGAACCCGTCACCGATATGCTATCACTCTCGAAACCAGCATCAATGTTGTTATCATTCTCGCTGGTGGTTGTTGTCAAAGGCGGGGAAGTGGTCAAAGATGTGGGTAGAACGCCAGCCGAAGTAGTTGTGGGTGAGCCTTCCGGACTGGTAGTGCTATGTGGTGTGCCATGCACCGTTAACTGTGTCAATTGATTCAAATGATGGGCATCTGTTAAGAAAGCATAGAATGTTAAGAAAAAAGAATTCATTTTCGAAGAAAACCAAAAACTTACCACTTAATCGTGATAAACCTGGTCTCTCTAAAGAGCCCACATGTGCAGAAAAGGCAGCTGGTTGATGATGGAAAAATGGCGCTCCATGGCCACCAAAGGGCGGCCGTCCTAAAGCGGCTGCATGTGTACCACCCAATGTACGCCAATCGGGTGCATGCAGATGTGTATGCATGCCCACCAAGTGATGAGCAAAACCTGCAAAAGAAAAAGAAAGAAAAAACAAATCAAAAACCAAAAACTTAGAAAATATTGAAGAAAAAATATTAAATTTTCCAGTTTTTAAAGCGGAAGGAAGGAAGCAACAACTTAAAGTTTTCAATAATAACAACCAACAGCAATAACAACAGCAACCAGTTGTAAGGAATAAAACAAAGCCGCATAGAGGCTAATATTTTGGCCGCTCATTTTTGGTTGCCTCTCTACCACACCGGCCTAAGACCGCACACATGCATCAAATTTTAAGTACAAGAACTTAAAATAATACCACACTTATGTATGTACATACATATGTATATGTAGATGTGGATGTATACAAATAATTTTATATACATATGTGATGGTGTTCTCTAATACGAATACATATGCATATACAATATAAGAGTGTATAACAGTTTAATTTCAACATCTAGCCAGCCTCTAAGTTGGGAGCCTTAAAGGTTTCCTGTTTATGTTTTAACCCTTAGAAGGTTAATGGGGCTTACAGGCTCTGGGACGAATGAAATCAAATCAAGAGCCTTTTTGTACTTCTTCTCCGTCCGTATTTCAAAAACTGCTGCATAATTTCTCTCACTGCTTTTGGAAATTGTACTCATTGTCGATTGACTGCAGGAAATTTTCTGCATCAATTGATTTAGTATTCTTTCAAACTCAACTTTTTAGCGTTTGTTTATTGTATTGAATACACAGTGAGCGTCAAAAGAAACTATACACTAATACACTATATATATACACTATAATACACTATACACATTCTAATAATCACCAAACTCAACTTTAACCACTTAAGGAGAGTGCCCGAAAAAAATTTGGCAACATTTAAATTTTTTTTTAATTTCAAAAACTGTCAATGAAACAATTTTAAAATAAAAATAACGGTAATTTATTAATATATATTTTTTCTTTTTTCAATGTACAGTTTCTTTTGACGCTCACTGTACATGTATATGTATGGAGTCAATTACTGGTGTTTTCTTGAGCAGTCTATGGTTCTCTGTAACCATTCTTTACAAGGTTTGTTGATTATTGAACTGAAATGGAACAAAACTTTTAACGGGTTTGGTGATCTGTTTAGAGAATGAAGACAAGCAATACTGAAGGTTTGTTAAGAAGATCTCAACGTTATCATGTCCTGGATGAATGCTTTATAACCTCGATGTTCAAATAGGTTTTCGATTACTGCACGGCTTTGAAAATAAAATCTCGTCTTTTAGTCTTAAACGCATCTTCCCCCTTTCCACCTTTCCTAAAAAACCTGCACAATGCACTGCATGTGTAGGGGCCATCCCCTGAGTGCTGGTTTCATAAAAAAAAACGGACCTTTACAGGAGCAACAAATATACCAATATAGATGGACTTGACTTCAAACTATGTTCCTCCGAATACACAAATCTTTTTCATTTCGAAAGAGAATATTCCTTGACTTCTTATTAATCTCTCTTAAATGTTTCCTGTTGGTATTAAGATTGCAAATGTGCCTGTAAGTTTTCTTGCGAGAAACTTTTGTTCTAAGTATACATACTTACATACATACATACACATAATTGATCATTACAACCCTTCAGCCAGGATTCCGACCAAGCTTCTCACAC
Organism: Sarcophaga caerulescens; assembly: GCA_927399465.1. Lineage (NCBI taxonomy): Eukaryota > Metazoa > Arthropoda > Insecta > Diptera > Sarcophagidae > Sarcophaga > Sarcophaga caerulescens. Next base: position 12,277,828 of record OV656873.1, read on the forward strand.
CACTTACACTTGGTGGTTTAATTTTTTATACATGAGTATTGAGACCTACAGATCGCCAAACAGTCAATTGGAGAGTAAAAACTCATGGTGTCTACTTCACATACATAACATAATTGGTCGTTACAACGCTTCAGTCAGGATTATGACCTAGGTTCTCACACCACTTATGTTGCAAGTGTTAATTTTATACATAAGTGGCAGGACCTACTTCACAAGCCTAATAGGGCCTAATGTGGACTGATGTGAACAAATCCCTTTTTATTATAAAGGGTGATTTTTTAGCTATTATGTTTTTGGCAACACTGGTTTAAACAGCTCACGCACGTTTCACGTTTTGTTTCACTGTCAAACATCTTCAGTTTGGTCTATAATTTAATCATGAATCGTCTTACAAACGAACAGCGCTTGCAAATCATTGCATTTTATTGCTCTTGGAAAGTTGGCCGAAGATCCACTTCTTTATCGAAAAATTGTGTTCAGCGACGAAGCTCATTTTTGGCTCAATGGATACGTAAATAAGCAGAATTGTCGATTTTGGAGTGAAGACCAGCCAGAAGCATTGCAAAAGCTACCAATGCATCCAGAAAAAGTCACAGTTTGGTGCGGTTTATGGGCTGGTGGCATCATTGGACCGTACTGATTCAAAGATGCTGCGAATCGTAACGCCTTTAGACTATTTTTTGTGAGGCTATGTTAAAGCTCATGTCTATACAGACAAGCCCGCTTCAATTGACGCATTGGAAGACAACATTGAAGCATTTATTCGTGAGATACCGGCCGAAAAGAGTTGGAAAGAGTATGCCAAAATTGGACTAAGCGGATGGACCATTTGAGGCGCAGTCGCGGTCAACATTTGCATGAAATAATCTTCAAACATTAAATTATATGGACCGTACTATCGATTCAAATAAAGATTTCATGCATTTTTCTGAATTTTATGTGTTTTTTTTTTTGAAAAATTTTCCTATAGCTCTTAAAAAATCACCCTATACTTTAAGCATGAATCGAGAATAGTATTTAAGTGGTTATTAATATTGTTTCGTCTAATACCTTTACAGACTTTTGGGGCCTTAATTAGTTAGTAAAATTCAGTTTGTCTTGTGTGAAGCCGCGGTGTGTTTGAAGAGAATAATAGTGGTTTGAAGGTCTCCGTTAGAAAGATCTGTCGAACAATTGTCTAGTAAATGTTATTGTTTATGTAAAGGGTGTAAACAGAGGAATAACAAACAGAACAATTGTTATTGTTACATCAAGTTGTGGACAGTGGCACACAAAATTGCGCAAATAATAAAGAATTTTATTTAAAACGAAACACAAATTTATTTTTATTTCATTTGCAATCTACGAGCTAATCACCCTTATTCTGGTTGTCGTCGTCGACGTCGTCTTGCGTCGACAGTTTAAAATTGGTATTCTGTTTGTCGTTATTGACAGTTATAGATGACTGTCGACACACATTTGGTATTCTGTGAGTCAATACGCCGTCGATATTGTGTTGTGTCGACTCTGATTTTGTCGACTCTGATTTTATCGACATCATTTTTGGTAACGACGACGACGACGACAACCAGAATAAGGGTGCTTATTTTAAACGTTTTTAAAACGTTTAAACGTTTAAACGTTTAAACGTTTTAAACGTTTAAAGGTTAAAAATTGAAAGAATAAAACCGATTAATATATGTACTCAAGCTTATTTTTTATAAGTTAATGGTTCTCCTCCTCTTTTAAAACTCTGTTTATCCTTTTTTTGCTGTGAAATTCAGCCGCCCTTCCTACTAAGGGCTCAACAGAGCTCTTACCAAAACACAAGCCTTGTATATATATGTATGTTTTGCTACAGAAATACATATTTTTTCCAAACTACCAACATATTTAAACAAAATGTATAGAAAAAAATACAAATACAAACACACACCCACACATAGACATACAGATTTATATGAATATGTTCACCTAAATGTGATGTGGTATATAAAATACTTACAAACACATTTGCCCCCAACACTGGAATTGAAGTTGGGAAAAACTTTTTACACACACACTGAACGAACAAACTTACATACCATACAATGAAATATTTAGATTTGTGAGCCCTTTTATATATATAAATACACTACTACACTCTCTCTCTCTCTCACACACACATACTTGTTTAAATAAAACTAAAACATAAAAAAATTTCTAAAGGCCCTCTCTCATTCTCTCTCCCGTACAGCTGTAGTAACAATTTAGTATGTGTTCCTTGCATATATGCTAGTACCACAGCCATAGTCTTCCCTACTTATAGTTGTAATTGTGTAGTCTCTCCTCCCGTTTAGGGATAGGATGTCTATTTTCATTTTTCCTTTTTCTTTTTAGCCACTAGTCGTCAGCCAACCAGCCAACCAACCAACCAACCATTCTTGGTTTACACCAAAAGACGCCATTATTTGGTTGTATATATGGGACCACCACACTATGCCACACTCATGCAATCACAACTTTTTTTTCTTGCGGGTTCAAAATTTCTTCAGCTGCAGCAGTAATTTCTAATGCTGATGCTCATACTGGTGCTGCTACAGCGTATCGTATTGCAGTAAAGTGTCTCTATTAGATTTTCTTTCATTTCTTAGTTTTTGGTTAAAAGAAGAAGAAGAGAAGGAAAAGCACAAATTATAACCTCAAATTTTGTATCATTTGGTTGGTTTTTCAATTATTGGAGGTTTTTGGAGAACAAAAAAATAAGAAGAGACTGCGATACCAGCTAAAGAAAAGTGCAATTTGAGAAGTTTGTTTTAAAAGTTAATTGATTTACTTAAAGAGGCTATTCAATTAAAGGGAACGTTGAAGAAAGACGAATCATCAAAAATTAAGTTTCCAACGTTTTAAGAGGAAAACCAGTCTTCCCGTGCATATCAAACAAAAAACTTGTAACCTCTCCACATGCGATCTGGCTTTCATGCAAACTCAATGTATTGTTACATTTTTACCTTTTAAAAACGTTTAAGATATGAGCTCGTATATTACAAATAAAATAAAAATAAATTTGTGTTTAGTTTTAATTAAAATTCTTTATTATTCGCACAATTCTGCGTGCCACTGTTCACAACTTGATGTAAACAACAACAATTTCTTTATTTGTTATTCCTTTGTTTACACACTTTGCATAAACAATAACAATTACTAGACAATTATTCGACAGATCTTTGTAACAGAGATCTTCAAACCACTATTATTCTCTTCAAAAGCACCGCATCTACTGAACTTCACTCACTCACTCGCCTGCTTTGCCTTGCCTTTTATATGACAACGTAAACAGTCTGATGAATGTTCTTGAAGGCGAATGTTCATGACTTCTCGAAATCTATATAAATGTAAACATTGTTGTTTCATAATTGTTGTTTGTGTATTTTGTTTACATTTATTCTTGTAGTGTTTGTTGTTGTATTTTTGTTTACTTGTTTACCATTTTTTATGCTGGTGTTTGTTGCTGTATTTTTATTTATAATTTTAATGTTAAGCGATGTAAAATCAAAACACCATTTTCGTAACAGTAAATTCCCAGAAAGTTCTTTCTGAACATTACATTAAATGTACGAATTCATAATTTTTCTTAATCCGACAGGTTCTACGGATAAAAGGAAATCGAAATTTAACAGACAGTATATCATCAACTGCCTACCTATGAACTCATACCCACGTTGGCTATTATGAACAGGTTAACCCAGATATGTATGGCCAACAAGTTTTTTTTTTTTGTGCAGACTGTGTATACTTTTATGGGGTGTAATTGGTATTGGATACGTCAAATTCTTTCCAACTAAACATAATCCTGTCGCCAAAATCACACTCATCTGAACACTCTTAATTCGCTTACTGTTTACGCTTTTGTCTGATCCTGCCTTAGCTGCCACTTTTCAATAAAGGAAAGAAAGCCTCTTATCAGTTGCATGATCTACCGCCAGGAGATAGGAGGTAATAATGTAAAGTAAGGTCGTAATGAAGTCGTCGTAGTCTAGTAGGTAGTGTGTTAGCTTGTCAGACATCACCAATAAAACGAAATATAAAAAGAATATTTCTCCGGCAACTTTCTCTCAACAGATTTCTGGCAAAAACTGAGAGCGTAAAATAAAATTCCCATGGAAAAGCTTCTCAAAAATCTGTCGTTCGGAATAGACTTTAAATTGTAGGTCCCACCACTCATGTATAAAATGAACACACACAACATCAGTAGTGTGAGAAGCTGGGCCACAATCCTGAAGAGTTGTAATGACCAATTATCTATGTACGTATGTAAGTGTCAGATTCGTTCCAACTAAACCTTCTTCAATCTGCAGAATGCTATTCATTCGCTTACTTTTGACTGCTCATGCTCATCTCATTTCTCAGCAATACTTCTGGTAAGGAGGCATCATTTCAGTTGCATTATTCACTGTCAGGAAGCAATAATGAGAAGCTAGGCCGTAATTCTGACTGCAGGGTTATAATGACCAACTACATATTTATGTCTCTACCGTCAAGATCCAATCGATCACGTATCTTCATTCCATAACCGCCAGAAGTGTGCGCAGAAGTCTAGAAGACAGTGTATTGACTGACATCTCGGAAAAATACAAAAAAAGAAACCCCTCTAGCAGTCGTTTGGCAAAATCTCAGACATTAAACAAAATCTCGGAGTCGATATTAAATTCTAGGCCCCATAGCTGAATAACTAGTCTCGGCAGCTCTAGATGTTAAGACGATCGCTAATCATTAACGTCCAGATATATGATAGACGCTGAGAAGTTATAGTTAAAGTATACACAGCCGGAGAACGATACAAAACTTCGAAAACTAGTAACTGTGCCTGTGGCTTGCACCTCCATGCCAGAAAGAACGCAAGAGCTATTGACAAGGTACGATCAGTGGAAAACATTTTGTAAAGCAGACTTGGGTTTTACAGAAGTTTTAAGAACTTTTGGTCTTAGCTTGAATGGCATTTTATATGCTTAAGAAACATTTGCAGCGCTTATGTGTTCACATTCCACTGCATTTAATCATAAGAACTGGCGATAAATGCAAATATAAAGTGAAAGGGAAGTTAAAAAGAATAGAATCATGTGCCAGGTCTCCTAAGACATTAAAAATTATGTTTTTAGATTACAATGTCCCCTTAAACGGTCTTATAGCACACATATAATGAGAATTATACCACTTTAGTGTATCCATTTTGTTTCTCTAATAAAATCCCCATATGTGTCCTACGCCTCTCAAGTCAGTTGATTAATATGAGTCTTTCCACAGTTGTATTGTAATTAATAATAAACGATTTCACTTTAACAAAAAAGAAAAAAAAAGAGCTAAACCAAGTTTCTCTCTTTTACGCTCTCTTTCTGTCTAATTTCGTATATTTTTCCTTTTTTCAAATCATTTTCCTTTATATTTTTGTTGTATTTTACGTTCCCAAAATCAAAAACCTCAAACTAGAAACCAAAATTAAATCAACGTCGTCATTTGTGGAGCAATTTTTCTTAAACTTCTCTTCGTCTCTGCATTTTCTTTTTTTTTTTTTTCTTTTAGTTTTTCGTTTATTTTACGTTTTCTTTGCCATCCAATGTGTGTTCCGTTAGCCATTATTTTAGCCAATGTGGGTCGATAAGGTGAAATATTAATGATACACCCACTCAGCCATTCGAACGCCGTATACACAGGCAAACTTCTAATAGAGAGGCACACTATAGTATACAGCTGCGTTAACAACCAAAGAATTTCTTAATACACTCACTGCTACACTTAAAGGCTTAAATGGGTGTGCGTGTATGTGTGAGTGAGATTTTGGGGGAAAATGAAAACAATACAGAGACATTTTCGATATGCAATTGAGTGCGTTTGTATACATATACGTACATACATACGAATGTATACAAGCAAGAGTTTATATGTTTTTAAATACTTATGAGTATGCCTGTGTTCGTGTGTGTATGTATGTGTGTGTATATATATGTCTCGACCAAGTTTGCAATGGCAGTGGCTTTGCTTCACTCCCACTAAAACCTAAATATGTGGTTCTGTAAGGAAACCTTAGTGCTATAAAGGGTTAGCCACGATGGTGTCAGTTTTGGGGTCGGGTTTTCTTCGTTTATGTACATACACACACACACACACACACGTTTCATATTTTCTGTATACACACCAAATGAGTATAACATTATAAGCAACAACAACAATTATATTAGCAAAGCAATAGCTTAACGAAAATACAAACACACACACACACACGTAACACTGACGTTGACATTTTAAGAGAAGTCTGTAGACAATTGTTATTGCAAATAAAAACAAACAATGAGCCACCAAACATACATATACACACACATACACACTCTCTTGCATTCTACATGTACATACATACATACATATACAGTTTCATACTCTTCTTTCACTCTCACATTCGCATTCACTCTGTTCACAGTTTAGGGAATTACTTTTACTTGTATGTACAGCGTATAGAAATAAATATTAACAACCAAAGAGCACCAATAACAACAACAACATTTACTCTCCCGAAATTCACATACTTTTCGTAGCCGCATACAATCACACAATAATCACAATAATTTTTTTTTCTTTCTCTCTCTCGTTCGTTTTTTTTTTTTTGTTTGCATTTGCATTTGTATATGTGGGTCGGTACCATGTTCATACACATATATTAACAATAGAAATATGAGAGTTTCACTGAAATTGTGGAATTTTTCCGTTTTCCGAGCATGTGTGTAAGTTTTCGAATAATTTCAGATACTTGAAATTTTAGAGAAGAAGTACATACCTATTCTTAGTGATAAAGTACCTCTACGGTACTATTTTAAAATTATATGGGCCACACTCATAGCTGCCAGATTTGACGATTTATCGTCATTTTGACGATTTTGTGCTCCAAAAATATCATATTGACGATATGACGATTTATGCCCTTATTTTGACGATTTTTGGAGAATAAAAATTTACGTAATTTTCTTTACTTTTGTACATTAAAGCCACTTTAATCTTTGTATTTGCTTTGTAATTTTTACTTTTGCAAATTTAGTTTAATAATAACAAGAAGTAAAGTATTATATTTTTAAATTATTTACGAACAAAAAAATACTAAATAACATAAATAAAAGCGCCGTAGTCTAGTAGGTAGTGTGTTGGCTTATTAGACGTAAACGTTCGAGCCCCAGGCCAGACATCAAAACAAAATACAAAAAGTATTTCTTCGGCGATTTCCTCTCAGCAGATTTCTGGCAAAAACTCTGAGAGTAAATAAAAATTGCCATGAAAAGTTTCTCAAAAAAAATCTGTCGTTCGGAGTCGACTTTAAACTGTAGGTCCCGCCACTTATGTATAAAAATTAACACACACAACATAAGTGGTGTGAGAAACTAGGCCAATAATCCTGACTGAAGGGTTGTATTGACCAATTATGTATGTATGTATGTAAGAGCGCCAATAAGTAAAGAAATTAAAAATAAAACATTACCCAGCATATATGTAATAGGCAATACTAAGAATTTTTAAATAAAAAGCTTAATTTACCATTTGCCGTTGCAGACCATTTGGAAAGTTTCGAATATAGATTCTAATATCACTCTAGGAAAACCAAAGTCAAGTGCCATTACATTTTTTTTTTTCGACCAACAGCGAATAGCCGCTACTCATGCAGTGCATTGTGTTGGAACTGGGAAAATATGTTATGGGAAGGAGGAAAGAGGGAGGAATGTTTGTGGACACTTGATTTGAAACCTTTTATGACGAAAGAAGAACGAATTTTGTCTGTAACGCATTGTGCAATCCACTAGCTAATCGACCACAAACGGAGATGCTCGACGAGAAACACGAGTGTTATATGATTCTCGTTAAAAAGTCCTTTATTTCGCTCGAACAAAATTCGTTGTAATGCCAATAGAACAGTGAAACACAAGCCACATTACAAGCCCTCTCCAGTACGCGAACGAGAAGTCTCAAAATAGACGTTGAGGCACCGGCCCATACATGAGAGTTGTATTCTATTATTGCTCGGATGTAAGTGATGTAAATAGGAAGAAGATCAAATGAAGTGAAATATTTCCTGCACCGTCTTAAGAAGTCAAGGAACTAAAAAATGAGTCGGTTCCAGCGAACATCACACAGAATTTTTTTTAAAAACCTTTTAATTTATTTACTTATTTTTTCTGACGATTTTTTCACGATTTCAATGAACGTCTTTGACGATTTTGACGATTTTTTTCTAATTTACGACGATTTGGTGCTTTAGATCTTTTACATTCTTCCCATTAATGGAACTGAATTTCTTCAAAGTTTATTACCCTTACTAAACTATTATTTGCCATTTATCGTTGTAGTCTAGTAGGTAGTGTATTGGCTTATTAGGCGTAAGGCCACGGTTCAGACATCAAGATTAAAATATGAAAAACTTTTTCTAACGGCTACATCCTCTCACCTCATCTCATCATCTGGCAAAAACTCTGAGAGTGAAATAAAATTGCCTTGAAAAGTTTCTCAAAAATGTGTCGTTCGAAGTCGACGATTTTAATTTCCAATAGGAATTGACTTTCCATTTTATACAATTGTTTGGGTTTCCCCTGAATATCGGGAAATGCGTTTATAAGAATAAGTACCCCATAATATTCAGGGGTTATCCGTTGTCGCTTATCGCTTACACAAAGTGTGGCACGTCGTGTACACTTTGTTACCGTTCTACATCCTTTTGCAAAAGTTATTGTATGCGTATCTATGCGTCAATAAAATCCTCTGTTTGTGCAGTACTATTAATCCAATCACCACAGCAATATCAATATAATTTCTTTGTATATACTTCGAGTACCAGAAGGTTCACAGTGTTCCTATTTTCTTGAGAGGGCCCTTAGAAGGAGATTAATGTTCCCTCGCGCCTTTAGAATATCCAAAGTTAATCCCTTTTTTGCACTTTCATTACTTATATTATTTATGTGTTGCATGACAACACATAATTCCTATCCTATAAACCAAAGTGAGCTACAAGTAGGTGATTGCTTCCATTGGACTGAATAACTTTTCCCTGCTAATCTCACAAAATAAGCATCGAAATAATACTGTTCGTCAGCGTAGGCTTCGTCAACGTTTACTCGAAATAATCGTATTGTTTACGATTTGTAGATCACAAGCAAGGAGTTGAGCCTAATATTTCAGTCAAAAAAATATTCCTAAAGTGTTCTGTTGTTGATAGAAAACCTGGCCAGAAAGCCAAATGGATAGACTTGGTAGCAAAAGTTATTAGAAAACTTAAAATATCAAAATGGAAAACAACGATTGAAGAATCTAGATACTGGTGTTTTGCTTTTACATCACTTAACATTAAAATGGTAAGCAAGTGAACAAAAATACAACAACAAACACCAGCATAAAAAATGGTAAGCAAATAAACAAAAATACAACAACAAACACCAGCATAAAAAATGGTAAACAAGTAAACAAAGATCCACAAACAACACTACAACAATAAATGAAAACAGAAACAACGATGTTAACATTTATAGAGATTTCAAGAAGGCGAAGCCACGAATATTCACCTTCAAGAACATTCATCAGACTGTTTGCTCTGCCATACAAAAGGCAAGACAAAGCAGGCGAGTGAGTTAGTGAAGTTCAATCAGTCTTGTGTGAAGACGCGGTGTGTTTGAAGAGACTAATTGTGGTTTGAAGATCTCCGTTACAAAGATCTGTTGAATAATTGTCTAGTAATTGTTATTGTTTATGCAAAGGGTATAAACAGAGGAATAACAAAGGAAAGCAATTGTTGTTGTTTACATCAAGTTATGAACAGTGGCACACAGAATTGTGCGAATAATAAAGCACTTTAATTAAAACTAAACACAAATTTATTTTTATTTTATTTACAATCTATGAGTTCATATTTTAAACGTTTTTAAAAGGTAAAAATGTGACAGTATGTACATATTTTAGCAGACAATTGTAGATCAAACGGAATCCACCTAAAGGTTCAACGGTACAGGAAAAAATCATTGCAAAATTTTTTTTTGGTTTGTATATTCCCTAGCACAGACTGTGTTGCTGTTTGACCTGTAAGTCAAACTCACATTACTGAGGTTAATTTAAGCAGTAAGCAACATTTTGTTACATATTAAACCATAATGGTAGACATTGCAATCCTTCCACTGACCATAAATTTGTGTAGCGTGATAGGAATTGTATGAATTTTCTGTAATATATAGCAAAAGGTACCTAAACATTTAGTACCTAAACCCTAAATATGTTTTTAAACCGTACCACCTAATCCGTTCTTCTTTTTTTTTATTTTCCATTTTGTCCCTCTTTGAGCTGTTTTCCATTTCGATTACTTTTTTAACTCAAAACGCAAATGTTTGTTGGCTGAGACTGTGAATGGTTTTCTCAGAGTCTGTCTTTCTGTGAGTCTTTAACGTAAAGAATTGTTGTGTGTTTGCATGTTTATGTCTGCACATGTGGTGTGGTGTGTGGTATGATAGCTAGAGGGGCATAACGTGGTCCCATTGGTGCGCCACAAAAAGCTTTCTTTGCTTTTGCTTTTACTTTCCTACCAGACGTTAGCTTTACAAACATATGTACGTAGGTACACTTATAAAAAATATATTTCAAATGAGTCTATGCCCTTAACTTTCAAATCGTATACATAGCTGTCGAGTGTACTATGTGTGTATGTGTTTATTAAACACTTATATACAAATTTATGTACTCTTAAGTATCCACACATACATAGACAATATCATTACGGTAATAACGTCTTGAAGCAATAACTTGTGAACCATAAAAAAAAAATAGAAACCATTTGCGTTAGACCCATATATGGGTTTGTTTTTAACCAATACTTATAACTTTTTTAGCAACAAAAAAAAATAGAAAAGAAACACTCTCACTTATACAATATTATACAACAGAGAGAGAGAGAGAGTCAAAATGCAGTGAAATTTCTTACCTTCCGTCGGCATTTTCTTCAATTCTCTGTTTTTGCCGTCGGTGGCTGGTAAGGAATTTGTTTGTATTTCAACTTCTCTAAGAGTCTAGAGCCCACCACAAAACATCTTGTATTTTAATTCACCACATCTTGGAGTGAATATTTTTTGCCTTCTTTTCTAACTCAACATCAACAGCTTAAGGATTCTGCAAAGCACAGTTCACAACACTCAGTTGTTATTTTGTCTCAAGCAAATGGTGAATTATTTGAAAAACACTCAAACTTTCTCTCTCTCACTCTCTGTCTATTACCCACTGCGCAGTTTACACTCGTATTTAAGGTCCTTCCCTAACATACTGCCTTGCCTGTATAACTGAAACTCACCACTTTCTTTCTTTCTTTCTCTGTGTATTGTATTGGTATTTGTACAGTGTTTTCATGTTGTTTATGTGTTTATCAAACTGTATATATTAGTTGTTGTTGTTGTTGTTAAGTCTTGTTCTTCTAAATCTTCTCGTTTTTTTTTTTGTTGTATTTTTTGCTTTTTCTTGGTCACATTATTTGGTTTGGAGATGTTATTTTATTTTTATTTTTTTTACAAAATAAATTCCAATTTAATAAAAAAAACAACAAAAACAAAATGAAAAATAAATTTCTTCTGTCATTATTTTGTATTTAATTTGACTCAACTGGGAGATTTGAAGACAGTGAATAAAAGACACGAGAAAATATTTGTTGATGTTTTTGTGTTGTACTTGAAAATTTAAAGAACAGAAAAAAGGTTTTCCACTTTAAGACAAGAATTCTTAAATAAAAAAGATTTATTTGGGAAAATGTCGGAAATTTATTCAATCATGTTCCATAGCCATTCCTGAAAGGCCTCCATTATGATTATGATGGAACCCAAACCCCTAAGTTAGAAAAGCAATCTTTAATCGGTGTTTACAAACATTATTCGCTACAGATAGCAAGAGTTTGAATTGCCTTCTGCCTGCTCTATAAGTTAAAGCAAGACGATCACCTAGCACTACATCACCTAGACGATCACCTAGCACTACATGTGATGTTCCACTTTGTTTTTCATATTTTCGTTTTGTTGAAAATGGCTGACATGGACTTTGAACCGTGGTCTCATGCCTAATAAGCCAACACACTACCTAAGGAGTGCGCACAAAAAAAATGGGCCTACTTTTAAGCTTATAACTTTTATGATAATTGAATAAAATGATTTTTTATTCAATTTTGTTAGTCATCTGTTTCAAAATCCACGTGATAAATCTCATTGCAATAGCAAAATTAGTTTTTTGAAAATGGGCACCCAACAAGAATGTCATAAAAAAATAATTGAAATTTTCAATGAAAAACCGCGGCGCTTACCAAAAACGATTGCTAGGCTCGCAGGTGTTAACCAAAAAACAGTTTCTAAGGTAAGAATAAAACAATATAAGGAGTCTTTAAGTATTGAGAGAAAGCGTGGAAGTGAAAGAAAAAAGGATTTGCCGACCAAAACAAAACAAGTAAAATAATACATTATTTTCAAAAAAAACACCCTAACATGTCTGGAAGAAAAGTGGCTCAAAAGGTTGGATGCTCTGAGACCTTTGTCAGAAAAAAATTTTATACACAAAAGAATTCAAATATTATTTACTTTAATTGAAATATAAAACGAAAAAAATCCGCCTCTTAGTTTTATTTCTATAACGAAAAGTGTAAGTCCAGTTTTTTTCGTGCGCACTCCTTACTAGACTTCAGCGACTGCCACCTATATTGACCGTAAATTAGGAAAATGGAAATCAATGTGCCAGTAAAGTATCACGAGAAGATGCTTAAAGATATTCTATTATCTACACAAAAAATCGTCTAGTAGTCAGGATTACGACTTAGCTTATCACACCATCAATGTTGTATGTGTTAATTTTATCTATTAGTGGCGGGACCTACAATTTAAAGTCTACTCCGAACGACAGATTGTTTTTTTAGAAACATTTCATGGCAATTTTATTTACTCTCAGAGTTTTAACCAGAAATCTGCTGAGAGGAAGTGGCCGAAAAAAACGTTTTTTTTTTAATTTTTCATTTTGTTCGAGATTGTCAACGCTAGGGTTTAAATCACAGCCTCAGATCTAATAAACCGACTAGACTACCGTGGCTACTAGAAAATAGCATTGTCAATTCAGTAAAGTTCTATCCTTTGAAAAGATATCTGGCATAGTATAGTCTGAAGGAGGAGCTAGGTTGGAATTGCCAAATATGTATTTATGTATGTATGTATAGTTTGGATAATCTTTTCTTTAACATTAAAATTATAAATAAAAGCTACAAAAACAAAACAATGCAGTAAACAAACCTGTTTACAAATTATCGTACTGCTTAATATAACAACAAACACCAGCATAAAAAATGCTAAGCAAGTAAACAAAAATATACCAACAACACTACAATAATAAATTTAAACAACGATGTTTATATGTATTGAAATTTCGAAAAGGCGGAATCACGAACATTCGCCTTCATGAACATTCATCAGACTGTTTACTCTGCCATATAAAAGGCAAGACAAAGCAGGCGAGTGAGTAAGTGAAGTTCAGTCAGCCTTGCTTGAAGACGCGATGCGTTTGAAGAGAGTAATCGTGGTTTGAAGATATAGGTTAGGTTAGGTCGGAGTGATAGCTCTGATGTCACAAAGCTCACTTGAGCACGCATAGCGGCCCGTTGTGATGCCACGGGTGAACGCAGTCCCTGTACTGACCAAGTTCCACCACAATCAGGGAAAAGGAAGAAGTTGGTCAGCGCAAGGGCTACACGGTTTGAAGATCTCCGTTACAAAGATCTGTCGAATAATTGTCTAGTAATTGTTATTGTTTATGCAAAGGGTATAAACAGAGGGATAACAAAGAAAAGCAATTGTTGTTGTTTACATCAAGTTGTGAACAGTGGCACGTAGAATTGTGCGAATAATAAAGAATTTTAATTAAAACTAAACACAAATTTATTTTTATTTTATTTGCAATCGAAAAGTTCATATTTTAAACATTTTTAAAAAGTAAAAATGTAAAACATTTTCGATATTCTGTATTGAATGCCTATACAATTTTTAATAGTTTTGTTACCAATAATTCTCGACATCATTTATCACAATGACCCCCCCTGCCTGTTCCAAACATTCTAATTATTCATCAATCATTTGTTTTTTTTTTGTGTTGTAACAACAAAAAAATTAAAATTTGATTATTTAACTCACGCCGTCAATTTTCCCTATGGTTCCACATTAATCAACACAACATGATACAATTTTTTGTCAAATTTTTCAAGCGTCATTATCAAAAACTTACAAATTAATAAACAGACGACACAACATCATCCCCTTGCACTGATTTACAGGCAAACAAAAACCAATTTTTCGAATAATATATGGAAAGTGACAAAAATGTCAAAACATCTATACACGGATGACAAATCATGACATAGCGAGGGGGTAGTAACAAGTCTATGCCAATAAATCGGATGTCAAAAATATAAATTTCATCCCCCTGAACAGAAGAATTCAAAAATTTTTAAAATGAGTACTTAGATTCTGACAAATCAATTTATTGGAATTTTTATTTAAAAAGCTAGCTAAGTGTAGTGTTTAAATGATGCAATTTTTTATGAAATTTTTACTTTCAATTCTACTTTACCTTCTACCTCTACACTCTGAAATTTTTTAAAATTTCCTTAGAAATTGTATTTAAACTTGCAATGTGTGAAGAAACTAAAAGAATGGTCTTCTGTTGCCCTCTAAAAAATATGATTTTTTAAAAGTAAATTCGAAATCCCTGGGGGTGCAAATAAATAACAAAAAAGAGAGAAAAAGAAATTCTATTTAAAAGATAATCCAGTCGCAACTAGACAACAACATTTAACGTCTCAGTTTATTTCTTTACACAAAACACTGACTACCTCTCTCCCCCACTCCCTTTAGGCGCTTTTTTCAAGCAAGTCATGGCAAAAAAAAAAGGTCATGCCAACCAAACCAACCAGCCAGTCAGTCATCTCAATTTAATGGCAATTTTGTTAAAAATAAAAGACAATTTTAAAGTCATTGTTCTACGGTGTAAAAGCTTATTGCAAACATTTGCACAGGACAAGGGAAGACGATGGAAAATAAAATTTTTAAAAAAATATTCTCCCCAAGGACATTTTATAGGCATTGATTCAATTTCATGTTAATTTACTTGTCAATACGATACTAATAATAGGCCAAATAGTACGCTGCTGGGCTACATGTGTGATGTGCTGCTGTTCCGAAAACTTCATTCTTTTGTCGTCCTTTTTTTTTTGGAAAATGGTTTCATATTTAAGCAGCCAGCCAGGCCAGCCAAACAGCAAGAAGCGTTGTAAACAATACATGATATGATATGATAAATATATGAAGCATAAAGCAAGGGGAAGATAACGGGACCAACTATTTAAGACGGAAAGGAAAGGAGATTTTTTCTGAAATCAATAGATTCTGCTCTCGCAAAGTGTATGGTTATTTTTACCTCGCATACATGCATACGTTCCTAGCCATTGCAACCTCTATAGACAAGATTACGGCCTGGGTTCTCACACAACAACTGTTGTGTACGTAAATTTTTTCCGTGAGTGACGGAACCTATAGTTTAACGTCAAATGTGAGTGGCTCATTTGAAGAGCTTTTAATGGCAATTTTATATAATGTCAGACCCTTTGAGAGAAGACTACTGAGAGCAGTTCACAGATAAAAATTTTTTTTCCCGTTCCCGGGGTTGAGGTTTAAACTATCAAGCTCTCGCATAGTAAAATAGTACCGTACTGACTGGACTACGGCGGCCACTACGCTTATCACTGGAAAATACTGGTTGCCAGAGTATAATTGAGGGCATTTGAATTGTCGTAACGAACACCAGATCGTAAGTGTGTTTGGCGATGTTTCAACGCAATAATACCGAGTTTTTACAACGATTTGTATACGTGGGTCCACCATTTTAAATCAGGGAAAAAGAAACACTTAAAGCTGTGGGCTAGATTGATATAATCAAGTCCGATGAAGGCAAAGACAGTTCCACATTCTGGCAAGGCAATGACGTTTGCTTTTTTAGATGAGCAAGCTCGGGCGTATTGCAGTGTTGATGATCGAGAGTTTTTGGTCCCAAAATCAAATATTTCGAGCCTATGGAGAAACTAGCGGTTATCTTCCAAGCTAAAATCGATGCCAGAGGAAGATTTGTTCAATTCAAATAGTACCTTATATTTGGACGGATCATAGTTATACTAACTCACAATCAGTCTGGCATCTAAGTACTTGGCTTTTAACTTGAAGATATAGGACTGATTGGGTATGTTGAAATAGTTAGTTAAGGGAAACAGGTTTACCCCCTAAACTAAATGGGAATTCGCAGTAATGAGCTTATGAGGACGGACACTTTTACGGCGCTGATTAGGCCAGAAACTCACTGTAGAGTAGAGACTGATATTTCTGAGATATGCTGATATTTCGAAACGAAGATAAAGAGAAGCAAAGATTGTTCTTTAGCTAAATAGGTTCAAGGAAATTACAATGAGAGGGGATATGAATCAGTCATCAGACTATTTAGAAATATCCTCTAAACTTCAGAATTAAGATTGCTTCGAACTCAACATGTAGATTCTGTGATGATGTGAATAAATCATCAGAAGACATTTTTTGAATATATGAGACATTATTGCAATTCAGGAAGAAATTCACATCGGGTGCAAGGCAGGCAATTGTTTTGCTGCTCTTACATACTTATGTTTGCTGCTCAGAACAATTCGGTTTCTAGCAACTGATGTGAATCAAGTGTTTTCTTATACACATGCTTCACTGTTTCACTGTCGAAGTCGCCGTAGTCTAGTAGGTAGTGTGTTGGATTATTAGACATGAGGCCACGGTTCAAACCACAGGTCAGACATCTCCAACAAAATGAATATGAAAAAAAATATATTTTTTCGGCGACTTCCTCTCAGCTGAATCCTGGGAAAAACTCTGACAGTAAATTGAATTGCCATGAAAAAGTTTCTTAAAAATCTGTCGTTCGGTGTCGACTTTAAACCGTAGGTTCCGCCATTCAGGTATAAAATTAACACACATAACATAAGTGGTGTGAGAAACTATTTTGTAATCCTGACTGAAGGATTGTAATGACCAATTATGTATGTAGCACTGTATGTATCACACATACACCATTGTAATAGCCAAAATCAATAAGTTAAAGTACGAATTGCTTCATCATTCCTTTATTTTTCTAAACTAAAAGGGAACTGGCTTGGTGGTAAAAAGAAATTAGCCGGTAAGGATAATCTCTGTGCTTGAGGGCACAGATAGAGTATTGAAACTGTTGCAAAACCAATGGGAAGAGTTGATCCAGCTAAAGAAAAATGTAGAATTTTTTTTATAAAATTTGTTGTATTTTCCTTGTTATTTGTGTTAATTGTAGCTGGTCACATTAACCATCAATACAATGAACAAATTCGCTCAATTTCCTTCACGGTTATAGAAAATTTGGATTTGAACAAGTGTTAAATATTATTTATTACCTTTTTGGCAAAATTTCACAATAAAAAACTCAAAAAGGTCTCCCTCTTAACGCTAACAAAAAAAAAATTATGATGAGAAACTAAACAACCCCCTCTTGAATTATTTTGCAACACACAACAGGAATGTCAACAACAATGACAACAACAACAACTACAACACCAACAATAAAAACAAGTTTTTTTTAAATTGAATGTGTAAAGAATTATCAATTCAATACACATGAATTTTAAACGAGTTTGCCAACTAAACTGAACAAGTGTTTGTGAAATTTGGTGTCAAAGTTCAAATAAATTTTTGCTCACAACATTTACTTCTGTGTCTGCCTGCTACTATTGTTAAGACAACACTGTTGCTGTTGTTGTTGTCTTCACATACTTATGCTCTTAAGGGAGTACCTGGAGTACGAAGAAGAAAAATAAGTAAAAGGAGTAGGAGAGGGAGAGGGATTTGTATTGTGAAATTGACAAAACAATTTGCAAATTCTCCTTCAGTAACATTTCATACATATGTACATATGTATTCGAGAGTGTGTGTGCGTAAGTTTTAGGCACTGTTTTGACACTTTATGCCTTATTCTGTTACAAACAAATTGCCGTATGACTTTATTGTTCCGTTCCATAGTCTCCTTGTCATTTCCCTTATTTCGTTATTTTTTTATCGTTTAGATTTGTAAATATTTTATGTAATCGTATGTCTGTATGTGTGTATTTGATTTCCTGTTTAAAGGGAAATTGAACAAATTGTTTAACAATTGTTTAATTTAAACGATACAGTTACATGGGAGGCGAAGAGGGAGAGGTGAGACGGAGAAAGATTCTGTGTTTGTATTTGTACTTAAAAGTGCTTAAAGGATTTCAAATGCATATACACACGGTATACCTGGATTGTTATTTGAATTTGCAAATACTGTGACATACGCTTATAAATATTCCTAGTGTTTGTCATTGTATTTGTATTGGATTTATTTATTGGTGGTGGCATTATTAAATTGTGTCAAACAGACTGTTGTCGTTAGCTTTAAGATAATATTTCTTATGTTAACTATTTAGAAAGTATTTCGTTTTAAATTAATTTCTTAACAATTATTTACATTTAGATTTGTTATAAAATAAATAGAAATTCAAACAGTCGCGAATTTCAGACGGCAATATACTCACTGACTCTTTTTTAAAAAATTCTTGAGTTAAAAGCTAAAGAGATTTATAAAACTGACAACCATATAAAGCAAAATATTAGGCACCAGGATGATTTCAAATAAAAAACTCAACAAGTTTCGAGAAAATTTCCGTTATTATTCAATATAATCTCCTGCTAGCTTGATGAAATTTTCTCAGTGATATTTAATAGCTTTGATACTGAGCCTATAGAACGGTATTTGTAATATCGTAAAATACCTTAGCCGCAGGCTCCATTTTCTTTTAAAGTTCAGGTATATGAAATAATCCGAGAAAGTTGAAAAAATAAAAGATAGTAGAAGAGTTCCAATTGATAGTCTCGCAAAAAAAATTATATTTTGAACTTGAGTTTTTCTATGTTTTTTTTTGTAAAACTGTTTAATTCCGTTTATAAAAATCTCCATGTGATGATTTTGCTTAATAATTGACACCCCTAAGCAAAGGCTCCACAAATGGTAACAGAATGAAAGATCAAAGAAGTCAAAGCCAAATCATCTGAAAATGTCAAATGCCAAGGTTTAGCTAAATTATTTCTGCTTTGATTAAATAATTTCGAGTCATAGTTTCGAGTATTGAAGTCGCCGTGGCCTAGTAGGTAGTGTGTTGGTTTATTAGACTGAAGGCCCGAGTTCGAATCCCAGGTCAGACATCAAAACGAAAATATTTCTTCGGCGACTTCCTCTCAGCAGATTTCTGGCAAAAACTCTGAGAGTAAATAAAATTGCCATGTAAAGCTTCTCAATAAAATTTGTCGTTCGGAGTCGACTTTAAACTGTAGGTCCCGCCACTCATGTATAAAGTTAACACACACAACATGAGTAGTGTGAGAAGCTAGGACTAAAGGGTGCGGGCTTCTTGGGGACGATTGCTGTAGACTGTCTAACGGTGAAGGTATAACACTGGCCATTTTATAGTCACCTAGCAGCAACTCGTTTCCTTGCCGTTCGCATCTTGGGATGTCCACAAACACTACTCCCTCTCTTCCACCTTCCTATAACCCACCCTAGGGGCCATCCCCTGAGTGCTGGTTTCACCAAAAAAAAAAAAAAAAACAGCATTAGATAGACTAGTTCTTGTGCAGCCCTTGCGCTGACCAACTTCTTCCTTTTCCCTCATTGTGGTGGAACTTGGTCAGTACAGGGATTGCGTTCACCCGTGGCATCACAACGGGCCGCTATGCGTGCTCAAGTGTGCTTTGTGAAATCAGAGCTACCACTCCGACCTAACCTAACCTAGACTAGTTCTTGCAATTCTTTAACAGGTTTGTGATGAACCCCAGCAAGAGAAGATTGATGAGCGAAAAAACGCAAGCCAGGAAGTTAAAAACATAATTAATGTTCATAGTCCGGAATGTACAATTTGTCGACAATTTCAACGCCGCAGATGCATTTCTCTCTGTAGAGATACATTAATGAAAATATTAGCAAAACAATGAAAATCGTCTAGTCTAATCTACCAAACCTAAGCGTTTTACAAAAATACTGTAGACAGTACTTTACAAAAGATGTTCAAAATATTGCACATATCAGTTGCTTTAGAGTTTTTGCCAGAAATCTGCTGAGAGGAAGTCGCCGAAGAAGAAGAGGAAGTCCATTTTGTTGGAAATGTCTGACCTTGGGTTTGAAACGTATTCTCACGTCTAATAAGCCAACACGCTACGTACTAGACTACGGCGACTTCACAATAGAGTTCCTGGTAACATCAAAATTTTATTTGGCTTGTGGCGAAGAATGCTTTGAAGTTGAGTTGGACTATGTTTATTGCAGTTTTGTTTAGAAAAACTACCATGTGATGATTTGATGACAGAATACGGTCAACTAAAAGAAATTCAAATCATCTAAATGCAAGAATACAAAAGATCTAGAACTGAAAAAAATGCCTCAAGGTTTGATTAAATAATGGTAAACAATGAAATATTTCATTAAATAAGCAAATATTTCAAAAAAATAAAAAGTCAACTTACTAATGCAGAATTTCATTAAATCTAAATGGGCAGATTATAACTTTTCTTAATTCATTATCCAGAAGTCAATACAAAACACTTTAAATAATTATAAAAAAAATATGCTGGTATTTGTTGTTGTTAAAAAAAAGCGAGGCTTAAATTTCATATTCAGTTTTTAATTACTTTTCTTTCTTCAAATAATTCTGGTAATGCTGTGTGTGTGTGTATTCATATGAAAAAAATACATCTCTTTCGCCAAAGTTGAAAAAAAGGAACAAAAAAAAGGAAGCAAGGATTAATCCTTCGGATAAATATGAGCACACACACATGAAACGGCATAAAATACATATTAAAAGTATTTTCTTTTTAATGAAAAACAACAACGAAAAACAGAAGAAAACAAACAAACAGAAAAAGAGTGGAAAATTTTATGTTGTAATCATGTTAATGGGAGTGGCATAATGGATTCTAAAATTATTATTAAATCCATCTTTCATTTACCCTTCAAATATGAAACAACAACAACAACAAGAAAAAGGAACAAGAGCCGAGAAATTAAACGAAAGAGTAACAGAAAACGCGTAAGTGTTTCTATGTGATTAAGGCTTTTACGGCGGGAAAAAAATGAAATTTACTTACGTATACTCTAACAAACACAAACATTTTTTTATAATCAGGCCAACACACACATACATACATACATATACATACATACATTTACATACTCGGTGTTTTACTTGAGTGCTCATTTCGTATAATATTCCAGCGTATGTTTCATCATGTTTTCCAAAGATGAAATGATGATGATGATGCGTTTGAGTAACACGCTGTATGTCAGCAGTAATTCACGTATCACACTGTTTTATAGTGAATTTTTTTTCCCCGTTTCTGTGCTTATGACATGATGACAGCAAAAATAAAAACAACAAAAGCAACAGAAAAAAAGGGGTTTTTCATCTTCATTTTTCACTTAAAATGTAAAAGTTTGCTTTTTAATGCCTGCTTTCTTGTTGCCTTGCCTTGCCTTGGCTTTTTGTGCATAAATTAATTCAAGTTGAAAATTCATTAAAAATATTAACACATACGCAGGCATTATAACACATACACTACTCACACACCCACATACATATGTATACATATCACACCCGCACTTATAATTTTAAATGAGAGCATAAGTGTATCCGTTTTTGAACTTTGTCCATATTTTTTTTTTTTTCTTTTTTGAACAAATATTACATCAAGCAGAAAATTTTAATATAATTTTCACTTAAAAATATAAAAGAAAACTTTTTTACTTACTTCTACACACACACACACATATGTGTACATGTATATGCATATCCCTACTCAAACACATGCATACTTATATTCATACCCTCTCTTATACACAGTTTTTTACATGAAACTTTGTAGATTTTAATTTTATTTAGCATTAACACACATACACATACTTATCTACTAACATACATACATCAACATATGTTTATATAAAGTGTACAAATAGTTGCTTATACAGTCACACACAAATAAACTACCTCTCTCACTCACTCTCTTTCTCTCTCTCTTTGTGTGTGTATGAAAGTAGAAAAAAGGATTTCCGTTGCGGATGTTAAACATTTTCCACACTTATGCTTCTTAGACATACTCCTACTCTTCCATTCTTGCTCTTACCCTTTCCCTCTCTCTTTCTCTTATTTTCAATACCATGTGTAGCTTTTAAGAATACGTGTGTAGCAATATTATTTTTCTTTTTCTTTTTCTATAAATGAGTGCCTTAATTGTTAAGTAACTGTGATAATTTCTAATTAAAGAAAATTATGTTGCCTTGACATATTTTTAGTTAAAATGTAGTGAAAGAGGCTAACAGTAATACAATGGCGTATGTCACCTCCTTTGTATTCCGAGCAGCCGAATTTCTCACAATTGAAAGGATTCATAAGGCAAGATCGATATTTCTGGATCGTAATACTTGCTTTTGAAGTCGCCGTAGTCTAGAAAGGGAACCTGTTGCCTTATTAAACGTGAGACTATGGTTCAAAACTTGGCTAAGACACCTCCAACAAAACGAAATCTGAAAAAATATTTCTTAGGCGACTTCCTATCAGCAGATTTATGGCAAAAAAACTCTGAGAGTAGGATAAAATTGCCATGAAAAGTTCTTTAAAAATTTGTAGTTCAGAGTGGAATTTAATCTGTAGGTCCTGATACTCATGTATAAAATTAGCACACACTACATAGGTGGTGTAAGAAGCTAGGTCGTAATCCTGACTAAAGGATTATAATAGCCAATTAAGTAAGTAATACTTTTTTTGCGAGTTCAAGAATGTTTCTTTTTCCGTTGTCCTTAGTTTCTAAACTTATTCGGTATTTTCGCCAATTAATTATGAAATATCTTAAGAAAGTTGCCGATATATTGGCAGAAAAAGCGCAGAGTTCGGTCTCGGCATAGTTAGAACTTATACAAGGGCAAGGACTTGAATCGAACAAAGGCAACGGAAATGTTCAACCAACGAATTTGAAGGCAATAAAAGGCCTTTCAAAGGAACTTAGAGAACATGTAAATGGCGATAATTGCCACCAAAAGGGACAGTTGACTGTCACTACCAGCAAGCTTTGAAATTGAAAAGGACCTGAAAATTTAGACGACTAGGAATCTTACAGTTTACACTGCCATATAAAAGGCAAGGCAAAGCAGGCGAGTGAGTTATTTAAGTGTGATGACGCGGTGCGTTTGAAGAGAATAATCGTGGTTTGAAGATCTCCGTTACAAAGATCTTTTTTTTTTTTCATTTTCGATAGTTTTTATTGTATCTTCATTTTTATGAACTAACAATAAGTGTGCAAATCTTAAGTTTAAAGTTAATAAGTATTGGTGTCCAGCCAGTGCTAGACAAAAATTCTAATTTTCAAATGTTAATAAATGATTTGTGAAGAAATCATCTGAGTTCGATGGTGTCCCTCCTTCTCAAGCGGGTATGTCCACGATGTTGTAGGATGTTTCGAGCGAGAGGATTTGGATGTATTTCCAGCTTCTTTAAATACATATTTGGTCACATATTTTGAGATTTCGCTTTTGACCAGTGGGAGGTCAAGGTCTTTATGAATATTGCTGTTTTTAATATACCAAGGAGCGGTAGGATTTTATTTTGACGGCGTTGTATTTTTTCAATATTAGAAGCACAAAGATCTGTCGAACAATTGTCTAGTAATTGTTATTGTTTATGCAAAGGGTGTAAATAGAGGAATACTAACAAAGCAATTGTTGTTGTTTACATAAAGTTGTGAACAGTGGCACACAGAATTTTGCGAATAATAAAGAATTTTAATTAAAACTAAACACGAATTTATTTTTAATTTATTTGCAATCTATGAGCTCATATTTTAAAGGTTTTTAAAAGTTAAAAACGTAACATTATGTTAGACCCATTCATATTGGCAAATACTTAACAATTGAGCCACATACTCGTAGCTGTGCCTTCAAAACTATAAAAAAAAATGCATGAAATGAAGAAGTTGATGTCATTACTCAAAAAAGATACACTTTCTAGAGGTACTACTTTGTGTTCCTTTTAATCATTGTCAAAAATTTTTATTCTTTTTACTCCTATTTTCACTTGACGTTATCTAGCAACAAAAAAAAAACAGAAAAAAAGAGTTTTAGTGGTGTTACAGCATCAAGAGCAACTATTCTGCCAATGTGAACATCACGAGCATGACTGGCTTTAACTGTGTGCGACTACATTTTCAATCAAGGCTAAAAAGGTTTTTCAAACTTCAGCTCAACTTAGAATGAGTTTTTGACACACAAAAAAAAAAGAATGTAAAAAGAAACGAGGAATAGAAATAAAAGTTAAGTTAAAAAGCGAATAAAAAAACTACACTTATAATGTAATTCCTTGTTTGTGTCTCACTAACTCGCTTACTCACTCCTCTGTAGTCGGTACCCTGAATAATAAAATAAATTTTGCCCGAGAATATGTTTCTGCTTCCTGTTCCCCTTTACATTAGATTTTGGCGTTTGTCAAAAGTTATTTCCAAAATAGTTTCTTCTTCCTATTACACGCTCCTTTTGGGACGTTTTTTAAGGTCTGCATGTAAATGTAAGACAGTCTACACAAGATTTTTAATTCATTTAGATTGTGGGTACCAGAAAAAAACTACAAAAAACAGACAAAGTCTCTTACAATTTACAGTTGGAATACTGTTTCGTAATGTCAACTTAAGTTTTTCCATATTGTTTTTCTATTTTTCTTTTTTTTTTCTCGTAAAGAGAGAGAGAACATTTAAATGGAAAAACTATTTTAAAAACTACTTTATGTGGCCAAAATAATTTTTTTTTATTTTTTCTGTTTTGGTAGGAGAACAACAGAAAGACTTTTTGCCATTTTACGACAAATGACAGGAAATTTCAAGGAAAATTTTAATAGAAAAGAGGAAAAAAAGTTTCTTAAGTTTTAATGGCAAATAAAGGATATTAAAAGGGGAAAATATTTATCTAAACCGCTTAGATTAGCGTTTTATAAAGACCTATTATGGAAAGTCCTAAGTCGCCATAGGTACTGGGTTGCCTTATTAGGCAACAAAACGAAATCTGAAAATATTGTTACGTTTTTACCTTTTAAAAACATTTAAAATATGATCTCATAGATTACAAATAAAATAAAAATAAATTTTTGTTTAGTTTTGAATCAATTCTTTATTGTTCACACAATTCCGTGTGCCACCTTTCACGACTTGATTTAAACAACAACAATTTGCTTTAATTGTTATTCCTCTTTTACACTCTTCCGCGTACACAATAACAATTGTTCGTTAGATCTTTAATACGGGGATATTCAAACCACAATTATTCTCTTCACACGCAACGCGTCTTCACACAAGACTGACTGAATTCTTTCTGATCTGTGTTGCCTGCTTCGTCTTGCCTTTTTATATGCCCACGTCACCAGTCTGATGGATGCCCTTCAAGGAGGAAGTCTTTGCGAAATCTCTATAAATGTAAAAAAAACTTAAAACTCTTTATTATTCGCACAATTCTGTATGCCACTGTTCACAACTTTATGTATACAACAACAATTGCTTTGTTTGTTGTTCCTCTGTTTAAACTCTTTGCATAAACAATAACAATTACTAGACAATTGTTCGACAGATCTTTGTAACGGAGATCTCTAAACCACAATTACTCTCTTCAAACACACCGCGTCTTCACACAAGACTGACTGAACTCCACTAATTCACTCGCCAGATTTTTCCTTTTCGTAACAATATATTTCTGTTGGCGACTTCCTCGCAATAGTCTTCTGGCAAAAATTCTGAGAGTAAATAAAATTGCCAAGAAAAACTTTCTCAAGAATCTGTCGTACGGATTTAACTTTAAACTGTGGGTCCCGCCGCTCATGTGGTCCGTTATCTGTCATATATTTATGATTTTGCTGCAATAACTGAAGTCGTCGTAGTCTAATAGATAGTGTGTTGGTTTATTAGACGTCAGACCATGGTTCAAACTCAAACATAAAAAAATGGTAAATAAGTAAACAAAAATACACAATCAACACTACAATAATGAATGTAAACAACGAGTTTACTTTTATAGAGATTTCGAGAAGGTGAAGTCATGAACGTTCGCCTTCAAGAACGTTCATCAGGCTGTTTACTTTGCCATATAAAAGACAAGACTAAGCAGGCGACGGAGTGTGTGAAGATGTGGTGTGTTTGAAGATCTACGTTACAAAGATCTGTCGAATAAATGTCGTGTAATTGTTTTTGTTTATGCAAAGGATATAAACAGAGGAATAACAACGAAGAGCAATTGTTGTTGTTTACATCAAGTTGTGAAAACAGAATTGTGCGATTAATAAAGAATTTTAATTAAAACTAAACACAAATTTATTTTTATTTTATTTGCATTCTACGAGCTCATATTTTAAACGTTTTTAAAAGTTAAAAACGTAACAATAGTCTCCGGCTTATTTTGCAAATTTAAAGCTTTCAATATGACTTCGAGAAGAATTTCATTTAAAGCAATAAAATAAATCGATTGTTATACGATATGAACATTGACTTTTTAAACTATTAAACTAAATTTTGCCAAAACAAAACTTTTTCAGAAACTTTTCTTAAGATGGCACACACACATTGCTTTATATAAACGCATGATAACCTATGTATCCTGTACATACATTTTAAACAATAACATGAATGGCATTAACATAATTGTCATTGTCATCATTATCATTATCGTTATTATTATAATAATTATTAGAAGACAGACAGACTGACAGACAAATTGACACAGTCAAATGTAATGGCAGCCAAAGAGAGAGATTAACACCAAACAATACCAGGATGATATTAAAAACCAACCAACCAACCACCTTTCCATTAAAAACGCTTCTTTGCTCATCAACGAAATTGTCAGAATCACTTAAAACAACAACATTCAAGACAATAAAGGCGACTGTAATTTCGAATTTAAACGGCAGACTTTGAAAGGCTTAGAAAATCCTAAGAGAAGTGTTAATGTGAGCCTGTTATTATAATACACGGAAAGAAATGAAGACAATTTTAATCAATTGATGAACGAAATAAACTCTGGAGGCTAAAGTACGATTCTATTGCGGAATAAGTTGAGAAAAAGGAAGCGCAAGGAATTAACTTTTTAAACTAATTTTAGAATAACAAACAATACCGGTTCGATTTTGGTCAAATTAATTATTCAACCTAACTTTACTGAGCCAAAACTATATGTGATCGTAAGAGCTGGGCAGCAGATGAATTTTTTTTTTTTTTTTTGGAGTCCTGCACTCAGGGGATGGCCCCTACTCATGCAGTGCATTGTGCAGGTTTTTAGGAAAATGGGTTATAGGAAGGTGGAAGAGAGGGAGTAGTGTTTGTGGACATCTCAAGATGCGAACGGCAAGGAAACGAGTTGCTGCTAGGTGACTATAAAATGGCCAGTGCTATACCTTCACCATTAGACAGTCTACAGCAATCGTCCCCAAGAAGCCCGCACCCTTCAGTCCTAGCTTCTCACACTACTCATGTTGTGTGTGTTAATTTTATACATAAGTGGCGGGACCTACAGTTTAACAAATTTTATTGAGAAGCTTGTCATGGCAATTTTATTTACTCTCAGAGTTTTTGCCAGAAATCTGCTGAGAGGAAGTCACCGAAGAAATATTTTCGTTTTGATGTCTGACCTGGGATTCGAACTCGGGCCTTCAGTCTAATAAGCCAACACACTACCTACTAGACCACGGCGACTTCATATTGTCAAATAAAAATAAATTTGTGTTTAGTTTTAATTAAAATTCCTGATTATTCGCACAATTATGTGTGCCACTGTTCACAACTTTATGTACACAACAACAATTGCTTTGTTTGTTATTCCCCTGTTTACACCCTTGGCAATTGTTCGGCAGATCTTTGTACCGGAGATCTTCAATCCACGATTTCGCTCTTCAAACAAACCACGTCTTCACACAAAACAGACTGAACTTCACTAACTCACTCACCTTGCCTTTTATATGGCAGGGTAAAAAGTCTGATGAATGTTCTTGAAGGCTAATGTTCGTGACATCGCCCCTCGAATCTCTATAAATGTAAACATCTTTGTTTTCATTTATTCTTGTATTGTTGTTGTTGTATTTTTGTTTACTTGTTTACCATTTTTTATGCTGGTGTTTGTTGTTGTATTTTTGTTTACTTGTTTACCATTTTTTATGCTGGTGTTTGTTTTTTTTAATTTTAATGCTAAGCGATGTAAAAGCAAAACACCTGTATCTTGATTATTCTTTCTCGTAACAATATATTGCAGGGATAGGCTTCTGGACGTGTATTTATTATATATGTTCATAGTTACCCTATGCCGCTTTGCAGAAGGATAGTAAAAGCATCATCCATTCCCGATTACCAGAAACTCAAGAATTTGAGTTCGCCGGATTATGTAGGACATTTGTCTTAGGCAAAGAGTGAAACTGGCTCAGGCCTTTGAAATTTCTTTGCGTGTAAGAACTCCATCAAATTCCTTAGCGTTGTGTTGTCGCACACAAAATCTGTATAAAACAATTAAAACAACAATGAAGTTCAAGACTCACAATAAAAACGTTCTTAAATACTCTGCTGCTACGCCCTCAGATAGTATGTTTAAAGCACGAAAAGTTTAAAATCCATTAAAAAAAATTTAATCCTTTAAACGCTACACAAACAAACACAAGAAACATAGGGAAAGGAAGGCAAGCAGACAGGGGTGACAATGATGCTTACAGTAACAAAAAACGGAGAAAAAAGGCGAAATTTGCTTAAAAAGACAATGTGACTTGAAGTATTGTTTTAAAATTGGATTGAACATAAAAGACCAACAACTATTACTGCCACTACAATAACAAAAACAATAGCAAAGACAAAAATATTTCGTATAAAAAACGTTTCATTGAGTCAAAGAAATTGATAATGAAGGGTTGGTTAGCTGGAACTGGTGGCATAAAAACGTTGAAAAGACAAGCGCGTGTTAAAGTACCACGACATTGTGATGACAATGATGATGTAGATGATGATGACGTTAACAACAACAACAATAATAATAATAAGAAAATATGCTTAATATCCTGTTATATTTAAATGCGTGTAAGTAAATGTGTGTGTTTGTGTCTGTGTAAGAGACCATGTTGTGAACACGAGCAATAATTTTCATGAATTTGTTTTCGCTGCTGTTTAACACAAAAAACTGTAGCATACTATTTGGGGTTGCTGCTGCTGTTATAAAGATTACTGTGTTGTTACTTGTTATCGCTTTTGTGTCCTTTCAAATGTTATCGTAACGCTAGCTGTTGCTTTGCTTAGCTTAAATAAAAAACGGCTTTAAACGTTTTAAGGCATCACATGGCATTTTTCAAACTTATTCTAACGAATGTTTACAGCAAAAACTGTTGAAAAAAATTAACTTCGAAGCAAAGCGGCTGAGCAGAAGGTTAGTAAAAGGGGTGTTTAGACGTTTAAGCATATTTTGACTTCATATTTTTTTATTTAAAACACAACGAATGTCTTTGTCATTTCAAAATTCTAACAAAAGAACAGAAAAAAAAACGAAATTAAATTATAAAATAGGGCGTGAAGTTAAATAATGAAATAAAATGTTCCTGTTGCAGTTGCTGTCATCAGGTTTACCAAGAGAAAAGTGTTGAAAATCATGTCCAGAGGGTGTCATATTGAAACAGCTTAAACATTTTTAAATATTCAAAGCACAGCAATAAATTTCAAATATTATTCGATAAATAAGGCATGCAACACATGTGTTACATGAACTGCTTTAAAATATATTTGGGAGAACTGAGCACCTGTTTCGCAAATGACAGCTGCCATATGATTATGAAGTAAAAATAAAAATTGACTTCAGCTTGCCATGCTAGTCTAAACCACCATTAGAGGTTTGCCACTAAAGCCATTAAAACTCTTGTGCCGCTCTCGATATTCGTTAGTAACTTTTCTTTCTATTTTCATGATCCAAACTTAGGTGATTGTCGCCGTAGCCTAGTAGGTAGTGCGCTGGCTTATTAGACATGAGGCCTTGATTCAAACTCCAGGTCAGACATGTCCAATATAACGAAGTATGAACAAATATTTCTTCATTGACTTCCTCTCAGGAGATTTCTGGCAGAAACTCTGAGAGTAAAAAAAATTGCCATGAAAAGTTTCTCAAAAATCTTTCGTTCGGAGTCGACTTTAAACTGTCGGTTCTGCTACTCATGTATAAAATTAACACACACAACATAAGTGGTATGAGAAGCTACACTTCCTGACTGAAGGGTTGTAATGACCAATTATGTATGTACGTATGTAAATCTAAGGTGGAATCATTGGCTCTATGTGTGATACAATTCAAATCCAAACTACAAAATAAAAATTCTTCCAAATTGTTCCATTCATTTTGCTTTAGAACTCGTCAATAGATAGCTTCAGACACAATCGTTCACTTATTGATTTGAAATAACTCTAGGTTAGGTTAGGTTAGGTTTGAGGAACAAGTACAACAACCAGAGGTTAAAATGACCCATTAAAAATTCGTCCTAGACGAAGGACAGAGAGAGATAGGGAAATTGGAAAAGGAAAAGAGGTAGGAAAGCGAGTTTATAAGAGAAAGAGGAAAAAAATTGGATCACGAACACAAAAGGGAGTCTTGATGCCCTAGTACTTCTCAATAGCTCATTAATTCATAAATAGGTCTATGGAGAGCTCTAGAGTTTGCAGAGAGTCCCTAACCTTAACCTAACAAGGGCTAGACAGCTGCAGAATAGCTGTTCGATAGTTTTCAATTCCTCCTCATCGCAACACACCCTGCAACAGTCCGGCTGGGATCTGTTGAAGATCCTTCTACAGTTACAGAGGAGGTGTTCGATAGTTTCCACCTCCTCCTCATGCCAAAATACCCCGCAATAATCCGGCTGGAATCTGTTCCAGATCCTTGTCAGCATTCCAATCTCGCAGTGCCCCGTAAGGAAACCGATAATTAACCTCAGGTTGGTCTCTGCTCTTCCTACCTTATCCATACAGTGATGAGGCCATTGAAGAGACGGATTAGGGGATCAGAACAAACTATCATGCACCGTTGCATTACCGAGTAAATTGCTATGTCGCGGAACCCAGCATAGACGGATCTGATCTGGTCAAAAGGTTCTTAAAGGTTCTTTGCACTCACAAACAAGCCGTGATTTAAACCAGACCATTAAAAAATCTGACGTAAAATACGTTAAAGTGCAATTCAAACCTTGAAAGGCCTTAAAGACACAATTCAACTCCATAAACAATACGATGTTTACCCTCTTTATTGTAAATTCTCTCTTTAATACACTGCTGCCACAGGGGAAAGCCAACAAATAAAAAAAAATTTTA
Source organism: Sarcophaga caerulescens (assembly GCA_927399465.1). Taxonomy (NCBI): domain Eukaryota; kingdom Metazoa; phylum Arthropoda; class Insecta; order Diptera; family Sarcophagidae; genus Sarcophaga; species Sarcophaga caerulescens. The sequence goes on from OV656873.1 coordinate 12,309,321, forward strand.
TTTTTTAAATCAACTCGCACGGGTTAAATTGAAAATCACATGAAAAAATAATCCGAAAATAAAAATCGGTAATCAAACCAAAAGCCGCAATAAAAGAATTTTCTTTATCCCTCACTTATGATGTTGCCACTCCTTTTCGTTTTTTTTTTATACGCTGCTCTGCAACAACTGGCAACAACCATTGTTTTTGTTGTTGTAGATGCTGTCATGATACGTCAACGGATTTTTTGATTGAAATTGATTGGCATGTAAAATCTCAATCATGGCAATCATAAAAATGGCTATAATGCCGTCAACAATAACAACAGGAACAACAATACAATAACAATACAATATGATAATGGCGATTATAAAAGACAACAACAGTAACAGCAACAGCACTCATCTCTCACAAAAATGAAAATTTACAACAAACTTATACGGCAACAATGATGCTGATAATGCTGCTGCTGCTGCTACTGCTGATGATAATAATGATGAGTCGTATGATGAATGTGTTGTTCGCTGTGTAACAAATGGTTGGAGATTTAAAAATAAAAACCCAATGCAGCACAACAAAGAATCCATAAGGATTTATGCATCTGCTATACACACTTAGTTACAGCAACAGTTACAAGTTTGTTGCCATGGGGGGAATTAATATGAATACTTTTTCGATTTCCCTTTTTGTTTTTTTTTTGTCGCATATTTTAGTCTCTTTATGTTGTGTTTTAACATACTTACCAGGTAATTTAAACGGTAAACCGCCCATAAGAGGATCAGGACCAAAACGTTGAGGCCCAAAGGCAAACGGATGAAAACCAGGATGTCGTATCTTTGAACGTGGCTCACGGGGACCATCCACTGTTACTTTAATTGCTTTATTATAAGTGGCAATTTGTATCGGATTTGTTGATAATATTATGCTCAGCGTAAAACTTTTACCTGAAATTAGAAAAAAATAGAGGAACATTTTACGAAATATTAATAATACATACACAAGTAACAATATCAATTAGAAAATAAAAACAGGAATTATTTTACTAAAGTAATAATGGGGGTATACCTCCATATGATATCTTAAACCAGAAATCAAGCAATTCACTCCTTACTTATAAGTGAATTAGTTAAAGCTTATCTGATACAAATTTCACATTGTTCGCCCATTCAATTCATTAAAAATGTACAAGACGCAAGTTAAGACGCAAAGTTGCTGTAGTCTAGTAGGTAGTGTGTTGGCTTATTAGGCGTAAGGTATCAAATAGACGATCCAGAAGCACTGTGACCCCAGAGCGGAAAACATCAACAACAGGCGTCAACATATTGAGAAAGTATGTGAATATGAACAGTGCTCCGCAGCAATACAATAACCTTATACATTGTCTCAGAGGACGTTTCACACAACACAATGAAAGATGGCAGCCCTATCATCCTAGAACCTGGTGTAGTACACCAACCATCTGCTTAACTTGACAAACTAATGATGGAATCTGAAAGAAGTTAATTAGAAGAAATTAAAAAACAGAATAGGAAAATGGAGATACTAAGCTCTATAGTCCTATATACCTAGATTACTTTCCTTCAGTATTTCTGATAAACAACATCGTAAATGAAGTCGCCGTAGTCTAGTAGATAGTGTGTTGGATTATTCGATTCAAGGCCGTTGTTAAAGCTCCACCACAGATATCTCAAACATAGCGAAATATGAAAAAAATATTTCTTTCGGCAACTTCCTCTCATCAAACTTCTGTCAAAAACTCTAAGAGAAAAAAAAAATTGTCGTGACAAATTCCTCAATAATCTGTCGTTCGTAGTCGACTTTAGATCCCGCCACTCATGTTTAAAATTAACACACAAACAACATAAATTGTGTGAGAAGCTTGGTTGTAATCCTGACTAAAGTTTTGTAATGACCAATTGAGTAAGTACGAAAGAAGTCAACTAAAAGAAATTAAGAACTGAATATAAAAATTTCAAATATAATTAGAGGCTCGAGAGAATGTAAACAGAAATAGGTAACCACCTTCGCCTACAAAATTCCTATAAATTCCTTATAGTGAGAAAGAATCTCAAGAGAACAATAACGAGAGCCTGTACTTCAACAAATTCAGACCATTGCTACCTGCTGAACTTATTCGGTAAAAATGATTGTAGGAATGAGATGTCCTTGCAACAATATTTTGGGGGGTCTAACCATTTCAAAATTGTTAGCAGGTTTTCTCAGTAAATCTTTTCATAGCGGTATACGCATCTAATCTAACAAAGTTCCCTTATCTGCATTTTCTCAAGAGTTCTTTCACCAGCCCTATTTCCTTGTATTCACTAAAATGTTTGGTACTTTTGCGTAATGAACTCCTGGGAACTAAGTTCATTGACCCGCCCTTAAATAGCATTTAATTTAGATTAGTTATTAGGTTCACTTCCTGAGGGTGATTTTATAGTTGGTCCTGATCCCCCAATCTGCCACTTCTGCGGCCTCATCAATGGATGAGTCTGGGGGAAAGAGCAGAGGCGTTGGGGGAATAGATCGGGATGTTATGTTTCTAGGTATCTCTAACCTGTGTTAGAACAGGTTGGCGGCTGGGCTTACATCGAGGAGCGGATCTGGAACAGGATCTGGAACAGATCCCAGCCGTACTATTGAATGGTATGTTACAACGAGGAGGAGCACCTCCCTCCTCTGTAACTGTCCAGCCCTTAGTAGGTTGAGGTTAAGGACCCTGGGCAGGATCTTCTTCGAGGGTTTGAACACTTTGTCAGGTGTGGCGACAAGATTCATTATTTGTTTGAGCTGGCTGAGGAGTACTAGGGCTCCAATGGTGTAGTCGCGCTCTCTTGTGTGTTTGTGGTCTTTATTCCTCCACCTACTTATACTCTTTTTCCTACTTCCCCTCCATTTCCCTATCTCCTCTGTTAACCAATCTCCTTTAAGACATAATACAATGGGTTAATTTGACCTCCGAGTATTGTACTTATGTATCTCATTGGCAAGTACACGCCCTCTAACCTAATCCTAAACCTAGATTATGTAGTTTCATTACATCGACTATATTCGAACCAGAGATCAGCAACGAGTATTCAAAACGATGAGTAGAATCGAGTCATACTTATTATTTCAGATACTTATACGCATTCATACTTATTTTAATATCATACTCATACTACTCATATTCAAAGTTAGAAATACTCATCGTACTCATACTTAACAATATGCATGATGTTGTTGATTTCGACTGTCCATGATTCAACATATACACGAAGCACAAAATAAGTATGATTCGAGTACGAACACCACAATACTCGCTAGAAGGTTGTGTGTGTGCTTTGCTTGCTGTCTTTGTCTTTTCTTTTTTCTTCTTTTGTAAATGCAACAATAACTACTACTGTAAATTTTGATGAATGATTCGAATCACTCGAATCATTCTTGAGTATTATAAGTATTTTTCTAAATTTATGAATCTGAATGAGTAGGCGTATGAATCAAACAATGAATCGAATGTTGTGAGTTTGATGTCAACGTTGTACTCATACTCATTGCAACCTATACTTATAAATCAATGTTGTAGCGAGTACGAATGAATCAGAGTAGTTGAATTTCAATACTCTTGACTCACTCATACTCAAAATTTCATGAATACTTATGAGTAGCGAAAATACGATTCATTGCTGATCTCTGATCCGAACCAGCATGTACTTGCCTGTGCCTTAAAGTCTAATTTAAGGTTTTTTCGATCGCGCACAGGATAGAACTTAAGGGAGTCGAGCTGCACCTTAATTTACGCTGTTTTCGAAAATGACTTTCTAGACATTATGCTACGAAATTCAACAATTATGTTCAATTCGTAACAACTCTGTATTTTTGCCAAATCTATTTAGTAGCGTCAGCGCCCTCTTCCTATATTCAAAGTATTTCCCACTACTTCGTATTGCCATCAATATTTCGTATCTATTTTAAAGACTTCAACTGCTAAATTATTTAAAAACCTGACAGTGCCACCCTCTCTTAGCTTGTGTGAAATTAAATTTGCCTCACAAGTAACTGAAAATATTAATTTTCTCGCAATTTTAATGAATTGCAGCGATTTTATTGCCGTTGCTGCTGTTGCTGCTGAAAACTATGAAAATATTACGCTTGTGCTCAACAATAATTTCATGAATTTATGGATTTTCAATTTCACGCTCCCCAAGCCAACAACAACAACGACCAACAACCAAACAGACAAACAGACTAGCAAGCAAGCAAGTTCAACATACATACGGCCATTATACATGGCCCCAATGTGGCATTATAGTCAAACATTGTATGCACGTAAATAGAGAGAGACTCTACAAATTGAAAGAATATTTTCATATTTTTGTCCCTTCCCTTTTCACTCTCCCTTTCTCTGTTATACGCACTCATACATAAGCATTTTAATAAAGTGTAAAATATTGAAGGAGTTCAACACCCATACTTAGGCAATATTGTACGGTAAAATATGCGAGCTGGTGCAAAATAATGGAGAGAATGGCAGAAGAGAGAAGAGAGAGTGAGTAGTTTAATACAGAATATAAATTCCCTGAATGCTGAATTTTGCAAAACAACGCGGTAATTGGCATATGGTTGGATACCGTTATACAATAGAATTCACACATACACACCCAAACATCAGCCATTATTGTGTCCGCTTTGAGATTCATACATACTCGTATAAAATTCAAAATTTTCATTTTCAAAAATAAATTCAAAATAAAAAAAATTAATTTTCCAATACACACACACAGACACTCCTTCTCACTTTGTTTCTAATAAATACACGACCATGTTTATGAATGTGTATGCGAATCCTAGTATTTCATGTGATTTCCCTTTTATATTTGCGGCTACAAAGATACAATATATGTACGGGATATGGGATATGATTGCAAAATAATAACAACAGAAGCAGAAGCAACAGTGGCAGTGGCACTGCCAATGGCATCAACTACTGAAACACAAAGGACAACAATTTTTTTTTTAAGGATTTAAAGGTGGCGGTGGTGGTGTATGGTATTCTAACGGTAGTGAAATTTATAGCCGAAAAACATCATTTTATTATGGAGAGCAAAACAAAAATTATGCACGAATTTCTAGCGAGTATTGCAGGTACGGCCATAAAGCATTTTTGCGTAACACTTTCTATACATTTTTTGTGGGAGTACAAAAATGTATTGAATGTACATGTATTGAAAACAAGTCATTTGCTGACCAAAATACGAGAATCTAAAATTTTTCTTTGAAATATGCTGAGACTTGCTTAGTTTCACACCATTTTCTAGACAGTCAAGCGCCCTTTTAGGAGGTAATTTTTATGCTCAATATTTACTAGGGTCCATAAAAAAAGATCGTTGGCAAAGCGGTTACATACATAATTGACATTACAACCCTTCAGTCAGGATTACGAGCTAGCTTCTCACACCACTTATGTTGTGTGCGTTAATTTTATACATGAGTGGCGGGACCTACAGTTTAAAGTCGACTCCGAACGACAGTATTTTGACAAGCTTTTCATGGCAATTTATTTACTCTCAGAGTTTTTGCCAGAAATCTGCTGAGAGGAAGTCGTCGAAGAAATATTTTCATATTTTCGTTTTAATGTCTGACCTGGGATTCAAACTCAGGCCTTCAGTCTAATAAGCCAACACACTACCTATTAGACTACGGCGACTTCTGGCAAAGCGTTTAAGTGGTCGAAATAGATTTCTGTGCTAAAGACATAGAAAACCTGATTCATTTTTTGCTGGAGGTTGAGCATTACGGCCTGCTAGTCGCCGTAGTCTAGTAGATAGTGTGTTGGCTTATTATACGTGAGGATACGGTTCAAGCTCGAGGTCAGACATTTGCAACAAAATGAAATACGAACAAATATTTGTTCGGCGACTTTCTCTCAGCAGATTTCTGAGAAAAAAGACTCTCAAAAACTCTGAGAGTAACTAAAATTGCCGTGAACAGCTTCTCAAAACTCTGTTATTCGGAGTCGAATTTAAACTGTGGGTCCCGCCACTCATGTATAAAAAATTAACAGTCACAACATACGTGGTGTAAGAAACTAGGTCGTAATTCTAACTGAAGGGTTGGAAGTAAAAACGTAACAATCCCACTTCTGATACCAATTGTTACGTTTTTACCTTTTAAAAACGTTAAAAATATGGGCTCGTAGATTGCAAATAAAATAAAAATAAATCTGTGTTTGTTTTTTTTAATTAATTCTTTATTTTCTGCACAACTTTCGTGCCACTGTTCGAACTTATTCTACGCATACAATGATAACTTCCACAATATGTGCTTGTTCGTGATGTTTCTCTGCTTATAACCTTTTTTTATAAGCAACAACAACACTTGTTAGTTATTCTTCTTTGCTCACAACCTTTTTTGTAAGCACCATACTAACAACTGTTTTCTTCACGCAACTTGTCTGCACACAAGTCTGATTGGATTATAACTCGATCTCGTATCTTCACACACCACTGGTTGAATTCTCACTCAATTCAACGCGACGTCGTCACACGACTAACTTCACTCGAACTCCGAGAATAACGTGTCTTCATACACGGCTGTCTGAATTCTAACTGAATCGTCGTTGCTCGCTTTATCTTGCCTTTTATATCACTCGATCAACAGTGTGATGAATGCCCTTGAAGGATGATGACGACCTTCGGGAACAATCCAAAAATGTAAACAACTTGTTTCCATTTTTGTTGTTCGTGTATCTTGTTTACTTTCGTCCAGGCAGAGTTGTTGTTGTTTTGTTTGTTTGTCTTTCTGTTTGTTTGTCATACGCAGACGTTGTTGCTATATTTTTGTTTATTCATCGATCTTGTAAACAAGCACTGTTGTTTTTGTTGCGATATGCTTACTCATTCGTTGATCACGTGAACAACTGCATTGTTTTTTTTTGGAGCTTTTGTTTTTATGCGTGATCAACTCCATTGTGTTGTTTTTGGAGCTTTTGCTTATTATTTTAACAACACCATTTCCATTTTCGTAACAGTATGTATGTATGTAAATTCTATGCAGAGGGCACACAATTACAAATTTTTTACAAATTATGACAGAGGACGATTGTGGGTCACAGTCGAACGAATATACTCGTATATCCGAGTATATTTTATAGGAAAAACGCGACCATGTCAGCTCTTAAAATTCTTTTGATTGACTTCTTTCAGTTTCTTTTTTAAGTTTTTCAAGTTATGCAGATGGCTGGTGCACTACACCAGGTTCTAGGATGATAGGGTTGCCATCTTTCGTTGTGTTGCGAAAAAGTCCTCTGTGATAATGTACACAGAGCGCCATAAGTGAGTCAACACCCAATATAATTTTAAATTTTCTATTATAAAAAAATATACTTGTAGCACAACAATAATTTTTGCGATTTTTTTGTTTTAACATTTTATAAGTAATAAATAAACGTTCTTATTTTTTGGAAATTTATTCGACTATTCTCATTTACTTTTCTCGCTACCCTAAGAAAATGAATTATTTCAGCGGTGTTTACTCACTTTTGACGCTCACTGTATATGGTTATTGCGTTGATGAGGAGAATTGTTTATATTCACAATCTTTTTCAAGATGTACAGCCAACTGGCTTAATTTTGACGATGTTGTTGATGATTTCCGCTCTAAAGATCACAGTGATTCTGAATCGGCTGTGTGGAAAAGGAAAGTAAGCCTCTTAGTTTTATAATATTACAAAAACCATGGTATTCTTACGTTCTGAAGCAGCCATAGTCTAACAGAAAACGTGTTGGCCTTATTAGACGCGAGCATGTGACTCAAACTCTAGGTCAGACATCTCAAACGAAACGACATATGAAAAAATATTTCTGCGGCATCTTCCTCTCAGCATTCTTCTAACAATAAAACTGAGACTTAATAAAGTTGACATGAAAAGTTGCTGGTTCGGAGTGAAACTATGGGTCCCGCCACTCATGTATACAATTAACACACACGACATGGGTAGTGTGAGAAGCTAGGTCGTAACCCTGACTGAAGGGTTGTAATGACAAATTATGTAAGTATGTATGAATCAAGTTTGCGTTTCTTTTGTGTGTAAACTGTGATGCACGTATAGGTGGCCGTTTTCTAGAAGTATGAGGGTAAATATCCCGCAGAACTTCATCCAAGTATTCACTGACGAATGTGGAATCTTTTCAGGACAACTGAATCTTGATACATTCTTTTCCACCTGGAAGATAGATTTAGGATCGCTTAGCCTGATTAAATCAGAATCCTACAGTCATACATACATAATTGGTCATTACAACCCTTCAGTCAGGATTACGACCTAGCTTCTCACACCACTTATGTTGTGTGCGTTAATTTTATACATGAGTGGCGGGACCTACAGTTTTAAAGTCGACTCCGAACGACAGTTTTTTTGAGAAGCTTTTCATGGCAATTTTATTTACTCCCAGATTTTTTGCCAGATATCTGCTGAGAGGAAGTCGCCGAAGAAATATTTTCATAATTTCGCTTTGATGTCTGACCTGGGATTCGAACTCGGGCCTTCAGTCTACTAGACTACGGTGACTACAATTTGCCTGTGCCAAATATATGGTAAAACTACACTCAAACCTCGTTTTATGCGATTAATTCGTTTCGCAAAAATTCGCATAATTCAAATTCGCATAAAACGATACACTAGCTTCATACAAAATCCACTAATAAGGATTTAAATAAAAAAGCGCATAAATTCAAATTTAACCCTTAAAATTCAAACAAAATCGCATATAAAAAATCAACACAAAAATGAATCCCTTGCTGAGACCATACAAAATAAGGAAAAAGATAGGAAATAAACAACAACTAATACAAAATTCCAAATAATGAAGAAAATACATAATTTTTCAATAAAATAAAAATATAATATTACTCCACGTAGATAGCATTTGAATAATACTTCATACATCAGAACCGGAAATGCCGAAAAAATTTAAAGATAGTAGTAACTTTGTTACGAACAACACATTTTTTTGGATTTTAACATTCAATATTTCCTTAAAATCGTTTTTGCAAAGAAAAAATTTTAGAATTTTGAAACCGCATAAATTTGAATTCGCATAAAATAAATTCGCATAAAACGAGGTTTGAGTGTATAAAGACTACAGCTTTTTTTCCAGATGACAAAGTAAGCTACCCAGTCATCTCCGATAAGTTAAAAGCATTCCGATTCAGAAATGTTTTTTTTTTTTAAATTTCTGCCTCATCCATAAAGGAAGTTTACAGGCTGCAGTGTAAGCCGTCAGTGATTCAGAAGACAGCAAATAAGGAAAAGCAACACAGATTTGAAGAAATAATGTGTGACTTTTTAAAACAAAACTACACGACTCCTGTATTTTAGGCATACGATTAAAATATAATTGTGAGGAAACTTTTCAACACCAGAGAAATCAATTGCCAACACATTATATTTATAGTTCTCATTGGGCCTTGCTTGTGAAATTAATTTTTGAAATTTTTCCCAGAATTTTTCTTCCTTTCCTGTCACAATTATTTTTGCATGTTGAAGAAATATTAAATTAAACGAACCAAAAACTCTAAACAAACACCACATTTTGTGTTGTTAAATTACCACCCCATCCATCCACCCACTCATTAACACTGGCTATGGCTTATACGCTGTGTTGGCTGTGACCAACACCAATGCAAAGTTTAGCCTGAAATTAAAAGAAAAAAACGAGTAAAAGTACTCGCAATAATGAAAGAATTTCTTTCAAAGAAAAACTCTCTCTCGCTCTCTCTCTCTCTCTGTTTATTGTTTAACGCATTTGTTACTATTTTAAGAAGAAACGTCGACATCTCCAGCAACATTTGCTTTAAAAGGGCTTACAAGAAAATGTTGCCCGGGTTTCTTTTTATGGGGACCAGGACTTTAACGAACCAAGAAAACCAACAAAAAAGAAAGAAAAAGAGAGGAGAATCAAATGAAACTTTTTTAATTATAAAACGCCAAAACCAAATACGACAACAATACTTAAAGAAACAACAACAACAGCATTTGTGGACATGGACAATAAAAAATTTACAAAATAAAAAACAGAAACAACAACAACAAGGAATTGTAATAGAAAAATAAAGTTTAAGACGTTTTTTGCCATGAAGGTTACTACACTTATATGCTAGGCTAACAACTCAAGTGTAAAAATGAATTGGAATTTAAAGAGTGGAAACTACTCCAAGGAATCTTTATAACATTAGCGAAAGGAATTGTTTAACCAGGCATAGCAATTTAATTAAGGAGACTCAATTCTTTTAAGATGGTGGAGTATAGGTTCCAAGGTGTTTGAATGCGATCATTCCACAAGAAAGTAGCAAATTAAGGGGCTTCAATCAATTAATCCAAGGAAACTCTGGCCTGATTAAGCATTCCACAAGAAAATAGCAAATTAAGGGCACCCAATCAATTCATCCAGGAAGATCTTGACCTGATTAAGCATTCTGCAAGAAAATAGCAAATTAACAGGCCTCAATCAATCTATCCAGGGAGACTCTGACCAGTTTAAGAGGATTCAATCAGTTCGAGCAATTTAGATTCATATTCGGAAGAAAATGGAAAATTAAGACGCCTTAATTGCCGTTTGTATAATCCATCCAGGAAGACTGTGGCCCATAACTTGTCAAAGGCTAAACTGTCAACAGATAACATTGTAAAAGGGTTACGTAGCTTTGCCACATCTTGAGAAACTGTACCAAGTCCCAATAAATTTTACCAGAGGATGCTGTTTCTATACAACGACAAGTAGCCCACCATTTTTTCTTACTTACTCACTTAAGTGACCATTAACAAACCGATTAACGGATTTCGGCCTGCCTTAATACATCCTTCCAGGCGTCTCTACTACTTGGGCGGCTACACCAGTTAGTCACGCCAATCGCTGACAGAGCTTTCTCGATTTGGTCCTTCCAACGCAAATAAGGTTGTTCTCTTCGCCGACTTCCGCAGATCTTCGTATCAAATACCCGACTCGCCTGAGCATTTTCCTTCATTCGAACGACATGGCCGAGCCAGCTCAGCTGCTGGATGTTAATACGCTGCACAACGTCTATGTCGTTGAGGAGCTTATACAGCTCACTGTTGGATCGTATGCGGAAATTATCGCCAACTCGCACTAAACCGATATTCTTACGTATAACTTTTCTCTCGAATACTCTTAAGGCTGCTGCATCAGTGATTAATTGAGTCCATGCCTCTGCGCCATATAGCTCACTGTTGGATCTTTGCGGAAATTATTGCCAACAACATTAGACCGAAATTCTTACGTAGAACTTTTCTCTCGAATACTCTCAAGGCTGCTGCATCAGTGCTTAATAGAGACCATGCCTGTGCGCCATAAAGCATCACGGGGAGGATGAGCGTCTTGTAGAGTATTAGTTTTGTCATACGAGAGAGATCTCTGCTACTCAATTGCCAATCGAGACCATAGTAGCACCTGTTAGCAAGAGTGATCCTGCGCTTGATCTCCAGACTGATATCATTTTTGATGGTAACGGCGAGGCCAAGATATATAAATTTCTTAACTACATCGGAAGTATAGTTATCGGTAGTTATTTGAGCTCCAATACGCCGTACGTCTATACTTGTCTATAAAATATACTTCGTTTTACTCTCATTTACTGCCAGACCCATCTTTGTAGACTCCCGTTCAATAGCACTAAAGGCAGCAGTAACATCATGCTTGGTACGCCCTATGATGTCAATGTCGTCAGCGTAAGCAAGCAATTGGACGCTTTTTTGAAAAATAGTGCCATTGCGATGCACTTCCGCCTTCCGCAGAAAACTTTCCATGACGATGTTAAAGAGGACGGAAAATGCATTGTTTTTCACTGTCTTGCTGCCTGGTAAACTGTAGTTTGGAACCAGAGATCAGCAACGAGTATTCAAAACGATGAGTAGATTCGAGTCATACTTATTATTTCTGATACTTATACGCATTCATACTTATTTTAATATGATACTCATACTACTCATACTCAAAGTTGGAAGTACTCGTCGTATTCATACTTAACAATACGCATGATGTTATTGACTTCGACTCGTCTCTACTTAACATTTACACGAAGCACAAAATAAGTATGATTCGCGTACGAACACTACTATACTCACAAGAAGATTGTGTGTATGCTTTGCTTGTTGTCTTTGTCTTTCCTTTCTTCTTTGCTTGTATATGCAACAATAACAAAGGCTGTAAATTTTGATGAATGATTCGAGCCACTCGAGTCACTTATAAGTATTATAAGTATTTTTCTAAATTTATGAATCAGAATGAGTAGGCGTATGAATCAAACAATGAATCGAATGTTGTGAGTTTGATGTCAACGTTGTACTCATACTCATTGCAACCTATACTTATAAATCAATGTTGTAGCGAGTACGAATGAATCAGAGTAGTTGAATTTCAATTCTGTTGATCCACTCATACTCAAAATTGCATGAGTGCTTATGAGTAGCGAAAAAACTATTCATTGCTGATCTCTGTTTGGAACCAAGCAGTTTAGCTAATATTTAAACCATTAGTCAATATTTAAACCAAACATATCGCAGAAAATGTTCCAAGTTTTTAAAGCCTCTTTTAATTTTTACAATACTTAAGCGGTAGTAGTCGCCGTAGTCTAGTAGGTAGTATGTTGGCTTATTAGACGAAAAGCCCGGGTTCTTATCCCAGGTCAGACATCAAAACGAAATATGAAAAAAAAAATATTTCTTCGGCGACTGCCTCTCAGCAGATTTCTGGCAAAAACTCTGAGAGTAAATAAAATTGCCATGAATAGCTTCTCGAAAATCTGTCGTTCGGAGTCGACTTCATACTGTAGGTCCCGCCACTCATGTATAAAATTAACGCACACAACACGAGTGGTGTGAGAAGCTAGGTCGAAATCCTGACTGAAGGGTTGTAATGACCAATTATGTATGTATGTAATCCTTATGCCATTTCCGCTTTAAAATGTAAACGTTTTCTTTGCTGTATTGTTGGCAAAATTTTCTTCTTTTTTTCGCCAAAAACCGTTTAAATATTTAAGCAATTTTGTTGCTGTTGTTGTTGTTGCTGGCTGCCATTGTTGTTGTGTCATAAATTTCGCATTTATTTATATTCATACTTAAACTGTTGTTGTTGTTTATTTTATTGTCTTTTGTTTTTATTTGTCTTCTGCTACATTGTTTTCAGTGGCGCTTTGCTTTTTTCTTTGGTGCTCGAAATCATTTTGGCATTTGCAGCGACATTTTTATGAATTATTTGTCTACGAAATGTTTAAAAAGAAAACAACCCTTTACGCCATACGTTCTTCTTTTTCACTCTCTCTCTCTCTCTCTTGAATATGAAATTTTAATAAATTTTTGTAATAAAAACGTTAAACTTCATAAAATTTCACCATCTTTAAATATAATCAAGTATTTATGTACGTGAGCCAAATACAAGCGTTATGCGTTCATATTATGACAGGCCCCAAGCAGTGTTGCTTTGTTCATAATTTTTTCTTTTTTTTTTTTGACGTTTTTTTAACTGCCTTTATTAAGTCAAAAACTTACTGTTGCTTACCGAGAAATACTCACACTTATGCACGCTTTATTAAATGCCATAAAAATTTGGGGGGGGGGAAACAAAGTTCAAAAAAGAAATACACCAGCAGCAGTTAAAATGTCGCGTGTTTTATAAAGCAAATGAACTGCATCACCCACATAAAGTTACAGACACTTTCGCTCGGCTGTCTAACCAACCAGCCAGCCAACCAACCAACATTAGCAAAAGGATGTCATTTAGTTTACTTCTCGCTCTCTTTCTAAGCATGAGTGGCAAACCATATTAATGGCAAGGAAGCCTTTTACATGCCATTTTGTATTTCAACACTTTTATCAGATTTTTGACGTTTCAAAGGTCATGTTGCATGTAAACAATGAACAGCAAAAAAAATATGAAAAATATTGTCGTACAAAATCAACAGGAGATCTTATTGTTTGTCACTCGTTTTAGCTTCTCACACCACGCATGTTGTGTTTGTTAATTTTATACATGAATGGCGGGACCTACAGTTTAAAATCGATTCCAAACGACAAATTTTTGAGAATCTCGGATTTTTTTGCTACAAATCTCCCGAGCGGAAGTCGCTAAAGAAATATGAGATGTCTCACCTGGAGTTTGAACCGAGACCTCATATCTAATAAGCCAATATACTACTTACTAGACCACTGCGATTTTCCCTCCGGAGTGCCTCAGAGAAGCCATCTTGGTCCAGTACTATTCACATTATTTATAAACGATTTGCCATCTGTTATTATTCATTCTAATATACTCATGCATGCTGATGATGTTAAAATTTTTAATTCGCTTGATAGTATATCTGGTCAATCAACTCTTCAAAAAGATATTGATTATTTTTGTCAATGGTGTGAAGTCAACTTGTTGGAGTTAAACTTTAATAAATACAAACATATGACATTTCATCGTTCATTTAAACTTGATACCTCTTATCATTTTAAAGACAAATTCTTGGAAAAGGTTTTAAATATAACTGATCTTGGAATCTTGTTAGATCATAAGCTGACGTTTTCTGAACATATATCAATGATGGTGAACAAAGCAAATGGTGTTTTAGGATTTATAAAGCACTGGTCAAAGGAATTTACTGATCCCTACGTAACAAAACAATTATATACATCTTTGGTGCGCCCTATTCTTGAGTATGGATCTATTATATGGGATCCACATTTTCTAATTTACGTTAACTTAATTGAATCTGTACAGAAGCGCTTTCTGTTGTTTTGCTTGAGAGGACTTGGATGGAACTCATTTGTTCTCCCTTCGTATGAAAGTAGACTCGCTCTTATTAAGCTACCTACACTGAAAAGTCGAAGAATAATGCTAAGTGTCTCTTTTCTTCTGGGTTTAATACGTGGAGATGTTTATTCTGATTATTTGTTACGTAAAATTAATTTTAATGTTCCAATTAGACCTTCTCGTAATTTTAATTTATTAAATTAAATATTGTAATATCATCGCTCAGTCTATGCCAACAACGACTCTTTTCGTCAAATATGTCTAAAGTTTAATAATTTTTATCATTTAATTGATCTTTCTGAAAGCAATTATTCTTTAAAGAGAAAAATTATATTGTACTTGAATCATTAAGTGTTAATTATATATGTATGTATATTGTTTGTAAATTTAAATTTAGTCTGTAAGGAACTACTATCCATAGACATAAATAAATAAAGAATAATTTCAGTGCATCAAGTGGGTGGTTGCGTTTAGAACGCATGGAAGTGATAGTACAACATCCATCTACAATCATATCGATCGATATACAATTGTTTTCGAAGTGAAATTGATCTTATTCCTTCTTTAGCATATCACTATGGGCGATCAAGGTCGATTACTTGGTTTTGAAGATGCTTTCATAAAATTTGAATAAATGCTCCCACAATGTTTCTCCCTCATCATCTTATAATTTCTTACCATTTGTTTCAATTTCATTCATCAAGATTAACCAGCAAAGCAGGTAATTGATCTTCTTAGCAGGTCCTAGCACTACATCTGTCGCTATCTACACGCCGTCTATGAATATGTGTTGGGTGTAGTCTTGAGCAAATTTGTTCACTTAGTCTTAGTCTTTGTGAAATGACGATTCTTGTCCTTTCTATGTTGTTCGTTGTCGATATTGTTACGTTTTTACCTTTTAAAAACGTTTAAAATATGAGCTCGTAGATTGCAAATAAAATACAAATAAATTTGTATTTAGTTTTAATTAAAATTCTTTATTATTCCGCACTGTTCACAACTTGATGTAAACAACAACAATTGCTTTTCTTTGTTATTCCTCTGCTTATACCTTTTGCATAAACAATAACAATTACTTGACAATTATTCGACAGATCTTCATACCACGATTACTCTCTTTAAATAAACCGCGTCTTCACACGAAACTGACTGAACTTCACTCACCCAGTCGCCTGCTTTGCCTTGTCTTTTATATGGCAGTGTAAACAGTCTGATGAATGTTCTTGAAGCCGAATGTTCATGACTTCAACTTCACGAAATCTCTATAAATGTAAACATCATTGTTTTCATTTATTCTTGTAGTGTTGTTGTTGTATTTTTGTTTACTTCTTTACCAATTTTTTTTTATGCTGGTGTTTGTTGTTATATTAAGCAATACGATAATTTGTAAACAGGTTTGTTTACTGCATTGTTTTGTTTTTGTAGCTTTTGTTTATAATTTTAATGTTAAGCACTGTAAAAGCAAAGCAAAACACCTGTATCTAGATTCTTCATTTTCGTAACAATATTTTAAAAATATTTTAAAAAGAAATTCATTTCTTTGAATATAGAGAATTCAATACACGAAATCCTCTTAATAAATTTTAATTACAATAACTTTTTTTTTACCCTTTTTTTGGTTTTTCCTTGGAAACTTTTATTTAAAATTAGATGCTTTAGCCCAAAGCCATTAATTTAATACTTTATTTGCTATTAGTCTTAAGCCAAAAAACAGAAAACAGAAAAAAAGAAAACGAAATATGTATTCCTTTTATTTAAAAGCATATGCCAACAGTATATGAAAGAAAGTCTTATTTACTTAAGGCCTACTCTACTCCTCTCTTTGCTATTATTTGCAGACATTTAATCAATTGAAATTTTAAACCCCCTAGTAATTTTTCTTCCAAAAATTAAGGCAACATCATTATCCTTAGCTGCTTAAGGACTTGAAATTTATACTTATTTTGAGCCGGAAGAAAAAAAATATCTCTTTCTTTCTCTTTTAATTTAGTTTTTATGCTTTTAATGTGTTAAAATCTCTCTCGTTTATCTTGGCTTTAAGGTTCAAAAATTTCCATAATGTATCTAACATTTGTATATCCTTTAGTATCCGTATCCTGAGCAAAAAGGAAAAAGCAATATTAAATATGGCTCTTGTGTTGTAGCTGTTGTTATTGTTGTTGTATTTGATTATTAAGATTTAAGGCGATTTGAGCGAAAGACATTGTTTTTAATGTTGATGTGTGTTGACATTTGGTCAAGTTATTGTTTAAGGATTTGTTTGTTGGTCAGCTAGTCCTTGAATACAATCACACACACATAAAGGGTCCGCCAAATAACTTTTTTTTTGAAAATGCTTTAAAAAAAAAACTACTGAATATTTTCTCAAATTTCTTTTTTTATTTGAAAGTACAATCCTTCCGGTTAATAATGGAAAATAATTTCATTCAAATGGCTGCCTCGGCTGGCCATGCTGTAGCCTACACGATCGGTCCAATTTTTAAGCACGTAATCGATTGTGTGCAGCTGTATTTCACCAATGGCTTCACGAATATTGTCCTTTAAAGCGTCAATTGTCTCTGGCATGTCGGCGTAACACTTATCTTTGACGGCGCCCCACAAATAATAGTCCAACCGCGTCAAAACGCAGCTCCGAGGTGGCCAAACGACATCAGCTCTGCTTCTGATAATGCGATCTTCAAAAATAGGGCGCAAAACATCGAGTGTAGCTTCGGCTGTGTGGCACGTAGCGCCGTCCTATTGAAACCAAATGTGGCCAATATCCTCCTCTGCAATTTTTGTGAACAAAAATTCGTTCAACATGGCCCGATAACGATCGCCATTGACTGTAACGGCCACTCCTTGCTCATTTTCGAAGAAAAATGGCCCAATTATGTCTCTGGACCAAAATCCGCAACAAACAGTGACTCGTTTTGGGTGCGTCGGCTTTTCAATGTATGCGTGCGGGTTTTCTGTGCCCCAAATGCGACAATTTTGCTTGTTTACATACCCGCCAAGATCAAAATGAGCTTCATCTGAAAAGATGATTTTTTTGCCAAAATCGGCATCTTCTGTAAGTCGATCGCATGCCCACTTAGCGAAGCGAAAACGCGAATACACAACCATATTCGTTCAGCGGAAGGATAAAACTAATTATCTGTCAAATCAGACATGAGCTAAGTGTTACCATTCACAAAATAAGCACTAGCTGAAAAGAAAAACGTTAGATGGCGGACCCGATACATACCATATATGTATGTATTTTGTTTGTATTTGTTTTAAGCCATAGAAGAGCTTTATTTTATACACACAAAAAGGTTGTGATTTTGCCTTTAAACATTACGTATATCCTTTATTAATATCTAGACTTTTTATCTCTCTCTCTCTCCCTCTCTCTCTTTCTCTCTTTCCCTACTAAATAAATCCTTGTATGTGTACATAAATAGAATACAGTTATAAAGAGATTCATTTTATTTACATGTTTATCCTGATAAGGATTCTTCTAATGTCTACAATAAAACATAAAGATTAATATCCTTGATAAGCCTTAAAGTAAATACATTCATATACCAATACACACAATCGCATACACATACACACACACACACTTTCATTCATACTAAACATATTATTTTATAAACATGTCTTGGGTTTTGTTTGTTTAAATATCATTGCATATGTATGTGTATGTAGATATGTATGTGTGTTTTTGTATATGTATTTGTGTGTTTTTGTTTATCTTTTTGTGTGTTTTAACTTTTGTTCTTAATACTTATTAATTACCTCCTGGATTGTTATTGTTTTCCTTCTTTTTATGCTTCTTTTGAAAACCTTTTTTGGAAAGTTTTTCAAGACACATTTTTAAAGGAAGTTTCAAAAATACATTTAACAAGTGTTGACAACATTTTAGGAAAAATTACGTCGTTTATTAAGTTTAAAAAAAAAAAGTTTTCTTTTATTAATTAAAACATCTGAGAGTATTAAAGGGTTTAAGAGAAGAAAGAAAAACAACGTTAAGAATTTTGAAAATGGTAGGAGGCTGTAGTTTCGTAGATTGCGCCGTAGTCTTGTAGGTAGTGTCTGGGCTTAATAGACGTGAGCCCGTGCTTCAGACCAGAGATCAGTAATGCGTATTCAAAAACATGAGTAAAATCGAATCATACTCATAATTTCTGATACTTATACGCATTCATACTTATTTTAATATCATGGAACCTCTACTCATATTCAAAGTTTGAAGTACTCATCATATTCATACTTAACAACACGTATGATGTTGTTGATTTCGACACACCATAACTCAACATATACACGAATCACAAATAGCGTACGAACACTAAAATACTCACTAGAAGGTTGTGTGCTTGCTCTGCTTGCTGTTCTTATAAATCAAACATATTTCCAATGGTATGAGTTTGATGTCAACGTTGTATGCATACTCATTGCAACCTGTATAAATCAACGTTGTAGTGAGTGCGAATGAATCCGAGTAAAAACTGGCAATGAAACAATTTTAAAATAAAAATGACGGTAATTTATCAATGTATATAAATGTTTATATGAAGTCGCCGTAGTCTAGTAGGTAGTGTGTTGGCTTATTAGACGTAAGGCCCGAGTTCAAATCCCAGGTCAGACATCAAAACGAAAATATGGAAATATTTCTTCGGCGACTTCCTTTCAGCAGATTTCTGGCAAAAACTCTGAGAGTAAATAAAAATTGCCATGAAAAGCCTCTCAAAAATCTGTCGTTCGGATTCGACTTTAAACTGTAGGTCCCGCCACTCATGTATAAAATTAACGCACACAACATAAGTGGTATGAGAAGCTAGGTCGTAATCGTGACAAAAGGATTGTAATGACCAATTATGTATGTATGTATGTATATATTTTTTAATGTACAGTTTCCTTTGGCGCTCACTGTATGTATGAACATGAAGAACCCTTAATTCTTACAAACAGAAATATCCGTTAAATATTTCCCATAAACGCTGGAGTAAAAGAAGTAAGTTTTCTATCAACTCAGCTATTTAACATAGTTCTAGATATTACCATTGCTTTTCAGAGCAATTATATGGAGTCTCTCAAGCCAACTCGAGGAGATCATTTATGCAGATGATATTGGACTACGCTACTATGTACTTCCAACATGCCAGCAAAATTCCCAGATTTTGAAATATTAACGCACAAAGTTGGACTTGGAAAAAATATTAAGAAAAGCTAGGCCAACCAATAAGAAAGAGAACCAATAACGTTAGCACCGATAACATCATGCAATAAGGTCAATCAGACCAGTACGTAAATAGTCTTCGCCGACTTCCGCAGATCCCCGCATCAAATACCCACCTCGCCTGAGCATCCTTCTCCATTCGAACGACATGTCCGAGCCAGCGCAGCCGCTGGATATTAATACGCTGCACAACGTCTATGAGGAGCTCTTACAGCTCACTGTTCAATCGGATGTGGAAATTATCGCCAACTGGCACTGGACCGAAGATCTTTTCTCAACGCTCAAGACTGCTGCATCAGTGCTTAATAGAGTCCATGCCTCTGCGCCATAAAGAAGTACAAGGAGGATAAGCGTCTTGTAGAGTATTAGTTTTGTCGTATGAGAGATGTCTCTGCTACTCAATTGCCTATTGAGACCATAGTAGCACCTGTTGGCAACAGTGATCCTACGTTTAATCTTCAGACTGACATCATTTTTGGTGGTAAGGGCGGATAAAACTAACACACTCAACATAAGTGGTGTGAGAAGCCAGGTTCGTAAAAACCTGACTGAAGGGTTGTAATGACCAATTAAGTGAGTAAGTCGAGTAATGGAAGTTTATCGGTGATAATATCTGAAAGAATGCTAATAGTTTAACGCAGATGACATTAGAACGGAAGCCTCAAAGCTCAACGAACCGTGGCCGAACAAAATACAGCTGGAGACGTACGATAACCTTGAAACTGGGACAGTGCCATCTTATATAGGACGATATTCTACAGATTGTTAAAGTTATGCTGAGACGTATTCATGTAATTAAGTGTTAAACAAAGAACGGACATGTTTTGTTACTAAATTCTAAGTACTCAAGAATTGTTCTTCTTGAATTCCCAAGCGCCTGACTATGAAATAAATATCAAATGCTTACATAATGAAATTTTCGACGAAATTTTCCAAGAAATTCCATTGCTTTTGGCTTTGAAAAAAAAATTGTGGAATTTTTTTTTTAATTTGCTTATAGCCACTAGAATAAAGTCTTTAAGGACGATAAATTTATAAAAATTGATGTTTTGCGATTACAAAACAAACAATTTTTTTCAAAAATTCAAACAAAAACCTCCCAGAATATTTAATAAAGTTCGGCTTTAACAAACAATCATAAATTCCGCCAGCAAAAGACAATTGAAAGAAGAAAAAAATGGAAAAAGAAACCAACAACAAATTTCATTGTAATGTTTGTCTCACTGCGCTATGCCATGTTACAGTGTTAACAAGCTTAACAACAAACACAATAAACGGGAAATAAAAAGTTAAAGAATGAAAGAAGAAGACACACTTAAGTAAACAAACGAGCGAATGAATGAATGTACGAACGCATAGAAAAAAAACGAAGGAAAAGCGAAATACATATAAAATATGTCTTTAGGCGTTAAAATTAACAAAAATACGACAACAAAAACAAAATGTAGACTCTCTTGTACCATGACAAACACAACAACAACAACGGAAGTCATAATACCAAAACACTCATGCACAATCGAACGAATGGCTGTACAAATCTATAAAAGGAGTTTCAGTGGAAACAAAAAAGAGAGAGAGAGAGGGAGTGAGCAAGGAAAAAATGGAGGAACATACACTCGAATAACAGCAAATAACAGGCAGACAAAGAAGATACAATAAAAAAGAGAGCGAGACTTGTTAATATTATTACTACAACACTGGCAACAACAAAGAGATTAACAAGAAACAAAAAACAAAAAGAAAAAAGAACAGAAGACAGGAAATCTGCTCATAATAAAATAACAAACATGGTTAATGATTACAACAACAATAAAAACAAAAACGCAACAGAAAACAAAACAAATATGAGAACGCGTATTGCAAATACAAGAGACTGTAAGTTTTTCTTTTTATTTTGTTGTGGTAAGCAACAGTAAAACGAGAGTGAAATAGCAGGAAAACAAAAAACATACTTTAAAGGCATGAATTCATTACTTAAACTTCCATATTTTTAAATACATTTAAGGTATTCATAAATCTACAATGAATTCATACCTTTAAGGCTCTTTAAAAGCGTATTTATAGCCTATCTTAAAGCTAAAAGAACAAAATGAAATTGTCTGCCCTATCTTTTTTTGTTTTGTGTCTTTAACTTTGATTTAAGCGTGAACAAATAAATGTCAACTTATAACTGAAATTGAAAATAAGTAACCAGAGTACAGAGAGAGAGAGAGAGTGAGAGAGTCCTTTAGGATATATGCTTAGTTCAGCAAAAACAAAAAACAAAACCTAAGTATTGGCCACTTTTTGTAAACCATTTTTAGTGTGAATTTTCTTTCTATTTGGATGAAGGGGGATTATTTCCTTAAAATTTATGGTATTTTAAGCATCAGATTACAACAACTTTTATGTTCCTTCTTAGTTTTTTTGTCTTTAATGAGATTTTTTTATCATCGATTTTCTTGGTAAATAAAGCCAATAAAATGAACAAATTTATTGGTTTTCTTTCCTGTAACAAGTTTATTGGCTTCTTTTACAAATATTTTTTGTTTTTAAAGAAAAAACAACAAAATCCACGATTTAAATTTTTTAAACATTTTCTATGAATGCTTTTTTATATCTCTGTAGCTATATTGTTAAGGGCACAATACTAGTATCCAACGTAAACAATTTAAATAACGAATGTTGATGTGAACATTCGCCTTCTAGAACATTCATCAGACTGTTTACCTTGCCATATAAAAGGCAAGGCAAAGCAGGCGACTGTATGAGTGAAGTTCAGTCAGTCTTGTATGAAGACGCGGTGTGTTTGAAGAGAATAAACGTGATTTGAAGATCTCCGTTACAAAGATCTGTCGAATAATTGTCTAGTAATTGTTTTGTTTATGCAAAGGGTATAAACGGAAGAGTAACAAACAAAGGAATTGTTATTGTTTACATCAAGTTGTGAACAGCGGCACACAGAATTGTGCGAATAATAAGGAATTTTAATTAAAACTAAACACAAATTTATTTTTATTTTATTTGCAAACTACGAGCTCATATTTTTAAACGTTTTTAAAAGGTAAAAACGTAATAATACATACATAATTGGTCATTACAACCCTTCGGTGAGGATTACGACCTAGCTTCTCACACCACTTATGTTGTGTGCGTTAATTTTATACATAAGTGGCGGAACTTACAGTTTTAAAGTCGACTCCGAACGACAGTTTTTTGAGAAGCTTTTCATGGCAATTTTATTTACTTGCAAAGTTTTTACCAGAAATCTGCTGAGAGGAAGTCATCGAAGAAATATTTCTCACACCCTTTATGTATGTTTTCATATTTCATTTTGTTGTAGATGCCTGATCTGGGGTTTGAACCGTGGCTTCATGTCTACCTACCTACTAGACTACGACGACTTCAAATTTATATTCACCATTATTTCGTTCGATAGAAGCTGCCCTTCGCAAAAGCATATGGTTTGTAATAGTCCGCGGACAGAATTTTCAAACAATTTTGTTCAAGAACATTTGGATTTTTTTGACGTCAAGTGTAGCACAGCCCTTTATCATGCTTATATGCAGAGCGATTCTAGCAGCTGTTGTGTATAGCTCTTCAAATGCCTAGTATTTTCACAAGTAGTCTGTCTAATGTGATAATTAACATGAGTGGTAATAAGTCAATCTCGTTTATTTCGAAAAATGTATTGAAGGTTTTTGCTAGTTGTATTATTAAGAATAACGCTTAGGCTTTACACGTTATATTGCACCTTAATTATCAGTCTCTAATTATCGGTGATACCCCACCCTTTCATTTGATGAATTTATCGTATCGAAAATCTGCTAAAAATGTTGAGTTGCATTGATTGCATTGCGCTCAACAATCAATTTATGGTTCATTATGAGAGATCTATTAGGTCAAAGCACTGCTTGCATACATATGTACATAACATAATTGATCATTACAACGCTTCGGTCAGGATTACAACCTAGCTTCTCACACCACTTATGTTGTGTGTGTTTATTTTATAAATGAGTGGCGGGACCTACAGTTTAAAGTCCACTCCGAAAGACAGATTTTTGAGAAACTTTTCATTGCAATTTTATTTACTTGCAGATTTTTTACTAGAAATCTGCTGAGAGGAAGTCATCGAAGAAATATTTTTTTCATATTTTCGTTTTGATGTCTGACCTGGGGTTTGAACTGTAGCTTTACGTCTAATAAGCCAACACAAACCTACCAGACTACATCGACTTCAATAACAAAAAAGGAAAGAATTCAGTCACCTGAAATGTGTGACGACGAAAGTCGTAGACCTTGTTTTTGCCCACACCATACCTACTTACATATGTCCACCGGTCCAACCAAATCATCATTGTATAGTATTTACTAATAACTAATATTATATACTTATAATTATTTATATGAATACTAAATCCTAACCTACATTTATTATTAAAATGAAATTATTGTAATTATTTTAGTATAAGTTCATAACAAACCCCACTGTGCTTAAAATATTTTATATTAATTTTTGCTAAGCTCTTAGTACTATTTTTAGAAACATTATTATTCTTGATAACAGTTGTCGTACGACTCACATTTGACCTACAAGACCTCTCTGCTGAATTCAATTAGTGCTTACTCTCACATTGGTAAGTTGTATGGAATGACACAACATGTTTGATGTTGATGTGAATAAAAGCGAGCACGACTTCAGCGGTCTGGGCAGTTGGTGACGAGTTGCTGGTAAGGCAGGTCGATCTTGTGACATCGACTGAGCTAATAAACATAAGCAGGTCACGGGTGGTGTGGTCCTCCCACACTTGTGACTTGTTTACCGCCAGTAAAACGTTGGCAACTATGACTGGACCGACACCAGAGATTTCAGAACCACAATCATTCTGTGCGTAGGCCGTTTTGATTGTTCTTCTGACACTCCCCTTTGGTTGATTTGACTGACTGTGCCGGGGCAATAACAAGGACCAGTAGAAACCACGGTCATCTGGAGCGCATGCCGTTTGACTGTCGTTCTGACTCAACCCCCCTTGATTAATAGCAAGGACCAGCAGAACCACAGCCATCCGGAGCGCATACCGCTTGACTGATGTTCTGACTCAACCCCCCTTTACTCTTCGGCACTGTTACTCGACAAACGATAGTTACTTGACGAACCGTTGAAACTGGACAGATACCAGAGGTTTCAAGGCAGCAATCATCCAGAGCATATGCCGTTTGATTGTCGCTCTGACATTCCCCTTTGGTTGACGTGACTGACATTATGATTCGACGAACCGTATTTGGCCGGCCTAGGGCTTATTAGATTAAATATTAGGTTTCTGTTCTAACACGATATAGTCCTAACGTAGCGTTTTTAAGTTATTTTACAAATTGTAAATAAATAGCCTAGAATCTACAAAAGAATGTCTTTTATTTATGTAACCACTGGACGCCGCTGAACTACCACAGCACCCGAGCGGAAACGTGTCGTTACAAATGATCGCGGAATTCATACAACTTAAGTACTGTAGCATTCACAGTTTGCTTGTGGTGTACTCAAACATACACATAAGATGTGTTATAAATTTCTACATCTTTGCTGAAGATTAACAAAGTTAATGGCAAAAATGGACTGACCTGGCTGACAAGTTTCGATTCACTTAAAAGCCATCTTACAGGTGTTTCTCGCCTTCTTAATTTTGTTCTTAATTTGAAAAATTGATTTTAATTTTGTTCTCTTGTTGTTATTTTAAACTTTTTTAAAGTCTATAATTTACTTCTGCTAAAGACTTTCTTTGTTTAGTTTAACCTTTAATGATACGCTTAAATCTCCACCTTTTAATTATCAATATTACTTTTTCTTTTTTTTTCACTCTTCTCCCCTACAACACCTTCCCTTTGACCTTTTGCTCCTTGTAATAAAAGGGGTTTCTAATGAAAATGAGCAAAAATGCCAAAGAAAGTCATTGCAAAAGGGGTTGTTTTTCTTTCTTTACATTAAGCAGCAGCAGCAGACGGTTGGAATCTTTTTGGCAACGAAGGTTAAATACTTTGAAATATTTTAAATACATACATACATATATACATATACAACACATATATATATATATATATGTATGTATATAATAATGTATATATGTACATATGTATGGTTGTACAGGCTTTGTTAATTTGTATATCAAAGTGTTTTTGAAGTTGAGAAGGATATTTTATTTTTGCCTTCGATGCTAATGAGATGAGGGCATAAAAATTCATTATATTACTTTCACAGGATTTTTCTTTCTTTCATACAACAACAACTATGACAACAACAACACTAACAACAACAACAACAACAATCTATTAAATTATACGTAAGAAACTTATTTCACTTCGACTTCAAGGCTTAAATCTCATCCAGTTTCCTTCAATATACTGAGTTCAGTAGCAGCTGTTGTTGTTTATTTAGTAGCACTTTTTTAGCACAAACAAACAAACACCTTAACATTGTTTGTTGTTGTTCTTGTTGCAACATAGTGTTCTGGCTCTGGCAAATATTCGAAGCATTTCGTTCTGAGTCATTCGCACTCAGACTCAGAAAATATTGTAATGAGAGCGTGTTAATGTGATGGTGATGGCGGTGTTGTAACCTCGTTAAGCTTAATTAATAGCAGCAAAGTGTTAAACACCCAACTGCCTGATGTCACTGTCACTGTGCCTCAACCCCTAACTCTCTAAAAGCCTTTTTCTCTTATTTGCCAGCCATTTTTCTTTGTTAATCTTTTAAGACATTTGGAGGAATTTCAGAGCAAAATATTCTGCCATTTATTTTCATTCAACTGCACTGAGAAGATTAAAAAATTAACACAGAAGCTGTATATCGTATATCAACCTGTAATCGTATATCAAGCGCTGTTGTGCTAAACGCAATACCAATCTAATAGCCTAGAGCAGAAAGAAAGTTCAAATAATGAAAGTAATCATCATATAACTCTTTCTGCCGTAGTGCTTTATATTTCCTTAGATATATTTAATGGACTAATCATGAGTGCATTAATCTGGTTGTACACATGTCAAGGGTGATATTTTTATTGAACTTCTCATAAATAATTCATGTATTATCGTGGTCAACTATTTACGACTCAAAGCGGTATTCTGAAATTGAAGATTCTTACGGGCCTGAACATACTGGTCTGCCAGACGAGATAGAATTTGTATGCGACCTACTAAACTTACATACCTACATACATAATTGGTGACTGCAACTCTTCAGTCAGTTACAACCTAGCTTTTCACACCACTTATGCTGTGTGTGTTAATTTTACACATGAGTGGAGGGACCTACAGTTTAAAGACAATACCGAACGACAGATTTTTTTGAGAAACTTTTCATGGCAATTTCATTTCACTCTCAGAGGTTTTGCCTGAAATCTGCAGAGAGACAGTCGCCGAAGGAATATATTTTTTGTTTATTTCGTTTTGTTGGGTATGTCTGGCCTGGGTTTTGAACTGTAGCCTTACATCTCAACACACTACCTACTAGACTACGGTGACTACAATTTGCCTGTGCCAAATATATGGTAAAACTTTTAATTGATCTCAACGGGTATTCTGTAGATTCAGATACAAATGGTGTTTGGTACCTATATATCAGTATCAATGAAAAACTAGAGATACCAGACGACAAGAACTAATGCAAACGGTGTGGAAAAATTGCGTACAAAAGGGGTTTAGAGCAATGGGTATTCGAAAATTTCAACAGAAAGCCGAAAATAAAGAAATATGGATGAAAATAATTGATCAAACTAAAGCTCACGTCATCGGTAACGGTAGAAAATGATGATGAAGAACAATTTTCTCTGTCAACATTTCCGTGTAGAGTTAATATACCTGCAAAGAAAACGGCGCTATAAATACTAAAAATTAATATTGTTACGAAAGTGGAAATGATGTTTTGCTTTTACATCGTTTAACGTTAAAATTATAAACAAAAGCTACAAAAACAAAAACAATGAACTTGTTTACATGATAAACAAGTAAACAACAATATACCAACAAAAACAAGTATAAAAAAGTGATACACAAGTAAACAAAAATGCAACAACAAACACTGCAAGTATAAATGTAAACAAAAATACACAAACAACAATAATGAAACAACGATGTTTACATTTATAGAGATCTCGAGAAGACGAAGCCACGAACATTGGCATTCAAGAACATTCATCAGACTGTTTACTTTGCCATATAAAAGGCAAGGCAAAGCAGACGAGTGAGTTAGTGAAGTTCAGTAGATGCCGTGCGTTTGAAGAGAATAATAATGGTTTGAAGATCTCCGTTACAAAGATCTATCGAACAATTGTCTAGTAATTGTTATTGTTTATGCTAAGGGTATAAACAGAGGAATAACAAGCAAAGCAATTGTTGTTGTTTACGTAAAGTTGTGAACAGTGGCACTCAGGATTGTACGAATAATAAAGGATTTTAATTAAAACTAAACATAAATTTATTTTTATTTTATTTGCAATCTACGAGCATTTATTTTTAAACGTTTTTAAAATATATAAACGTAACAAAATCAATTTCCCTTCAAAAAAGAAAGTCATAATTGGACATGTAGTGAATTTTTCATACTTATAGGACTATGTAAATTCTAGGTTTACAGTACCAATGAAGTAGGAGGTGAAAAAATCATCGAAAGACACTATTGCCCTGCAACAGTAGTGTGGGACTTTAACCCACTAAAAAACCACCCCTACTATTCGAACCTATTTGTCCTATGGTACTACCGTTAAGTATTCCATCACAGAACGAGTTCTAGCCTATTGACTGCTACTATTAATTCCTATCCGTTTCAATCCTACGAATTCTCTCTATCCTTCTCAATTCCTGCATCACATTTGCAGACAGCATTTTGACACAATGCCAAACTTCAACAGACCGCAACATATGCGAAACTATATTGTCTGGTGCCAATGGAGTAGGAAGTTTTATGCATTTGTAGCACGACCCTACTGCCGTTTATGCCAACACAATGTTCTGTATAGCTAATGATCATTAACGACACAACATGTATAAACAAATGAATATCAAATAACATAAGTGATAGTGTCACTAACATAATTCTGGGGCATTGACTCCCGCTGCTTTTGACGCGTGCTCAAGCCGTCAATGCATGTTGTTGTTGTTGTGTATTCTCCGCTGGCTAGCGTAGGAATTATGCTTTGCTTGCATTACTGGTGTTGGACTGAAGGCTTGAATCGTGTTACATACACACAAATCCATATATTATTAATCGATAGAATATAGGTCACTAGAACATATGTAATAAGTTAAGAATTATATAGAATTAAGGGAGTTGATTCGAAATTGTCGAATCAGCTAAAATATTGTATAAAAGAGGAAATTATTCCCACATCAAAATGAATTGAATAAAGCATACAGAGCTCTCAACTTGAGCTCTAAAAAATCTGCTATCTTTCGTTAGTCTCATTCGCAAAGGTGTCCCTTTTTCCCCATTTCTCCTTTTTTTCAAATTTTACAGAAGACACAAAAAACATTGTAGCTTTTTCAATTTTTAAAATTTCTGAACTGTTTAAACGCAATTATTTTTACAAAATAATAATAATATTAATAACTAATAATGTTAATTATTATTATTATTATTATTAATTAATTAATAATATTAATATTAATATTTTTCGTAGTTTTGTGGACTTAGCGTTTTTGCAAACCACAAAATTACAACAACTTTGAACTATATAATGACATGTTTTTTTGTTGTAAAATATGTATTATGTATAATGTTACTGTTTTGCATTAAAATCTAAATTTTGGAAAAAAGTGGACTTAACACCTTTGCGAATGAGACTAACGATTTATTCTTTTTTTTTTTTAATCTACCATCCTTACACATTTCCTTTACGATACTTAAATCTGTGTTAATTGTCCATTCACAAGATTTTGCAGTTAAGCACAGATTGATTTGAATTATTTCAGTTTTCTTTCGTTTTTATCACCTTATTTACCGTCATTAGTTTTTCAATTGTCTAGACTGTGTGATTCTCACACTCAACCCACACCTACATACATATTTCCCAAGCCAAAAATTTTACAATAATTTTATAATCAAAATCAAAGTCGTTAATATTTTTAGTTTTGTTGCACTTGATTATCTATTGGAAAACTCTATTTAATAACTGCACTTATAAATGCACATTTACCTCACTTACACTCCTTTTATTGTTCTATCTTAGTAACATAAAACAACTCATTACAGGGTCAAATATGCCTGCCAGCTTGGTGCTGAACAAACAACATCAACAACTACGTGTACATACATCAAATAATTAAGTTGGAGAGAATATTTTGAAATTAGAAAACACTAAAAACACTAAAAAGTAATGAACCAAGTTTAATTAAATTTATTTCGCATTATGACACACACAATAATAATCTTTAAATAATGTTTATCGGCAAATGCACACACATTCGTATCCTTCTGCTCTCACACCATCTTGCTTAAATGGAAGACTTGAAGGCCTTATACGGTAAATAGCAACAAAATTTAATATTAAATGATGAGAAGAACATCTCTTCATTATTAAGATTTTTGGTACAATAATAATAACAATTACACTTAAAACACATTCTCTAATACAAATAACATCTTACTGCTGCCTCTCCCTTTTGCTCTCTTTGCTCACACATTTAAAAACGTATGCAGTTACATTTTGTTATTGTTTTATTGCAATAATACGAAAATGCATTCATACACACTCTCTCTCTCTCTTTCTCTTGAACACTCATAATCATTTGCTTGCAATTGCATTTTCATATCAATATGAGGCATAATGAATAAAACAAAAGGGGGTTAAATAATGAGAGAGAGAGAGAGAGTGTAAGAAGAGTGTGAGAATGTAATGAGAATGAGAACGAGTGTTAAAGTAAGAGATTTTATAATAATGAATTGAAATTTTGTTGCTAAATAATATTCCTCGGTAAAGAAGACATTGATATTGAGATTTTATTGTTAAATGTTACATGTGATGTGTATTGTATGTGTAAGTGTGGTTGTGTATGTGAATGTGTATGTAAGAGGCTCTTACGCAGTAGCACCCACACTTGTTTAGAGTCAAATTAAAATAAAGAGTAATTGAAGACTGTAGTCAGGCAGTCAAATGAGAGAGAGAATGGTTTGCAATTAAAATAAATAAAAAAAAAAAAATACTTTAGTGAATGTGCAAAACAGTGGTGGGAAAATTTGTAGGTCAATACAGTGGGACCTCGATTTTCTGTGATGGTCGGGACCGGAAGCATTCTGTATAATCGATTTTCCCGGTTAATTGAGTACCAATTTTGGCTAGTTTTTTAATAGATATTTCTATTAATTAATAAATAAATATGTGCATATTATTTATATAAAAACTATATAATGCAAGAATTTTATATACATACATGTTTCAAAAATATAAAAAAAAAAAAATAATTTTGTCAGAAAACAGTGAGCAGTATTTAAGGTTTACATGTATGCTTCTGACTCATCGTATACTAAAGAGGGAATTTCCCTTTTTCGCTTGTTTGTCCAAAATAATAGAAAACAAAATTTGCTTATAATCACGGATAATAGAGGTAATCACGGTTAAACGATGCAAAAAAATTTAAGTCGATCCAAAATAAAATTAAGTCGATGCAAAAAATTTTCTTTTTCCATCCCGGATAATTGATGTTGCCGGATAATCGAATCACGGATAATCAAGGTCCTACTGTAAAATAAAATACCGTACAATGTAATTGAAATTCCCGGATTCTCTAATAAAGAGCACTGTGGTAGTGAATGCAAATAATGTGGCTATTGGAGTACATGGTATTGATCTGAAAATTATTCTCAAATAAAGAAAACTTACGGCGATGAATTTAAATTGACCTTAGAGTAAATCAGGCACCAGTCATCTGCAGTTGCAGCTGGTTGCTTGGATAGATTGCATTGCAGTCGTCTTGAGGCAACGTTTTGAATATCAAACACGTCACACGAAACATAAACAACTTTTTTCAACTCAAATTCATTTTGCCTGGATGATGTGTCTTGAAGATCGAAGGCCCCTAAGTAAATACACAAATTACTGAAAATATCGCTTAAAAATCATTCACCAAATATATTACGATGTTGAATTTAAGAGGCAGGACAGCTACAAAAGGAACTGACAACAGTCCCTTCTTTTTTTACATCGTAACAGCTACGACTGCAGTCCTTACAATATAGTTCAATCGGTCGAGCTTGTTCTGTAATTGGGAAAGAAAGCACAGCCACAGGGTAAGTACAGCCACCTGTCTGCAAACGTTTCCTCTATTGTGACCGATGAACCACCGCATTGGCAGTAGTATTATCGTATATTCATCTGTATTAATTTAGTTAAAGAACAAGTCGCCATAATCAAGTGGATAGGGTGTTGGTTTATTAGATGCGAGCCCGTAGTTCAAACACCAGCTCAGGTAGGTTGTGATCCTGACTAAAGGGCTTTAATGACCAATTAAGTTAAATAATTAAAAAAAAGAGCTATCCGGTGACAGCGTTCCAGCTCATTGGAATAGAAACTTCCAAACGAACATATCTTAGCCCTCCAGTACGATTTATAGTTACAGAACCTCGATAGAAAATACAGTCCAGTCCACTTTGTAACTCTTTCCACTTTCTTTACTAAGGTAAGCGTGATTTTTTAAGAGCTATAGGAAAATTTTTCAAAAAAAAAAACACATAAAATTCAGAAAAATACATGAAATCTTTATTTGAATCGATAGTACGGTCCATATAATTTAATGTTTGAAGATTATTTCATGCAAATGTTGACTCCGCGACTGCGCCTCAAATGGCCCATCCGCTTAGTCCAATTTTGGCATACTCTTTCCAACAGTTCGGTCGGTATCTCACGAATAAATGTTTCAATGTTGTCTTCCAATGCGTCAATTGAAGCGGGCTTGTCTGTATAGACATGAGCTTTAACATAGCCCCACAAAAAATAGTCTAAAAGCGTTAAATCGCACGATCTAGGCGGCCAATTGACCGGTCCCGAACGTGAAATAAAATGTTCACCGAACTCGCCTCTCAATAAGTCCATTGTTACGCGTGCTGTGTGGCATGTGGCACCGTCTTGTTGAAACCACATGTCATGCAAGTCAAGCTCTTGCATTTTGAGCGCTCACCATTCACAGTTACGTTACGATTCGGAGCATCTTTGAAGAAGTACGGTCCAATGATGCCAAATTCAATGATTTGCAAGCGTTGTTCGTTTGTAAGACGATTCATGGTTAAATTATAGACCAAACTGAAGATGTTTGACAGTGAAACAAACGCACGAAACGTTCGTGAGCTGTTTAAACCAGTGTTGCCAAAAAGATAATAGCTAAAAAATCACCCTTTAGTTTGTAAAAGGATTAGGCAATCAAAAGGAATTGTTTGTTGATTGTTTTAGCGACAACCGATTAAGATTTCTAACTGTGGCATCGACTTATGCATTCATCGGAATTGAAGCATTCAGGGAAGGAGAGAAACAAGGTTTCTCATTCACGTTTTCTAACCGGTCTAGACAAACAGCAGATAGCCCTTCAAACTTGACTTAAAAAAAATTAAATAAGGCGAACTATTCTATTCACTAATGCAGTGGATTACAGCAGTTAACGAAGTACTTCAAACAGAACAATAAATTCGTAAGAGTATAACTATTCCCAAGCATAAGTAACTACAAGTGAATAGAAATCTAGAATCCTATCATAAACAAAAGGAGATCAGGAAATTCGTTATCTTCTAGTCAAAGGCTAGATGTGAAGGTAAATATAGAAAATTCCAGAGTAGCAGGGAAACTATTCAAGGCTTTTGTATGAACAAAATGCTTTCCTTCAGCTTCTGTTTCTACCGCATTGCTTGAAGATATTGATGAATGAATAAATATTTTAATGAATATGCATCTTATTCAACTTGACTTATTTCACTGAAGTCGCTGTAGTCTAGTAGGTAATGCGTTGGCTTAGAAGACGTAAGGCCACGGTTCAAACCTCTGGTCATACATCAATCCGAAACTATGAAAAAAATATTACTTCGCTGACTTCCTCTCAGCAGATTTTTAACAAAAACTCTGAGAGTAAATAAAAATTCACATGAAAAGTTTCTCAAAACAATTTGTCGTTCGGAGTCGACTTTAAACAGTAGGTCCCCCCAGTGGTGTTGTCGAGCCGGAACGCTCCGGAACATCGTTCCGGTACTTCCTTTTTGTACAGGAACGCGTTCCGGAACGTTCCCTCGCCCTCGTCGTCAAATTTGGGACATGAGATCTCAAAAAAAAAAACGCCGCCGCCAGGATTATCATGGAAAATCACCCCCGCCGTTAAATTTGAGACATGAGACCGCACAGAGCGGCCGCCTACCCGGGATCGGCCCTGTCTATATAATTATACATACGCGTTCCGGTAAAAAAAAAATTAGCACAACACCACTGGGTCCCGCCACTCATGTATAAAATTAACACACACAACTTAAGTGGTGTAAGAAGCTAGGTCTTAATCCTATCTGAAGGGTTGTAATTACCGATTATGTTATGTAATGTACTTAATTGTGCTATTATTTCCACCTCTACTGTTCTTCGTTATGCTCTTATACGAAATATGTTAATTAACTACATGTTTAGTTCGACTTGGACAAGGATATTAAACAGAACCTAAACAACAACACATTTAAGATGTTATCAAGTGCCAAAGGGGCAAAGGGGGAGGAGTTGTTATTGTGTAACAAACTCATGTCGATTTACACTTGTACTCTAGCATTTTCGGTTTTTGTTATTTCAGAGCGCTGTAATTACAAAATGTTTTGCATTTTGACTATTTGGTTGGCATTAATAATCAGCATACGAGGCAATACATAAAGGCACTCAAGTGATCATCAAATAATGTAAAATGCAAATGCATTTTATACAACAACAACTGCAACTACAACAACAACTACAACTACAATTGCAGCAGGCAACAAAATCAACATAATGCGGATTAATTTTATACAACCGACCGACGACTATACATGCAACACTCCACCTACAATTTGAAGTTGATGATTGTGTTTAATGCCATGGCAAGGAAAT
Source organism: Sarcophaga caerulescens (assembly GCA_927399465.1). Taxonomy (NCBI): domain Eukaryota; kingdom Metazoa; phylum Arthropoda; class Insecta; order Diptera; family Sarcophagidae; genus Sarcophaga; species Sarcophaga caerulescens. The sequence goes on from OV656873.1 coordinate 12,344,364, forward strand.
TAAATCGAAACAAAAAAAGGAGAAGAAAAATTACCAAAAATTTCTTATTAAGTTAACCTCATTATGATGTTGATTTTTCATCCAAAAAAAATTGAAAAATTTGAAAAGGAAAGGAAAAGTTGAAGAGAGAAAGAAAAAAATTGAAAAAGTTTATTTTAACAACCACTTTAAACACACCTGCTACTTAAGATGCTCTTTGGCTGGATGGCTGGATGGCTGGCTGCCTGCCTGCCTGATGATGATGATGGCGATGATTTTCTTTCATGATATTTTTAGATTTGTTGTGTTTATTTCCCATTTTTTTCTTTCTATTTACAAAACATCCTGCTTTATAATGTTACTGTTGTTCTACCCTTGCAACTTCCTGCTTCACATCTTAAAGTGCCAAGAAAAAAAATTCTTTAAGCAGCAGAGGAACAGCGGCTGTTGCCGTTACTGTTTATTTTTTGATTTTTCTTAACTTCCGCCATCCATTAAACATCATTAAAAATTTAATATTCTTCATTATTTTCTTTATTTGTGTCTGTGATTCTTTCACTCTCTTTCACCTTCTCGCTCGCTCTCTCTCTCTCTCTCTCTCTCTCTTTATTACACTTCAATTCTATTTCGTTTTGCTTTTCAAAAAAAAAAATTGAAAAATTAAATAAAATTCCTTGTGTTTATTTCCATTTGAATTTCATTATTTTCATCCGCAACTTAAATCTTAAGGGATGCTGGAGTAGATAAAAATAAAAGCAGCAGCTCTTGAAACCCAGCGAAAAAAAGAGCAGCAGTCTGCTGTTAACAATATCGTCTATTTGGAAGTTGTTCTCCTTACAGAAAAACTTTTTAAAAGTTTTTTTTTCTTACGATTTTTTTGCTTTCGATTTGTTTATTAAAAAAGTATTTATTATTTGGTCAAATTTACAATATGTTTTGGGGAGACGTTTGAAAACTTTATTTCCTTAACACGACAAAAAAGTCAACGTCCAGTTGTTAGCTAAAGTACCTGTTAATACCTGGTTTAATAAGGCTATTAAAACTTTTCTTTCTTACTCAAAAGAAAATTTAAAAATGGCTTTAATTATTTCGCTTAGAAAATGGATGATTCAAAATTTTTTTCAGGCATAGCAGCGCTTTTTCAAGAGCTGCCCGATGCTCATCATATAATACACTGTTTTTTTATCTTTTAAAAAACATTTAAAATAAGAGCTCGCAAATTGCAAATAAAATCAAATTAAATTTGTGTTTAATTTTAATTAAAGTTCTTTATTATTCGCACAATTCTGTATGCTACTGTTCACAACTTTATGTAACCAACAACAATTGCTTTGTTTGCCATTCCTTTGTTTACACCCTTTCCATAAACAATAACAATTACTAGACAATAATTCGACAGATCTTTTTGTAAAGGAGATCTTCAAACCACGATTACTCTCTTCAAACGCACCACACTCACTCGCCTGCTTTGCTTTGCCTTTTATATGGCAGGGTAAACAGTCTGATGAATGTTCTTGACTTAGCCTTCTCGAAATCTCTATAAATGTAAACATCGTTGTCTACGTTCATTATTGTTGTTTGTGTATTTTGTTTACATTTGTTCTTGTAGTGTTTTTGTTGTATTTTTGTTTACTTGTTTACCATTTTTTTTTATGCTGGTGTTTGTTGTTTGTTATATTAAGCAGTACGATAATTTGTAAACAGATTTGTATACTGCATTGTTTTGTTTTTGTAGCTTTTGTTTATATCTTTAATGTTAAGAAATGGAAAAGCAAAACACAATACTTTTACGTTGCTGATGCTATCCGCTTTGGGAAGAACGAAACAGGGGACTTCTGGATGTATTGCTTGGAAAGGAAATTTTTTTTTATGTTCTTACACTCTGGCTATTATCCGAACAAGTGAATCTTTGATGTCAAATCCACGATATTAGAAGATTGTCTCGAGAACCTGAATCAAATAGACATGAAAAATAGAAATATCCTCTGCTAGGTTCCAGTTCATGTAGGAATTCGCAGCAATAAATAGTTATACTCAACGAAAGGGGAGATAAAGAGAAGCGGGGACTCTTCTCAAACCAAATGGCAATCAAAATATCCTTTAAATGTCCGCCAGGGTTGGACTGCATCCGAAATGTAAAATTTTTAATATCACTTTGCTATATAAATCAAACTGAATTTGAACAATGCCATGTCATGTTGGTCATGTTGGCTTCGAGAAACGCTGAGGTTTGCGACTTATTCACATACATCGGCGACTTAAGAAAACTCCACTAGAAAAATTCTAACGGAATTTTGGCCATTTCACATGACCTCCATGTGAGATGACCATATCCTCAAATCGCTCGTATAGGACATTCAATGTGGCTTAAGTTATGTAAGACAACTCGATGTCCTGTTAAAACCGTTGAAGACGTGTATAGTGATGGTCTGCCCAACGTAGTTTTCATAGCTCATAAAGATCTAAATCAACTAGTAACCATTCATCTAGAAATAGTTCTCATCGCTGAAAATGATTTTTAGATGAATATTCGGGTCAGTTGTTAATTAATCCATTCAGCAAATCCACGTCGTTATCCATATACATCGATGGTGATTTGATAAAACAAACTGAATAATTGGCAACTAATTTGACAGATGTGGCTGTTTTGTTAGAGAAGTCTTGGCTGGGTTTTGAAGCAAAGTCCCGTGCCTAATAAACCAACACACTACCTACTAAATTCCAAATGACTGCACTCTCTACTCCTAGTATACGAAAATGGTAAGAAGGGTTAATACTCTTATCACAATATGCTCCTGGCGATTTATCTAACATTAGTCAACATTATGTTGGCTTTTTTAGAGGTCATTAGAACATCTTTAAGGTTTGATTGTCATTGAGATACTGTCAACAGACACTGCTATTCTTGAAAGCTCTACAATAGTTCTCAGAAACCCGTATTTTGATTGAGAGATTGAAATTTCTTTACAATCCAGTGCCTACATAACAGATGATTAATTTTCTTCGACCTATGCGGTTGCATCAAAGCGTTTTCGAAGTTTATTTTATAGACTTATAACATGATTTCAATCAGTTTTGTTCCTAATTTTTTTAATTGTATTGATTCTTATTTTCTCTAAATACACTCAGGTCTCGTTTTATGCGATAGATGCGTTCCAAAAAAAATCGCATAAATTGAATTCGCATAAAACTATAATCTAGCTTCATATAAAAATTAACGATTCGTTCCAAAATCCTGGAAAACCGCATAAATTCAAATTTTAATTGAAAATTCAAAGCAAAATCGCATAAAAAAAATCAACAAGTATATTTATTTAATTTTCTTAAACAATAAAAACAAAAACTTCTAAAAAAATAAACAAAAATAAAATATTAAATATTATTTACAGAAAAAACCAAAATGATCCAAAAAATATGAAATATTATGAATGTACGATCAATAATTCTGTATCGTTTTGGAATTGGTTCGACGTCACTTTTATCATTACATACATACCTATCAGGTTGTGCATACATATGTAGGGGACTAGATCAACGAATTTTTAGAAAGTTTAATTGTTTCTTCTGAATAAGAGTATTAAAGTGCCAGTTATTAAAAAGGTGCTGCTTCTTTAAATAAAAGATTCTTTAAATCATAAGTAAGGATTGACTTTTGAAGGCTTTTATTGGCATAGTTAGAGCAATCTGATGCTAATCAATTGGCTTTCCAATTGGAAACAAACTAGAACGATTGATTTTCACAAGGTATTCGGCATAGAGATCTGATAGTATTAGGTGTCAGGCTCAAACTACAGCATACATTCACAAGAGATTCCCATATAAAAAAGGTTTTCAAACCGCAGGGAAATCACTGCCGCTTTATGAATCAACAGCGTTGGTCATTACAACCCTTCAGGTAGGATTAACAATAATGATTATATCAGTGGTGCAAACTTATTTTAATTTAAAAATGATGCAAAAGTTTAAAAAGTATCATAACATTTTAAAATCTATAAAAAATCTAAAAAAAATTTTTTAATTTAAAATCGCATAAATTCGAATTCGCATAAAAAAAATCCGCATAAAACGAGACCCGAGTGTATTAAAAAATCTTAAAATGACGAAAAATCCTCACTCCTATGCGGTTTTAACAACACGAAAACTCCTTAGGCTTTGAAATTAAATCTTGAAATTTGTTTGACTTACCCAGTCTTACAAATATTTAATCATTTTAATAGGAAAAAATCTTTTTTTTTTTTCTAAACAAAAGGGAAAATACGTAGAAAGAAAATTTAATTATTTGCCTTTCGCATATTGATTTTCTTTATTGGTATTCATTTTCAAACAACACATCAGCAAATATTTGTTTTAAATTGAATTCAAAAAAAAAAGAAACGAAAAGAAAAGACAAATATTTCTGTAATTAAATTTAAGCAACAGCTATAAAATCTACACACACACACAGACACGCAGCAGCCATATGTATGCCCCGAAGAGTATGCAACATATTCTTTCAATTGTTTCACATCTTGTCACTTTCTCTCTCGTTCTCTTATAAACACATACACATCCACTTATTAGTAAATAAGAAATGTATCCAATTACATACGAAAAAAAAATGATTTAATGGTTGGAATGTTCTTTAACATGTTTGAAGCAGTTTGAACAGCAACAACAACAACGAAAAATAAAAAATTGAAGGAATTTAATTGTAGTCACGAATTTATTACACACACACACATATATACATATAGGAACACCAACTCACTCATACTCTCTATACACTCGCATATAGATATGCATTGATTTGTAATTCATATGGAAATTCTTCAGCGCCATTAGGAAAATATTTTCTCAATTTGCTAAAGAGCCGTTTTTGGTGTCACAAATACAAACACAAATACTTTAGTAAGGCATATTTGGAACACACATACATACTTATATTTACACGTACGAGTACATGAATATAAATTAGTTTGTTTGTGTTTGTTTATATGAATTTTTAAAATTTTTGTAATATTTTCGCTCCCCTATTGGAATATTTCAATATTTTGTTTTGGTGAAGAATTTTTCCTGTTGTAGTGTTAAATTATTAAATTTTTGCTAACACATCCACACATAGTTGCATTGGAATTAAATAAAAACAACAACAACAAATATTTGATTGCCTAAATAATTTTTTTTTTTATATTTTTTTTAAAAAAAACCCACTTTAATTATTGATTTCAAATTTTAACCAGTTGAGTAGCATATGGTTAGGATAATGGGAAACAAGGCTGACACAAAATTCAGCAGGAGTCATCTATTTGATTCTATGAAATGCTTCGTAACTAGGCTGATAAATAAGAATGAATGGAGCAATTTGAAGCCTAGATATACATTTAAAAGAAGAAATAGTCAGAAATATACGCATGAGTCCAGTTCAATCTGTAGATCTTTTAATGAGTTAGAAAAACAACTCCTAATGAATAGGAAAACAGTTCAACTCAATAATCTCAACTAAAGGGTGATTTTTTAGCTATTTTCTTTTTGGCAACACTGGTTTAAACAGCTCACGCACGTTTCGTGTTTTGTTTCACTGTGAAACATCTTCAGTTTGGTCTATAATTTAAACATGAATCGTCTTACAAACGAACAACGCTTGCAAATCATTGAATTTGGCATCATTGGACCGTACTTCTTCAAAGATGCTGCGAATCGTAACGTAACTGTGAATGGTGAGCGCTACCGTGAGATGATATCCAACTTTTTTTTGCCCAAAATGCAAGAGCTTGACTTGCATGACATGTGGTTTCAACAAGACGGTGCCACATGCCACACAGCTCGAGTAAAAATGGACTTATTGAGAGGCGAGTTCGGTGAACATTTTATTTCACGTTCGGGACCGGTCAATTGGCCGCCTAGATCGTGCGATTTAACGCCTTAAGACTATTTTCTGTGGGGCTATGTTAAAGCTCATGTCTATAGAGGCAAGCCCGCTTCAATTGACGCATTGGAAGACAACATTGAAGCATTTATTCGTGAGATACCGGCCGAAATGTTGGAAAGAGTATGCCAAAATTGGACTAAGCAGATGGACCATTTGAGGCGCAGTCGCGGTCAACATTTGCATGAAATAATCTTCAAACATTAAATGATATAGACCGTACTATCGATTTAAATAAAGATTTCATGCATTTTTCTGAATTTTATGTGTTTTTTTTTTTGAAAAATTTTCCTATAGCTCTTAAAAAATCACCCCTTAATACAAAAGGAATGTGAGAACCATTAGCATACAGATTGGATAGGAAAACTTGTTTGCGAAGCAAGTGAACAGATGTTCCTTTTAAAAATATTGTTACGAAAATGGAAACAGTGTTTTGCTTTCACATCGTTGAAACTGTAAATAAAAGCTACAAAAACAATGAACTTGTTTGCATGATAAACAAGTAAACAAAAATATACTACCAAAACACCAGTATAAAAAAGTGATAAACAAGTAAACAAAAATGCAACAACAACAAAAACCGCAAGAATAAATGTAAACAGAAATACAACAACAAGCAAGAATAAATGTAAACAACATGTTTACATAAAGATTTCGATAATACGAAGTCATTTGCCTTCAAGAGCATTCATTATACTGTTTACACTGCGATATAAAAGGCAAGACAGAGCAGTCAGCGGAATCAGTAAAAATTCAGTCAGTCTTGTGTGTGAAGACGTGATGTTTGAAGAGATTAATCGTGGTTTGAAGATCTCCGTTATAAAGATCTGTCAAACAATTGTTATTATTTACGCAAAAGAGTGTAAAAAGCATTAACAAACAAAATAATTGTTGTTCTTTACATACCACGGGTCGCCGTGGTCTAGTAGGTAGTGTGCTGGTTTATTAGACGTAAAAGCCAGGGTTCGAGTCCCAGGCCAGACATCAAAAAATAAAAAAATAAAAAAAAAATACAACAAGTATTTTTTCGGCGATTTCTTCTCAGTTTCTCAAAAAATCTGTCGTTCGGAGTCGACTTTAAACTGTAGGTCCCGCCAATTATGTATAAAATTAACACACACAACATAAGTGGTGTGAGAAACTGCGGGCTTCTTGGGGACGATTGCCTGTAGACTGACTGTCTAATGGTGAAGGTATAGCACTGGCCATTTTATAGTCACCTAGCAGCAACTCGTTTCCTTGCCGTTCGCATCTTCCCCCTTACCACCTTTCCTAAAAAAACCTGCACAATGCACTGCATGAGCAGGGGCCATCCCCTGAGTGCTGGTTTCATTAAAAAAAAAAAAAAAAAAAAAAGACAGTGGCACACAGAATTGTGCGAACAATAAAGAATTTTAAATAAAACTAAACACAAATTTATTTCTATTTTATTTGCAATCTACGAGCTCATATTTTGTGGATGTTTCCGTAAGTAGCGTTGTCACAGCAGAAATCGTGCGACGTACAGATAACAGACAGAAAAGAGTTAAAAATAGTTTCCCAGAAGCGTAGTAACTTGCACTTCATATTCTAGATATGAAGTATAAAAAATAATGTATATGTACCTGCTGGTAGCCACAGTACCAGAGATAACTGTTTGAGACTATTAAACTGACTATCTTAGAAGCTAGTGATTGCAAAAAAACGTTTAAAAATAATAAAAAAAACTGGCAGGATTTTTTATTGATGAGCTTTGTATTAGTAAACATCGTATTACTCATAAACAAATAAGGCCTTGAACCGACATAGATAACAGATTCACTATTCGAACTGCTTTTAAACAGTCATGACAACTTACACTACAGAAACCCACAATCTTTGATTCGGAATCATATACTAAATAAAGCTTTTCCTACTAGAATATCGAACCCCATCGTAGGCCGGGATAAAATTATCTAAAAGGGTCGCATATATTCAGTTCTCATGTAAAGGATTACTATTCCAACGATGGATGTAAATATGTATAGACTACGGTAACTTCTAGAGCCCATTAAGCGAAGACAAATTGTTGTCTATGGTCGTGCATGGTGTTATGGAAAAACTGACTGAATGAAAGATAATTATATTGGCAGATGTTGCTTCAACAAAATGGCCGTTATCAATTGTCAAAGTTCGAAAGTTTCCTTACAATGGTTCCATGATAACCGCCAACGATACTACCTTCTTATGTTAAGTATTTACAATACAGATGTAAAACCACCCATGTTGTTTGGTTGTGAGAAGGCGTTTGATTAGTTTAACTGACCCTAGACTGCTAGGTTTGCTGAGATTACAATCAAACCTCGCTGAAGCTTACATTCTGAAACTTAATAGTCAGTAGTGTACTGACTTACTGCACCAGAGCCGCAGAGTTCAAAACTCAGCTGTTGAAAAAAATTCTGAGAGTAAACTAATTCCCTTGATAGGCTTCACAAATTTTGGTTTAAATTTAAAGCTTTGAAAGCGTAAGATTTTCATGTGAATAAACAAGAGAGTATCAAAAGTTCACACAGTCATTTGATTAGATTACGTTAGATTGGCGATTTAAAAACGCTGTATTAAAAGCCATAAACGTGTAAAAAAATGTAAACAGTGGCCCTAATAAATCCACCTAATATTCAATAAACAAATCATATTTGCTTTTAGACAAAAAGGCCTTTTTTTTTTTTGTTACTCCTTCTATCATCACCCCCTTAAGACAGTGGCATATTATAACAGAGAATATCCCATTAAAAATTGACTACTTAATGCCAATAAATTAGCAAATAAACAAGGATTTTAGTTACTCAACTTAATGTAAGACCATAAAAAACAAACTTCCAAAGAAACAAATGCCATTAAAAGGGCCTGTACCCGTACAAAACGGTGACCCAAGTAATCCTTTTGTAAATTTATTAAAAAAAAATAGCTTGTCGCCGGAAAAATATATTTTTCCTTACATTAATCCCTTTAGGCCGGATTTTTTCTAACTTTTAAATGTTTTAACAAATAATGAGTAGCAGCTACCAAAAAGAAAGAAAACAAATGCAAATTAAAAAACTGGCCTTTAAATATAAAAATTGTGGAAAGGGAGACTCGAAAAAAAAACCAGATTTTCAAGGAATTATTTGCCACTTTAAAATGACAAAAAGAATTATTTTGTTGACACACACACACAGGAATGAAGGGGATGTTTAGGAATTTTGTGAAAGAAAATGTAAGAGAGGTCACCGTTTAAAAAAATGACAATTTTAATGAGCAATTGCTTACAAAATTCCCCTGTTAAGTGTAAAAATAAAAAGGAAATGAAATGTAAAGAAATGAGAGAGAGAGAGAGAGAGAGAGAGAGCGGAATCACTTAACAAACAGCCAATGATGCGGGGATTTAAATAAACAGTTACGCTGATTTAATTTTCTTTTTAAACTTCATTTCGTTTCCTATTCCTGTTCCTTTTTCTTTTCCATTTGCTTAGACTTGTTTTCAATAATGTTCGTTAATGTTCTAGGAAAACGATTTTTTTTTTGTCTTCTTGAAATTTAAAAAAAAAAAAAAAAAAAATTCTTAAAAAAGAAACGTCAAAAGCCTCAACGTTGACAATGACAATACGACGTAAATCTTCATGATACAGTTGATTTAATTTTATAGAAGATGAACAAAAAACCAAGACATATTTTCTTTGCATTTCCTTCACTTGCCTTGTTAAGATAGACTCTCTTTTTCTTTTTCGTTCTTATTTTTTTTCAATTTAATTGGCAGCAAATCACTGCCACAATGATTTCTTTTCTTCCTCCATTCATTCATTCATTCTCCGTTCTTTCTCCATTGACTTACCTCTCCCACTGCGTCCCACAAAACGTAAATCATTAAATTTGGCCACTTGATTTTTCATTACAGCCGTACAGTTACGCAATTCACCACAAAAGTTTTCATCGTTACCAGCACGTATCGTAACAATTGTTCCATCCATGACTTCACCCAATGCCAAGACTTTAAAGGCAATCGGTAGCGTTTTATTTGAACGCCAATGTGTCGGTAGTGTTGTACAGACCTGTGAGTAGAAATAAGAATTAAAAGAACACTTAAATTAAATTTGTTTAAATTTAAAAATTATAAAAACAACATCCTCAGACTGCTATTAACTTTATGGAGGAACATTTTTCTTTATTTTTTGAAAAACTAAAAATTTTTAATTAATTTCTTCTTGTAACACAAGTAAACTTACGAGGACTGTAATTTATGTTCCTTTAAAAATAATAATTTAATTCGAAAGCAGAAAATTTTTAAAATCAAAGCCAAAATTATCTCAGCCTACATGGGGATTTCCTATATTCCACACAAATCTGACAAATCTCAGGATGTTCTTATATGACAGTATATATATATAATATATATGTATATTATTCCTTCTTGTCCATCTCTTACTTAATTGGTCATTGCAACCCTTTAGTCAGGATTATATCATAGTTTCTCACACCACTCATTTTGTGTATGTTAATTTTGTCCACGTTTGGCGGAACCTACAGTTTATACGGATGGGAGAAACTTTTCATGACAATATACTAATCTGGCGGAAAGAAAGACAACGAAAATATATTTTTTTATATTTTGTTGTGTTGTGGATGTCTGAGCCGGGAGTTGAACCACAGGCCCGCCAACACACTACCTACTAGACTACAGCCGACGACTTCACATAACATAATCTACAATTTTAATTGACACAACTCCTATTGTGCACAAACGTTATTTGAGTCAACCACAACACAAATTTCTTCCCACTGTGATTGAATACCGAAAATATTCATTTACTTAGATTATTTCAACCTTGTTTAGATTGAAATGAGTCTCTGGCTCTCTTCCACTTTTATTTCTTTTCCACAGAAAGGTTATGTTTCTATAAGAGTAATCGAAGCTCCTCTCCTAACAAGCTCGTACACCAGCTTATTGCTCTGAATTTTCCAATGGCCTGGAATCAAACAAACACATCCATATCTAATTGGTCATTACAACCCTTTAGTCAAGATTACGACCTAGTTTCTCACACAACTTATGTTGTGTGTGGAGATTTTTGTATTCAGATTTTTGAGAAACTTTTCAGGGCAATTTTATCAACTCTCAGAATTTTTGCCAGAAATCTGCTGAGAGAAAGTCGTCGAAGAAATATTTTTTTATACTTCGTTTAGTTGGAGACATCTAGCATGGGGTTTAAACCGTGGCCTCATGTCTAGTAAGCCAACACACTATCTACTAGACTACGGCGACTTCATAATCAAACAAAGGGTGATCCTATTTCCCTTGTCTTGCTGATTCAGCTTGCCCATACCGATTTCGATTCACCTAGATAGCGAATTAGCACTCGCATGGCGGCCTGTCAGATAGTTTTCTAATGTCCCCTACTCTGGACTCTTCGTACAACTTGTCGCAGCTTGGATAATACCCATGACTTTCATACATGTATTCAATATTAACCCCCTATTCTTACGCTCCTTCTCCACTACTAGACTTCGACCTATCCGCTTACTACAGAGAAAATTTTCTCTTTAGGGAAAGGAGGTAGCTTCCAGATTAGCCCCATCCAATCTTATTACTCTGACGTTGAGAGGGCTTTACATTTAAAAACTCTAGGATGCGCTTGTTTAAATCGTTCTTGACTTATACGCCACTGGTTTGGAGAGAAAACGATGCATAATGCCTCCTTTATCTCTGCTATATCGTTTGATATACAGAAAAAGTTCAAATTTACTAAATGGAGTAGCCTGTACGGTTGGCCTGGGAATATATAAGCCCGACCCACATCGACAATTAAAGTCTCAACAGGCCCCTGAACAATCAATCTGAATTGGCAATCATATGGATGATAATGGGTGGGTCAACCAGGAAAGATTTCATTAAAATCTAAAACAATAGGAAGTGAAGCTCATAAATAAGCATTTAATTTAATTTGTTTATCAGTCCAATAGTCGTCATAACTTACTAAGTGAGGGCTCTTGAGTTTGAATCTCAGCTCTGGCATCTCTTAAAAAAAGAAAAGTTGACGTTAATTCCATCATTCATGAATAAAATTAACACACTCAACAAACGCAATTGTTTCCCACGTGAGATAGTAACGAGATTCCGAATGTATTATAAATATGACTTTAGAGAGCCTTATCCATGCTTGACAAAATTTCTCTTTAATAGGTCGGCTAATTTTGATTCGTACATTATATTTACATTTTACAAGCCTAAAGATTTTCTGTTACTATTAATATTACATTCACTCCCTTTCCAAACGACTTACAATATGTGGTGATCCAGTCTTAACAAGCTCTCCTGGATGTTCAGCCAACAGAACATCCACAGTTCTTTCAATTAGATTTTCCGGAGTTAAATATGGACTCGTGTCCACTGGTTTTTTATTTGCAGCGCCATCTTTATTATTATTGGAGTTACTTGTATTATTATTATTTGTCTCACTACTAGAGTTACGGTTACTAGAACCTTTCTTATTTTGAATCGTAGACGTGGTTGTAGAACTCACTTCACTGGTGATGTGCATTTTGTTACAGATTTTTGATATTTTTTAATGAAATTTTTTTCAATGAAAATTTCTGTGATATTTTTCTTTTTTTACAATACAAGCACATTAACACACACACAGTTTAAATATTTGTTATGACATCATTATGGCTAAAACTTTAGAAAAAAATTTTATGAACAATTTTTTGGAATTTTTATTCTTTTTATTATTTTTAGGCTTCATATGTTGTTACATTAGTTAACCTGTATGATTTTTATTTTAATTTCGTTTATTTCTTTAAAATGTTTGGTTTTTTTTTTATTTAATTCTGTGTTATTTTCTTTGGTTTCTTTTGTTTTATTTTCTGTTTGTCGTCTTATCAAATACTGTCGTCCTTTCATTACCAACTTTGACTGGCGATTAAAACCATTGTTAGCGCGATTTTTTATTCTTTGTTGTTCAGAAATATTAAAAAATTGCAATTTTTTTTGTAATTTTTTTTTTAAATTACAAAACAATTGTATTAATAATGATGGCAGAAGCCTAGAAATTCAAGTTAATCATTACAATTACAATTTTCATACACACACACACACATATATACTCTTTACAAAAAAAAAAAAAAATTAAATAAAAAATAAAATTAAAAAAGAAAAAAAATTGTAAACGAAACAAACTCAGCCAACATCACACATCTGCTTCCTGTTTAATACACCAAAAAATATCCTGTTAACTGTGTGCGTGCGGTGTATCATAATTTCACCATTTGTTGCACACACAAATTGAAAGGGGCACCATCTATTTTTTTTTCCCCCACTCACTATTGTTTTTCGTGTTTTTGTTGGCAGTGTTGTTGACCGTCTTTTTTCAATTTCGTTTTTTTTTTCGATTTATGAATTTTTTTAACACCATTTGCTAGCATTTGTTGCCATTAAAAAAGTTTGCTTTTTTTTAATTTTTATTACAATTTCCGTTGATTTTCAGTGACATTTTTTTCTCAAAAAAGAAAAAAAATTTTTGTCATCGTCATTTGATTATGATGTAATTTATACCGTAAAAGTATTGTCATTTTGTTCCCTATGGCGTATGAGAAATATTTTGAATTTTTTTATAACTCATACGTCTAGGTGTCTGCCCTTCCTTATTAAGCGTTTCGATCAACTACATACATACATAACACATAATTGGTCATTACAACCTTTCAGTCAGGATTATGGACCTAGTTAATTTTTTTATCCTGCTCATTTTGCAGAAAAACTGAAAAACTCTTCTAAAGATCAGAAGCTTTATAGGGAATGATTTTTGACCCGAACACGATGACAAGTCGTTACTATCTCTTCCTGCCTAGGAGGAACACAAGACATTGGTGAAAATCAAGATCATAATAACTGCGTTAAATAAAACTTTTAATTTCATGGATTTCCTAATACTGTACCTTATACTAAAGGGTGATTTTTTAGCTATTATCTTTTTGGCAACACTGGTTTAAACAGCTCACGCACGTTTCACTGTCAAACATCTTCAGTTTGGTCTATAATTTAACCATGAATCGTCTTACAAACGAACAACGCATGCAAATCATTGAATTTGGCATCATTGGGCCGTACTTCTTCAAAGATGCTGCGAATCGTAACGTAACTGTGAATGGTGAGCGCTACTGTGAGATGATATCCAACTTTTTTTTGCTCAAAATGCAAGTGCTTGACTTGCATGACATGTGGTTTCAACAAGACGGTGCCACATGCCATACAGCACGCGTAACATAGGACTTATTGAGAGGCGAGTTCGGTGAACATTTTATTTCACGTTCGGGACCGGTCAATTGGCCGCCTAAATCGTGCGATTTAACGCCGTTAGACTATTTTTTGTGGGGCTATGTTAAAGCTCATGTCTATACAGGCAAGCCCGCTTCAATTGACGCATTGGAAGACAACATTGAAGCATTTATTCGTGAGATACCGGCCGAAATGTTGGAAAGAGTATGCCAAAATTGGACTAAGCGGATGGACCATTTGAGGCGCAGTCGCGGTCAACATTTACATGAAATAATCTTCAAACATTAAATTATATGGACCGTACTATCGATTTCATACATTTTTCTGAATTTTATTTGTTTTTTTTTTTTTGAAAAATTTTCCTATAGCTCTTAAAAAATCACCCCTCAGTAGTCATCCACCTTTACGGTAACCAATTCACACCACACTCTAGAAAAGAAAATTTTGTCAGAAACCTATGAATGATGACAATTATTACCAAACAAAACCAAAGGAGAAATCAAAAAAAAAAGGAGGAAAACTACGCGTAAATAAAAGTTTAACCTCAAAAAATTCTGAATCAAAAAAAAAAGAAAAACTGAAGTACTTCATCATATAAGTAAATACATATGAGAGGAAACTAAATAAAATCTACGGAATGATCTAAAATGATAAAAAAAAAAAAAACGGCCTCACAATGAAGTTGAAATCTTAAATAAAAATGACACTTTCAGTTGATAAAATGCTGCAACTGTGGATGGGGGTGGTTGAAAATAATGAACCCGGAACACATACAATTTGCCAATAAAAATGCAAACAAATGCTACCAAATGCTATATACAGCAAGTGAAACAACTTTGAGGATCTGGCTTATGACCAGAAGTGGCGTGAATGGAAAAAATTACGGGTTTTTTATAAAAAAAAAAAATAAAAAATAACGCGTAAAATAAAACTTTTGCTTCCGTTTGTTTTGATGTTTTTTTTTAATATTTTTTATAATAAAAAATGTTTTTTTATTATTAAAAAAACAAATAAAAATTAAAATAAAATGTTAATAAAAAAAAAACTGAACATCAGATAAAATAAAAACAAACAAAATTGTTGGCCATATTGTGTGCACACTGGTCACGGCTAATAAACATACATTCATTCATACATTGATACATACAAATACACATATGTATGTACATTATCAGTGATGGTAGCAAAAAAAAATTCCATAAACCTACCAAAATAGTAGAAAAAGGAAATCTAAAATGTTGAATATCAAGTAGAATCGTAAGTATCCTATAACTTCCAAATGTTTACCCATTACGAGTTACCATATTGTTACGAAAATGGAAAAATCTACATACTGGTGTTTTGCTTTTACACCGCTAAACATTAAAAGTATAAACAAAAGCTACAAAAACAAAACAATGCAAGTAAACAAACCTGTTTGCAAATTATCGTATTGCTTAACAACAAACACCAGCATAAAAAAAAATGGTAAACAAGTAAACAAAAATACACAAACAACACTACAGTAATAAATGTAAACAACAACGTTTACATTTATAGAGATTTCGAGAAGGCGAAGTCATGAACATTTGCCTTCAAGAACATTCATCAGTCTGTTTATCACGGCATATAAAAGGCAAGGCAAAGCAGGCAACGAAGTAAGTAGAAGTTCAGTCAGTCTTTTGCGAAGAAACGATGTATTTGAAGAGAACAATCGTGGTTTTAACAATTCTCTAGTAATTGTTATTGTTTACGCAAAGGGTGTAAACAGATGATTAACAAACAAAGCAATTTTTGTTGTTTACATCAAGTTGTGAATAGTGGCACACAGAATTGTTTGAATAATAATGGAATTTTAATTAAAACTAAACACAAATTTATTTTTATTTTATTTGCAATCTACGAGCTCATATTTTAAATATTTTTAAAAGGTAAAAACGTAACAATATTAAAACCAGAAATAGTTGAATGACTTTGATAAACAGGATAATGGTTAGTTAAACAAGACTCCATTTTCCAAGATATTGATCAAGTCTAATATGCTCTTGTTATTTACTTAACGTCTGTCTAATTCAAATCCATGCAATTATCCTTCCAACCATATACTCCAGTGATTGCTCATGTAATATAGGGTCTTACAACACGGACTTCTGAACTTTGACATCCACGGCCGCCTTGTTGGTACGAATGGGTGGGTAAATAAAGAAAATGTCGAATTTAGTACGACACCAATGCACTTGAGATCCAAGAACGTATAATGCTTGCAAAAGTCACTATTTGGTGTGGATTTTAAACTGGTGACGTTAACAGTCCATATTTGCTTGAAAACAGCGTTGGCCAGGACATCACTCTTTAAGGTGATCACTATAGGTAGATGTCTACCAATTTCTTTTGACCTGAATTGAATTATCTAGACACCAACATTGTCTGGTTCCAACAGAACTGTGCTACGTGTCACACAAATCATGCCACATTAGATATTTTGCACTAGCAATTTCAAAGCAGGATCCTCTCACGTAAAGGTACTTGTGATTGTGTGATATGACGCTGTTAGACTTTTTCTTGTGGGGTTTTCCTTAAGTCAATGTTGTATGCAAATAAACGACAAACCACAGCAGTCCTTAAAACCATCATACCCATGTTATCAATTAAATTTATGCGCTAGAGTCATGGAAAATTGAATATTTCGGATACCTTTCACCCAGAGAAGCCGTGGCGAACATTTGGACGATGTTATATTCCGCACTTAATGACATCAAAAGATCTTTCAAACGAATAAAAAATGTCGATTATATTTCAGACTTTGTTTTACTAAAATTTAAAGATAGGAAGCCCTTAAAAAGACCCTATATATGATAGTAATGAAAATATAATTTAGATTGCATGCTAAACAAGCGCTAACAAATTTCAGGATCTCGTATGGACTTGAAAAATGCGACAAAAGTCCGAATGCGTAATAGATGTGACAATCAGTAAAGATTTTGAGAATATCTGCAATACTTGGCGATATTAAATAAATAGCGTTAGTAGGAATACTGTATACAATGAAAGTCTTTAAAAGCTATCATTTCTCTCTAAAACGCTGTAAGATCCCTTCTCGATCCAATCTCTGCTTTCACTTAAAAACAAAAATTTCATTCTGTCTTAAAAATCAAAGGCTTAAATCTGGTTTTAAGACATAAACCTACAAAGTCATCGTTGAAGTCGCCATAGCCTAGTAGGTAGTGGGTTGGTTTATTAGACGTGAGGCCGTGGTTCAAACCCCAGTCCCAACGTCCTAAAAAAAACGAAATCTTCCAACTCTGACAGTAAAATTGCCTCTCAGCAGATTTCTGGCAAAAATTCTGAGAGTCATGAAAAGCTTTTTAAAAATTTATCGTACAGAATTGACTTTAAACTGTATGCGCCGCCACTCATGGATAAAATAAATACACTCATGGATAAAATAAACACACAATACATGGATAAAATAAGTACTACTCATGGATAAAATAAATACACACAGCATGAGTGCTCTGAGAGCCTAGGTTGTAACCCTGACTAAAGGATTGTAATGATCAATTAAGCAAAAAAATTAAACAGTGGAACTCATAAAACCCCATAAATACATGAAAATATTTATCGCCGTAGTCTAGTAGGTAGTGTGCAGCCCTTGCGCTGACCAACTTCTTCCTTTTCCCTGATTGTGGTGGAACTTGGTCAGTACAGGGACTGCGTTCACCCGTGGCATCACAACGGGCCGCTATGCGTGCTCAAGTGAGCTTTGTGACATCAGAGCTACCACTCCGACCTAACCGAACCTAACCTAGTAGGTAGTGTGTTGGCTTATTAGACGTAAGGCCACGGTTTAAGCCCCAGATCAGACATCAAAACGAAAATATTAGAAAATATTTCTTCGTCGACTTCCTCTCAGCAGATTTCTGGAAAAAACTCTGGGAGCAAATAAAATTGCCATGAAGAGCTTCTCAAAAATCTGTCGTTCGGAGTCGACTTTAAACTGTAGGTCCCGACACTCATGTATAAAAAAAATTAACACACACAACATAAGTGGTGTGAGAAACTAGGTCCATAATCCCGACTGAAGGGTTGTAATGACCAATTATGTACGTATGTACAGATAGAAGTAATAAGACCAGGTTCTAAAATTGTATTTAAAAATGCTGAGATTTTCATTCATTCATGTTACCAACAACATGACATGTCCCCACATGCTGTCACTTTTATTCTGTGCCATAAAGGTGGGGGCTTATGGCTGAGGCATAAAAAACAAAGTGAATAAAAATGTGAGAGTTGGTAAATTAACAGTTGCGGAAAATGGTTGACCGACAAATAATACAACAAAAACAAACAAAAATCACAACAAAAAAAAATTCACTCACAGGCAAATGCATACATAAATGCTTTGCAGCTCATCACACAGACAATAACTGTGTAATATATCACAGTGATAATAAGAAGAAAAAAGAAAAAAGAAGAGGCGGCATAAAAAACATAAAAGCGGTATTCATCATCAGCGAATTCATCATTCAACAATTCATTTTCTGCCACATTTGAAGGCAGCACAACAAATCTAATGCTTCTGCTGGATTTTAATGGTTTTTTTACATTAAAGTATTTAAGTAAATAACGGTAAAAATATTAATTTTTTTAAGTACAATTAATATACATATATACGCGATATACTTGATAATTATTTATTTTGTTTTTTTTATTTATTTATTTATTTGAACAAAAACAAAAACAACAAAACAAATTTAGAATATGACTGAGTGTACGAGTGTGTGTGTGTATGTGTTCCTTTGCGTATGTATTATTCATCATCATTTAATCAATGTTGCAACAAATTAACTGTGTTGCAATATACAATTTTTCTATTGATGCCATCAATTATTTAACTGATCGTAATGCCACAAAGATTATTTATATACACATACACACTTACTCATACACTAACACATAATTTTTTTGATATTTTTTTTTGATTTTTTTGTATAATTTCCAGTCTTTCCATTATTACCACATGTGTGGTGGTGCGGTTTATAATGCACAATAAAATATTATACAAATAATCTCACATACATATACATACACTAATGCAAACATAAATACTTGTGTGTATTACAAAAACAAATACGTACATTGTTTAAGAGTAAATTAAACTTTAAATACATTTTAGACCAACAAAAAAGAAAACAAAAAAAAAGAAACAGAAAAATATGGAAAAATTAAATGCCCAGTCAATCATATTAAAGGGTGATTTTTAGCTATTATCCTTTTGGCAACACTGGTTTAAACAGCTCACGCACGTTTCGTGTTTTGTTTCACTGTCAAACATCTTCAGTTTGGTCTATAATTTAACCATGAAACCAGAAAAAGTCACACTTTGGTGCGGTTTATGGGCTGGTGGCATCATTGGACCGTACTTCTTCAAAGATGCTGCGAATCGTAACGTAACTGTGAATGGTGAGCGCTACCGTGAGATGATATCCAACTTTTTTTTGCCCAAAATGCAAGAGCTTGACTTGCATGACATGTGGTTTCAACAAGACGGTGCCACATGCCACACAGCACGCGTAACAATGGACTTATTGAGAGGCGAGTTCGGTGAACATTTGATTTCACGTTCGGTCAATTGGCCGCCTAGATTGTGCGATTTAACGCCTTTAGACTATTTTTTGTGGGGCTATGTTAAAGCTCATGTCTATACAGATAAGCCCGCTTCAACTGACGCATTGGGAGACAACATTGAAGCATTTATTCGTGAGATACCGGCCGAAATGTTGGAAAGAGTATGCCAAAATTGGACTAAGCGGATGGACAATTTGAGGCGCAGTCGCGGTCAACATTTGCATGAAATAATCTTCAAACATTAAATTCTATGGACCGTACTATCGATTCAAATAAAGATTTCATGCATTTTTCTGAATGTTATGTGTTTTTTTTTGAAAAATTTTCCTATAGCTCTTAAAAAATCACCCCTTATAAGGCAGCCAATAATAAACCATGATTGCAGAGAGGGAGCATAAACATGAAAATATTCTCGTTGAAGAAACTTCTTTTTGAAATACATTTTATAGCCTCTACAATTACAACTTCATTCTAACCTCAAAATTCCAAATCCAGCCAAACCTACAAAAAAAATTTCAGTTGTCACGTCAACAATAATTTGATTGTATCGGACGAATACGTGTTCGAAAAATCGATTCAAATACAGATTTAAACGTACAATGAGAATGTTGTAAGTAAACTACAACTCTAAGTCAGGAGCATACCCTAGGAGCATATCTTATATCACCCATGTTGTCTCCTATTCATTTCATCCATTACAGTTAGGACCTAAAGTTTAATTTGTTCTACGAACAGCAGTTTTGTGATATATTTTCTTTACTTAATTCGCACTCAGAGTTTTTGTAAAAATACTGCTAACTTTTGTATTAAATATCTCCTTTTTTCAAGATGCCAAATCTGATGTTTGAACTCGAAACTCTCTTCTAGTATGCAAACAGACTACTCACTAGACTGTGACGAAAACGGCAATATTGAACGAAAGACTGACCGACATTTGTTTTAATGGCGGCCAATAAGTATATTTCAATTTGATCAATTCTATAGGGGTTTTCATTAAGCACTTCCTATCTTTAAATTGGAATTCAAAAAAAGTTTGTGTATGATATCAGCGAATATTTTATTCATTTGAATGATCTATTGATGCGCAAATCACCACGACTTTGGCTCGGGCAGAATATCCAATGTGGCATATGCTAAGTGGGAAGTAGCGCTGTTTTGTTGAAGCCCCGAATTCGGGGCAAAAAAAAGCTGGTAATCATCGACCCAGATGCCGTAGTTATTAAAGTCGAATTCACAGCAAAACAATGAAATAATCGGCATGCATTGGACGCTCTTAGATCTCATATCGTTAGTCTCATTCGCAAAGGTGTTAAGTCCACTTTTTTCCAAAATTGAGATTTTAATGCAAAACGGTAACATTATACATAATACATATTTTACAACAAAAAAACATGTCATTATATAGTTCAAAATTGTTGTAATTTTGTGGTTTGCAAAAACGCTAAGTCCACAAAACTACGAAAAATATTAATATTAATATTATTAATTAATTAATAATAATAATAATAATTAACATTATTAGTTATTAATATTAATATTATTATTATTTTGTAAAAATAATTGCGTTTAAACAGTTTAGAAATTTTAAAAACTGAAAAAGCTAAAATGTTTTTTGTGTCTCCTGTAAAATTTGAAAAAAGGGACTTAACACCTTTGCGAATGAGACTAACGATATGTGTTTTCTTTGTTCATGTATCCACTCGTCTAGAAATAGGTCTCTTTGCTGAAAATGACATTTCGATAAAAATTAGGGTCCATTCAGCCAACATATGTTCGTCGTTATCTATGATCGTCCGTGATAATGATAACAAAACAGGCTGTATAAATGACAACTAATTTGACTGATTTAGCTACAACAATATGGCTGTTATCAACTGTCGAAAGTACGAT
The DNA here is from genome assembly GCA_927399465.1 of Sarcophaga caerulescens. Classification (NCBI taxonomy): domain Eukaryota; kingdom Metazoa; phylum Arthropoda; class Insecta; order Diptera; family Sarcophagidae; genus Sarcophaga; species Sarcophaga caerulescens. The sequence goes on from OV656873.1 coordinate 12,366,014, forward strand.
GTATCCTTATTGGAAAACTCAATAATATGTAGATCTATACAACACTGACCAATGACCAATGGTTAAATGGCTCTCATTTAATAAGCCAACTGCCACTTACTAGACTACTACTTCACAAAAACAAACATTTTTAATTCGAGTATGAAATCTATTCGATTCTATGTCTGACAAGAAATCATAAACACACAACTCCAGAATCACATAACCCAGAATTTAATACATCGACGCCTCCATTCCATAACGTTCTAAGTCTACTTAGAACGTTTTTAATACTCTTGCATTTTTAAATTCTACGTTCTCTACCTTAAATACTGTCAAAATTTGGTTAAGATGCGCCGATCCTTTCCGAAGTTATAGGGAAAAATCTACTTAGAATACACATATAGTCGTATGTCGCGTGAAAGCTTTGAGAGCTCATAACTCAAAACACACTTTTTCGACTTAGAATGTTATAGAACGGAGGCGTCGACATATCAAAGTGTTTATAGAGCATTGCAAAAAGCAACATATAATATGTACCGTAATGGCCGGTAAGGAATATCAGAAGAGGTCAGAGAAACAAATGAAGAATTATCAGGAGCAGATCAAAGCTGAAACGAAATTAAAAGTCCGATATCAAGTGAAAATGATTCAAGGAACTTTGTTGAATTCCTACGTTTTCTTTCACAGATATTAAAAGAACCAAGGAAGATCCAAGAAAGTCGCCGTAGTCTAGTAGGTAGTGTGTTGGCTTATTAAACGTGAGGGGTATAGAAAAAGTGTCATTAGAGTATATTATACTGATGATTGATTACTTTGAAGGAGAATTGGAAAATGATGATGAATAAATTTTTCCGATAAAAATGCTGTTACTTTACGTCGGTCCAGGTTTTTTGAAACCATGTCTAGTTAATAACAATTTGTAACAGATATATATTTTTTATTTTATTTGTTTATTTATTAATTACAATTCCAAAGTAACTTTGACCTCTGGTGGGAATCTGGTGGGAATCGAACCCACAACCCTCACGCTAATAAACTAGCACACTACCCACTTGACTACCAGGGCATATTGAGAGATATATTTTTTTATTTCCACGATTCATCAGAAATTTAATTGAAACAACCTGCAGTAGAATGTTGCATTTAAGATTATCATTACTAATTAATTCATTAGACAGAATTTATTACGAATAACTACCTAAAACTTATAGTATTTAGCTGTCATCAAGGTAATGATTCTAAATTTAAATTTTCAGATTTCATCCAAAAGAGGAAGATACCAGGCCCACCATTCTAATTCTATAAGTACCCGAGGCAGCTAAATATGAAATAATTGGTGACATTCTGAAAGTGCTGTATCTTGTGAGGATAATATCGGACAAAAATTACCGTAGTTATTATTTAAACAGTATAGGGGTCGCCTTGGTCTAGTAGGTAGTGTGCTGGCTTATTAGACGTAAAAGCCAGGGTTCGAGTCCCAGGCCAGACATCAAAAAATAAAAAAAAATACAAAAAGTATTTTTTCGGGCGATTTCTTCTCAGTTTCTCCAAAAATCTGTCGTTCGGAGTCGACTTTAAACTGTAGGTCCCGCCAATTATGTATAAAATTAACACACACAACATAACTGGTGTGAGAAACTGCGGGCTTCTTGGGGACGATTGCCTGTAGACTGTCTAATGGTAAAGGTATAGCACTGGCCATTTTATAGTCACCTAGCAGCCTTGCCGTTCGCATCTTCCCCCTTTCCTAAAAAACCTGCACAATGCACTGCATGAGTAGGGGCCATCCCCTGAGTGCTGGTTTCATAAAAAAAAAAAATAACAGTCGTGTTGTATTTTTTATATATGTATGTATGTCATCTTATCAAATGAACTTTAAGTTGAAAAATTTTCAAAATTTTTGATGGATCGTGATTGTCAATTTTACGTTTGGCCGACTACCAGAAGTCGTCAAATATTTGTGTTTTTTTGCAAATATGTATTATTATTTCACTTTGCGCAAACATTGCCCAATTTCTGGTGGTCGCTTAAACATGAAATTAACACAGTTTTCAATAAACAATCAAGATCCATCAAAAATTCTGAAGGTTTTTGAACTAAAAGTTCATTTGAAAAAAATACACATGAAAAATATAACACTACTGTTATACTCTTTAAATAATAACTACGGTAATTTTTATTCGATTTCATCATACGAAGTCTCAAACTCTGACCAAGAGAATGCACTTTAAGAATATCATCACCTATTTTATATTTTTAATTAAATTTTGCTACTATGAATGGAAAAACTTGAAAAATATGAAAAAAATGCGCATTTGCCTATTTACATCATCAAACCAAATAGAATATTAAGTTGAATAATATATATCCCTTAGAGTACGGAGTGGGGTAACTTAGGTCCCCCAATCATAGTTTCTCTTGAATAACTTCGCAAATAATTTATTACTGTCTTTTTCCCTTTATTTAGTCTAATTTTATTTTGAATACTATATAAAAACTTATAAGTGGCATTAAAATATCAACCTGTTTGTAATTGGAAGGTGAGTTTCTCGTTCGGGGTACCCAAGTTACCCCACGTCGTACTTTACGTTACAAATTTTCGTTGCTTTTTTAGGACCAAAAATGGAAAACTACAAAAAAAAACCTATCCCAGCGACAGATAGAAGACTATATAAATGACATTGAATAGGATCCTAATGATATAGGATTAGATTGGGATAGTGACAATTCTAATTATATAGGTAGTAATTATGTAAGTGAAGATAGTGAAGATAGTGAAACAGAAGACGAGATTGAAGAAGAAGAAGAACAAGCAGAAGATATTCTTCCGGATAGTGATGAAATTGAAAATGATGATGCTTTTCATTTGAATGCGGAATATTGCACCGTTAAGTCTGGCAGAGTTTGGACTTTGAAGCCATTTCCACCAACGCGTAGGTTAGCATGCAATATTGTGAATGTTACCATAGGAGTAACTCTTTACATGAGTGACGCTAGCGAAATTGATGAAATATTCAATATTCTTATAACACCGACTATCAAAAAAAATCTGTCTTCATACTAACGAAGAAGCCAAAAGAGTATTTGAAAAGTATAATGAAAAACATCCTGTGAGGCAAAAAAAAATATGGAAACTGGTAACTGAATGTGAATTGGATGCATTCCTTGGAGTACTTATTAAATGAAAACAAATAAAATAATAATTTTTTACTTTCAAAATAATATTTTTAGTTCTTTTATGCTAACATATAAACAACAAGAGCCCATTTTTCTTTGGGGGACCTTAGTGAACCCACTCCGTACTTTATGTCAAAAAACGACCTTCGTACTCTAAGGGATATACATGTATACCGTTTTATAGGCCCATCTCTCTCCTTCCTAGGTTAGGTTAGGGTCCCCACCCAAAGCCCCCGTTGTTAGTTACCCATAAACGGTCCCGTGGTTATCCAGGAGGGTTCGAGAAATATAAAAAAAAATATTTTTGAAGTCTACGCGACAAAACTCACAACCTACACTACGAGTATGTCATTAGCTGGGTGTATTTCATTTTTTTTGTTTTATTTTGGCGCATACTGTAATCGAGCCAATAGTTTAGTTAATACTAATTTGATAGAGAAATATTTTTATATTCCGATTATTAATTGATACAATGTTGCCATATAACTTACTAGGCATTATTTATATAGAATAACTAGCACTTAGTACTTATGTAGCTGTTCTCAGTCTAATGATTAAAAATTTAAAGATTAGGATTTCATTTAAAAAGGGGAGGTACCACGCCTACTACTCTGATTTTTTGTGATTAAATCACAAACTTGATTATGTTACTTTTTCTGAGGATAAGAATTAAACATTTTGTAAGCATAATTTTTAATTAATAAGATTGAATTATAAATAAAAATCATATCGAAAGGAATTTTTTTTTTCAGTTTTTTTTTTTTTAGTTTGAAAAATGGATGTCAATATCCTTTGGCATAATTGCGAAAAAAAAATCCGAACTTAACAAATATAATGTAACAACACTTAAAAGCCAAGATTATGTTTAATTTATTTTATTTTTTTTTTCTTCTTTTTTAGTATTTTTTTAAAACTTTTTGTATAATTTTTTCATAAATTTTTAATAATTTTTAAATTCCATTTTTTATTTCGTTTCAATTACTTTCACACTGATTGAATCGTAATAATTTTTTATTATATGGCAACACTTTTAATATTTCAATTTCACAAAAAATTAATAAAATTTTTTCTTTTCTTTTCTTTTTTTAAATAATTTTCTTGCTTTTTTCTTGCTTTTTTTCAATTTTAGAATAACACTGAAGCCATTAAAGGCAGGCGATTTGTTAGAAATATCCTGGCGATCGAATCAAATGTTACGAGACTATTAAACTATTTTTTTGCGGTAACCATGAACGCGACCACTATATGGAGCACCACAAAATACGATGACAACAACAACAGCAATAGCAATAACGATTACAAACACATTTACAATTACACAACGTTTCTTACGACATAACACAAACAACGTTAGCTACGAACGAGTATACAACGACGTTAAGAAATGCAAAAAAAAACCGTTACCACGTTGGCGATAATTATTATTTCTGTCGTTTTTTTTTTCTCTTTTTTTTGCAAAAATGCAGATGAAGATGTTGTTGACAACTTAGACGCGTTACATATAACGTTGGTTTGGAACGTCTTTAAACAAATAAATGTTAATGGTGTTGTTGTTGTTGTTATTGCATAGCTGAGAACGAGGCTCAAACTGAGGTCGAATAATGATGATGATGCTGATGATGATGTTGATGATGCTGATAAGGGGGGCAAGAAATATAAAAAAGAAATATAAACGCCTTTACAAAACACATTTGGGGTTAACGCAACAACGACAATTGCACCATGTATGGCTGGCCAAAAAAAAACAACAACAAATATTTCATATTCCTCCCGCTATGAATTGCTAGAAATGCTAGCAACAACAATAACAATAAGAAAAAACATATTGTCACTGCCACCATCATCATCATCATCATCAGCATCATCATTGTTGTCATCAACATCAGCAACACCGCCAACATTAACGTTTGCTAACGCCCCGCTTATATGTTGTAAGGAAAAGCTGTGTTATTTTCTTCAGTAAGAGAGTGTTTGAAGTCAACTCTCTCTCTTTTGGTTTTTAGCGTTTTCTTTTCTTAACGATTTCTTATAATTCCTTTCTTTTTTTGTTTTTTTTTTTTTTCTTACATTTATTGCTACGTAACGTTCGTTGGCTTAACACGAGAACCGCGAGAACCAGTAGCAGTGGTTTTACTCTTGTGGTGTATTCAATACCGCACCCGTAACCCAACAGAAAAAATTACAACAAAAATATTAACAGTAAACCTCAAGGAAAAAAACACACACACAGACACTTACATACATACACATATACAGCCAAAGTCTCTAAAAAAAAATCCTGCTCCACTGAAATTTTTCTTTTTTTTTTGCCTTCAAACGACTCAAAAACGATTTTCTTGAGATTTTTTCTTTTTTTCTTCAACAAAATCTTGGAATAAGAAATCGTTACAGAAGAAGAAAAAAAAACTCAAAAAGGACTTTTTAAATGCATTTAAAAAAAAAAAATATCCCAGTCTTGCTACAATCGCTTACTCCCCCTTATAATGTTGGCTGGCCTTCTTACTGCCATTGGAATGATCCCCGCTAAGCTTTCCACAACAATTGACAACAACTTTTTTGCTTTTTTAACTGGGCTCTTCTCTATTTCTAAGGGTGACTGTTATTTTCAGCTCAACAACAACAACCAACAACAACAATAACAGCAACATCCACGAAAAAAAAATCCCATTAAAAGGGGGAGTTTATGAATTTTTATGTTCATCATCGAAGTGGGGAGAATATCATACCTTAAGATGCTCGTTAAGATGCTTCTCTCCTTCTCCCTCCTTCCTTATTGAGTTTCTATGGCAATCGAAAGCACCATAACAATGTTGCTTTGAAACGTGATGGTGTGCGGGGGGACAAGGGGTATCGTAAATAATAATTTGAGTTATTTTTATAAAAATGCTCAAAGTTTTTTTTTCTTTCCGTTTCTTTTCTTTTTTTTTTCTCTGAAGAGAGTCGTTTGTATATAATTTTTTAGACTCTCTTTGGGAGAAAAAAAAACAAACGACAACAACAAATACAACAACAAACCTAACCTAAGATAAGAAAACCCCAAAAGCCTCAAATAGCGTTGGTAACAAAATAGGTGAAGCACCTATTGTGTAGGGGAAAAAGACTATGAAAAAAATGTTTTTTTCTTTCTTCGAACTTTTTGTGGTGTTTAGTTTACTAGAATGAAGTTCTATTTTAATTTAATAAGAATATATCAGACGACAGAACGTCTTGAAAAAGAATTGGACTCGATTCGACCACAACATTCGCTACATTTCCTTATAGGCTTGTGTTTCAAGACTACGACAGATAGTCCTGCTATTGTCCTAAAACCTGCTGCAGTAGGCTAATCACCTGCTCAGCTAGGAAAACTTTATAAATGAAACTGAAACGAAGCAGATAAACGTTTTAGAAAACATAGTTTAAGACAGACCTGTATTCTTAAAAAAAACGAAAACATATTATTACGAAAATGAAAAATATAGATACTGGTGTTTGGCTTTTACATCGATTAACATTAAAATTATAAACAAAAATACAACAACAAACACCAGCATAAAAAAATGGTAAACAAGAAAACAAAAATACAACAACATACACAACAAGAATAAATGTAAATAAAATACACAAACAACAATAATGAATGATGTTTACATTTGTAGAGATTTCGAGAAGGCGAAGTCATCAACATTCGCCTTCAAAAACAATTATCCCACAGTTTATTCTGCCATATAAAAGTCAAGGCAAAGCAGGCGATTGAGTTAGTGATGTTCAGTCAATCTTCCATGAAGACGCGGTTTGTTTGAAGAGAGTACTCAAATACACGTCTCGCCAGAGCATCCTCCTCCGTTCGAAAGACATGGCCTACGCCAGTTGGTCTCACCAATCGATGACAGGGCTTCCTTAATTTAGTCCTTCCAATGCAAACAAGATCGCCCTCTTCGCCGACTTCCGCAGATCCCTGAATCAAATACCCGTCTCGCCAGAGCATCCTCCTCCGTTCGAACGACATGGCCGAGCCAGCACAGCCGCTGGATGTTAATACACTGCACAACGTCTATGTCGTTGAGGAGCTCATACAGCTCACAGTTGGATCGGATGCGGAAATCATCACCAACTCGGAATGGACCGAAGATCTTACGTAGGACTTTTCTCTCGAATACTATGTACAGATTTCCTCTTTGAAATCAAGATAATATCATCTAAATGTCCGTGGCAGTCGATGGCCATCTCAGAAAATGGTGTAATACGTGCACACTAAGTCGGATAGTGTCTCACTGTTTGTCTCTGAGATTTCCGCTATTCTTGGACATTCTCTAGGGATTCGAAGGTTGATTTTTATATGTTTTTGTTCCTTTAAAGAATACAGGACTGCCTTAAACTATGTCTTCCTTCGTTTCATTTCATTTATTAAGTTTTCCTAGCTAAGCAGGTATTAGTCTACTGTAGCAGGCCTTCTGCCGCAGTCTAGAAACACAATTCTCTAAGGAAATGTAGCGAGTATAGTTCTCGAATCAAGTCCTATTCTTTTTCAAGACGTGGTAGAGGGACACCAATGGGACACAGAAAGATTTGTCGCATTGTTGTTGTTGTTGTTGTAATTTCACTTATTCTCAGCTTAAATATTGTTGTTTTTACCTTTTAAAAACGTTTAAAATATGAGCTTGTAGATTACAAGTAAAATATAAAATAACTTTGTGTTTAGTTTTAATTAAAATTCATTATTATTCACACAATTCTGTGTGCCACAGTTCACAACTTGATGTAAACAACAACAATTGCTTTACTTGTTATTCCTTTGTTTATACCCTTTGCATAAACAATAACAATTACTAGAAAATTATTCGACAGATCTTTGTAACGGAGATCTTCAAATCACGATTACTCTCTTCAAACAAACCGCTTCTTCACACAAGACTGACTGAACTTCACTGACTGGGTCACCTGCTTTGCCTTGTCTTGGCAGGGTAAACAGTCTGATGAATCTTCTTGAAAGCGAATGTTTAGGGCTTCGTCTTTTCGAGATCTCTATAAATGTAAACATCGTTGTTTCATTTATGGTTGTTTGTATATTTTGTTTACATTTATCATTGTAGTGTTTGTTGTTGTATTTTTGTTTACTTGCTTACCACGTGCGATAATTTGAAAACGAGTTCATTGCTTCGTTTTTGTAGTTTTTGTTTATAATTTCAATGTTAAACGATGTAAAAGCAAAACACAAGTATTTAGATTTTTCCTTTTACCCCTACCCAATATTAATACAAAAGCAGTAATACACCTTACACTCTTCGCACTAAACAGTTCGATGAGACGAAAAAACAATTCCTAGATTTTTTTTGTTGGATATTTTACTAAGTTTTTGTAAAATGCAACAATAACAATCACATTAATAAGGAGTTTTTGGAAAACACTTCCAAAGAATATTGAGTCGTAATTGTGGCATAACATTTGTGGCTAAAGACAACCCATTATTTTGGCTTATTTTTTTTTTTTGGTTTACCAAAATACAATAGCAACAACAACAACGATAATATGGATAATGTTTTTGAAAACTAAGCCACCAACCAGAAATTTTAATATGAAACTAGGTGTAGGATCCTAAGGCTTAACAAGTCTCCTCCTTAGAAATGCCAAGCGTTAGGAGATTGAAATGCAGAGTAACAACACTAAACCACATGTGTAAGTGACATATTTTTTCTTAAAATAGGCGGAGTTCTTATAATCTTTTTTTTCTTCTACTTATGTAAACCACCACCTTTGGATTACACATCCCTAGTACCACCACCACCAATACACATCCTTTACCTTTTTTAATAGGTTTTTAGTATAAAAAAAGGGTGTTTTGCGGTTTCATAATTTAACCACAAAAAAATTAAAACCCATTGTGGTTAAAACAATATCCTGTACTGTCAGTGGGGGTAGAAAGGCAAATAACCAATAGCAATGCCAGGTATATACTATAAACAGACGTACTTCAGACCCTCTAAAAAAAAAGAATAAAACGTTGAAGAGAATATTTTTTTAAGAAATTTTCTTAAGAATTTTCCACATTTTCTTGTTATTTTCACTTTATTTTTACCGTGTTTACAAAATATTTGTTGGTGTTGTTGTTTTTCTTTCTTTTTTTTCCTTTTTGGTCTTCTTTTGCTTTTCTCTCATTTTATCCTGTTAACAAAATACAAACCCATTGTGGCTAAACGCGAATGGTCTCCCACTGACAACGTTTCGTGGTCCACCAAAAATATGCAAAATTGTTGTTGTCGGTTATATGAAGTATAAATTGTCTTGGCCCGTAACACCTTGCCTTCCCTCTTAGTCCCTCTTATATACATAAATTTATTTATTTCATTCAAAATATCGTATATATTTGTCTGTTTTATATAAAATTTGATTTTACTTTCCAGTTTCTAAGGTTCTTTAAGGTACATGGCCAGCTAAAGGATTTTTTTTTTGTTCTTATTTTCCGTCTCAACTCGTAAATTGTATGCGCCAACGCATTGGAAGAAAATTATAAAAAAAAATATCCTGCTGTTTACTTATTTATTTTCTTGTTTTTTTTTTTTTTTCTTTGTTGTCCCTGCTGAATTTTTCCTTTAGCCTTTTTTTCTGCTCAGCTTTCTTGGATATGCTTGGAGCTGAACATCATATTTTTCTTTAATTTTTCACGCTTAGCTTCGTATAAAATTAGAAAAAATTAAGAAAAGTTGCCGGCGGTATATTAAAATTGAGAATATTGCCCGTGTTCTAAGTAAACGAAAATAAATTCTGTTTCAAACCATGAAAAATAAAACTTTAAAGAATTTCAGCGGATCTCGTGCCCATAGTGATAACCAATGTTTGAAAATTTGTTTTCAAAATTTTATGAATCAATCGAAATACGATTCGAGTTTTGCATATTCTTTAGTGAATAGCTTTTCGTTTTTTATTATAAAAATTAAAACCATATTTTGCCGCTAAACTGTAAAGCAAAAAAAAAAAAGGAAAAATGTCATGCTTCGGCTTTTAAAAGCTTATTTTTGATATGCAAAGTCATATTTGACTCCAGAATTTGTCGACGCTCATGGCTCCCATACATGCATTGTGTTGAATCTAGGTAAATGGCTTTTGGGTGTGTACGTCCACTAGAGTTATCTATTTCTGCAGAAAAAGTCTTCCAAATACAAACAGTGTGACTAAGGGACTTATTTTCTCCCACTCATGTATAAAATTAACCACACAACATGAGTAGTGTGAAAAGCTAGGACTGAAGGGTGCGGGCTTCTTGGGGACGATTGCTGTAGACTGTCTAATGGTGAAGGTATAGCACTGGCCATTTTATAGTCACCTAGCAGCAACTCGTTTCCTTGCCGTTCGCATCTTGAGATGTCCACAAACACTACTCCCTCTCTTCCACCTTCCTATAACCCATTTTCCTAAAAACCTGCACAATGCACTGCATGAGTAGGGGCCATCCCCTGAGTGCTGGTTTCACAAAAAAAAAATGCATTGTCGCTAATCGACCACAAATGGATATATTTTACGTGACACGTCTTTCACGAAAGATATTTTATTTTTCCAAACAAGTTCATTCATTTCCTTAGAGAACAATTCGTTGTAGCAGTAATGGAACAGTGAAACACAAGCCACATTGCTATGGTGTTCCAATGAAACAATATATTTGGATACTCCACTGTCATGCAAGCGTTCGACAAAACATACATACGGCCCATACATACATAATTACTCATTACAATCCTTCAGTCTGGATTACGACCTAGTTCCTTATGTTATGTGTGTTAATTGTGTACATGAGTGGCAGGACCTACAGTTTAAAGTCGATTTTAAACGCAGATTTTTGAGAAACTTTTTCAAGGCGATTTTATTTTACTCTCAGAGTATTTTTTCATATTTTTTTTTTGCTGAAACCAGCACTCAGGGGATGGCCCCTACTCATGCAGTGCATTGTGCAGGTTTTTATGAAAATGGGTTATAGGAAGGTGGAAGAGAGGGAGTAGTGTTTGTGGACATCTCAAGATGCGAACGGCAAGGAAACGAGTTGCTGCTAGGTGACTATAAAATGGCCAGTGCTATACCTTCACCATTAGACAGTCTACAGCAATCGTCCCCAAGAAGCCCGCACCCTTTGTTGGAGATGTTTTAGCCAAGGTTGGAACCATGGCCTCACGTCTAATAAGCCAAGACACTACTGCTACTACTAATACTAGACTACGGCCACTACATTTAGAAGCATACAAGTTTTAATTTTCTTCAATAGAATTAACGTATTAGGGACATTATTTGTAACAAACATTTCTGCACCTCCTGAAGTTTGTAAGAATTAATAATCCTTACGTAAATTTCACCATAAGTCGCCATAGTTTAGTAGGTAGTGTTTTGGCATATTAGACGCAAAGCCGTGGTTCAAACCCTAACTCAGACATACCTACCTCTCATCAGTATTCTAGCAAAAACCCTGAGAGTAATAAAAATTGTCATGAAAAGTTTCTCAAAAAATCTGTCGTTTCGTAGTCGACTTTAAACTGTAGTTCCCGCCACTCATGTATAAAATTAACACACACAACATAGGTAGTATAGGAAGCTAGATTGTAATCCCAGCTATACCATTGCACCAATTAAGTAAGTAATCAAGTGGTTTCGAAAGGCTGCAAACGCTTTTCTTCAATGATTTCCACTTTTGCTGGCAAAAGCCTTTTTTTAAGTAAAAAAGGGCTGGCACGAAATATTACTCCTCAATTAACTAAACAGGTCCTGGAATCATAGGTCATTATTAAATTATTGTATTGTGTGTAGTGGAAAGGAACTTTGCTATTGAATCTCACATTTTCTCAAGAGGTTGTAATCTTTTAATGACGTTCGTTGACGCTATCTCTTCTAGACAATCAAGATCTGCAAGGGATTATTTGGAATGTAATTAGGGACCCTAGTAGCCGTAGTCTAGTAGGTAGTGTGTTGGCTTATTAGACGTGCGGACTGATTTTAAACCAGGTCAGATACGAAATACGAAAAAATATTTCCTCGGCGACTTCCTCTCATCAGATTCATCTGGCAAAAACTCTGAGAGTAAAATCAAATTGTCATGAAAAGTTTCTTAAAAGTCTGTCGTTCAGAGTCGAATTTAAACCGTAGGTCCGTTCACCCATATATAAAATTCACATACACAACATAAGTGGAGTAAGAAACTAGGCTATAAACCTGACTAAAGTATTGTAAAGACCAAATATGTATGTATATGTAGGTAATTAAGGACGCTAAATTAAAAAGAATGCGAAAAACATAAGGCAAATTTGTTTACATTCCTGTTACCCTTACAGTACCGATGTTTCCAATTTAACAACTGGTACATACATACATATATTCAAGCACGTCTAACAACACGTTGTCGTTGTAGTTCAATAGTTAGCGTGGCTCTTGGAAATTTATTTGTGTTCGAATTTAGAATAAAAATGTATAACCATAAGGTTTTTCAAAGTTTACGAATATCCTTTCGTTGGTTAATGTTCATTTTCATTTGAATGGACACGTAAATAAGCAGAAATGCCGCTGGTAGAGTATAACGAATTTTCACATGACTATGGTAACCGAATAAAGGCGTCACCATCAAGAATTCAATCCGATGAGCTGTCATTATAATTTTATTACTCAAAAGTAAACGATATTAAGAATGAAAAGCGCTTTATTAGTTTATAATCGATTCTCCATACATTTAATGCCTGTCCTTATACAATGCGTTGCATTGGATATTGGAAATTAAGTTACAGAAGCCAGAAGAGTAGTTTTATTAATCTTGACGATTATTTCATCAACGAATAATTGATCTCGAATGAGTAGCGTTTACGAGAAAGGAGAACAAAAAACGTTTATTCCTTTACACAAAATTCCATTGTAGTATCGATAAAATGTTGTGTCCGAACTCTAAAGCTTCTATAGAATTGGATACGATTGCAGACATTAATGAATCATTTAGACCACATCTGTATTCGTTTCATACATGATAACTGTATCCCATTAGTAGTGCTTTTGGTTTGTGCAGCCTTTCGCTGACCAACTCCTTCACTGAGTTTGATGGAAATTCGTTAATAAAGGGACTGCGCTTAGCTGTGGCATCACAAAGAGACGATATGCGTGCCCAAGTGTGCTTTGGTAATCAAAACTACCACTTCGATCTCATCTAACTGTATTCCATTTCCTTTGTGCGTAAACCCTATGACTATAAAATACTTCTTTCCTCACTTGAGTTCACATGCTTAAAGCATCATTAACGTTTCCATTAAGCAAAGAAAAGAAGAGGGTTATGTGCGCCTTACAATCAATTTATCGCACGACTACTACCCATTGGTTACGTTATTTTTCGCTCTGTTTTCAATATACAGTGGACAGCAAATGTCTTAGTACTCCAATATATTTTGACAATTTCATGAATTTTAATCAACAGTTTGTATAAAAAATTTATAGTTTTTATCATGGTATAAGAAATATAGAAGGTAGTTTCATTCTCTCTTTATTTTTTAAAATTCACTATCTGACATGCTTAAGGATTATGACATTTTCGTTAAAATAATGCTACCATATTAATTTTCAATTTCCCACATTTTCTTTGAAGTCACATGAAAATAATAAATTCAATTCAATTGAAAAATATTTTGATTACATAAGCCTAATACCGATTTTTTGAAACTTTTGGAACATTTAAACTCAATTTTTTTAAAAATTAATTGAAATTCTTTAAATACTAACCCAAATTACACATTTGTTAGAAATAATTTATTGGGAATATACAACAAAATTATAAATGTGGCAACGCTATAATATAATTTGTGAGAAAATAAAACTTCAAAAAACCTTATTTTAAAAAATAAAGAGAGAATGAAACTACCTTCTATATTTCTTATACCATGGTTTTTATATTTATTTTATTAATTTATTTCTGTTTTATTATAAAACAAAAAATTTTCTAATGTTTTTCATAAAACAAGAGAAAAATAAGTAAAAGTTTCAGATGACTCCTTAGGTACCCCCAAGGAGAATATTTGAAAAATCCTTTGTATTTAGTAGAATATTCCTTTAGGTCAAGCACTACATTTAACCCATTTGGAATTGAATGTACAAACTTTGTTTTGTGTTTTCTGTTGACTTTTATTTGAGGTTTAGGGATTACGCAACCGTTCTTTCAAATGATCTCTTAAATACTCTCTTGAAGTCATATCGGGACTTTGTGCAAGAGTATTAAGCCTGTGGGGACTTTTTTTGTCAAATTATATTTTGGAGTACTAAGACTTTTGCTGTCCACTGTACATCATATATTTTCGGTGTGGCAACTTCCAGAACAACACTGTCAATTTGTTCTTATTTTGTTTTCATTCGCAAATTTTCTATATAGTTTTGTTATTGTAATTCAAGCTTTGTTTATTTCCATTCTAGTAATTTATCTGTTTATCTTTATTGTTTATTGTACTTGTTTTTGTTTTCAGATCATGTTCGAGCAGGAACAAGGTAGTCTTTGGCCTCAGTCTTTATGTGGACTGGCATTATGTCACTTGAGATGATTGGCTAATGAACAAGCTAATATCAAGGACCAATGCTACAGATGTAATACTAGCGTATGGTCTGATATGACTGCGCTTATTCATGTTCCCCTTCTGTTTAATATTTGCGAAATAATAGATTGTGATTCCGATTATCAGGGAATGAGGGAATGAGAGTAACATAATGGTGACAATCATAGCTGCCAGATAAATGAAGCATCAAATCGTCAAATATTTGAGAAAAAATCGTCAAAATCGTCAAAGACGTTCATTGAAATCGTAAAAAAATCGTCAGAAAAAATAAATAAATAAATTGAAAAATTTTAAAAACAAAAACATATAAAGTCAATGTTAAGCAGCAATAATATTGCATCATCTATACCCATGTGTGGGGAAAATATTAGGGAGTCAGGAGATTTTGTAGTTATGGGTTTCTTGGTTTCTTAAGACGGTGCATTAAATACTTCACGTCTGCTGATCTACTTATCATTTACACCGTTGATAACTGACCGAGAATGGAATACAACTCTCATGTCTATTTTGAGGTTTCTCGACCGTTTTTAGGAGAGGCCGCAGTCCAACACCATTGATTCATTGGAGGTTGTTGCAATGTGGCTTGTGTTTTACTGTTCTATCGCTACTACAACAGATATTGCTCGAGTGAAATAAGGGGACTTGTTTATGAAAATCATATATGTATTCCTACGTAACACTCGTCTTTCTCGGCCAGCACATCCGTCTGTGGTCGATTGGCCAGTGTATCGCACACTGCATTGCAGACAAAGTTCATTTTTTAGACGGACTATTCGTATGTGGAACTCTCTTCCTGCAGAGATCTTTCCTGTTACTTATGGTATAAAGGGTTTCAAACCTAGTATCCAAAAACACTGCTACCTCTTTCCTCCTTCCTATAATATATTTTCCTAGTTCCAAACACAATGCCATCCCCTGAGTGTTGGTCATATGAAAAAAATAATGGCACTTGCCTTTGTTCTTCCGATGGTAATATTAGAAGCCATAAACGAATTTTTAAAATTGTCTACAACGGCAAGTGATAAATTAAGCTCAACTACGAGGCTATTTAGGAGTTGTAATTTTTTGGCTTTTAAGGGATTAAAAAGGCATAAAATACAGGAAAATCATCACAGATATTCGAAAATAACTTGTTATTGCTAGCATAAATTTCCAACAGTAACAACTACAAAGCAAATACAAACATTAAGGAGGCTTTTAATGTACTAAAGTAAAGAAAATAATATGAATTTTTAATTGTTAAAAATCGTCAAAATAAGGGCATAAATCGTCATGTCGTCAATATGATATTTTTGGAGCACAAAATCGTCAAAGTGACGATAAATCGTCAAATCTGGCAGTTATGGTGACAATATAAAAAAAAAACATTTTAAATATTGTGGCTTAAAAGTTTTAATAATATTTTACAACTTAAAGAATACTACTTAAAAATCTTACTCTGACAGCAACTGATAAGATACTCACTTATATTCCTGCAAGAACAATAATAACACTTGACAACTTAACAAAAAAGAGAAAAGACAAGACAAGAGAAGAGAAGAGGAAAAACTTACAATTAGAATTCAATTACATGACAAATGAATCCTCATGAACTCATATGAAAAAATCTCAACAAAACTTTCTTGAAATGAAAAGAAAAGAAATATAAAGAGTGACAAAGAGGGTTAATTTGTAAATCAAAAAATAACGCGTAGTTTTGACACATGCCAAGCTAATATTATAAAAATAATAACAACAATAATAACAATCAAATGACATAAAAATGAAATAAAAGACAAGGGAAACAAATTATTCACACACATACATATATTAAGAAAGATCTACTACACACGTATATATGTAAATACTGAGTAATATTCAACTGTAAGACAATGATAAATGACGTTTACATTTAAAACTTTTCGAGTACAGACTTACATGCATACACACATACTTAGTCATATGAAGAATGGCTGTATATGTGTGTATAGAAAAAAACAAAGACAAGAAAAACACCTGAGAACAATAATTGTGAGTAAAAGAACAGAAAATAAAAATAAAACATTGAGAATGAAAGCAAACAAATAAAACAACAAAGAGTTAAAAAGCAACCAGGCCACTACTCTTCAATACACACACACACACACACACCTAAACGCTTATACAAAGGCATACATACATGTGGATTCACTTGTGTATGGATGTATGTATGTGGGTGAGTGAATGTGTAAGAATGTTGCTTGTGTATGCCTTCAATTTACATATGAAAGCCCGCTTGTACTTGTATGTGAAACGTTTCAGTGTTTATTTAACGCTAAGCAAATAACCCGGTATACGAAACTTTGGTTACCCTTCTGTCATTGTTGCTGAGGTTGACAAATGTGTCAGAATGCAAATCCGCAACAATTAAAAGAAAAATCAACAAAACTTCGAAAACAACAACAACAGCAACAATAGCAACGAGGACAATAGAATAAGAAAAAAACACACACACATAAGCAATAAACCTTTGAAAAATTAAAGTGGAACAGTATAAGAGTGTTAAAAAAAAAAGAGAATGAGAGCGGGCACAGGGTAAAAAAGAAAAATGAAAAATAATTGTTATATTTTTAGTAGGATTTAACAACAACAACAACAACAGCGACAATACAAAAGGAAAACCCTACTAAAATAGCATAGCTTAGCAGCATGTGTCAACAAATAATGTTGCTTTCTTTTTTCTTTTTCTCTCACTTTACCATTCATTTACATCTTCCGTTATGTTTTAGCAATAGAAATACTAAAGAAGCAGCCTCGTTTGTTTTTTTTCTGTTGTAATGAGCGACAAATTAAAAATGAGAGCAAAAAACGAAACGAAACGAAACGAAAAAAGAAAATAAAGAAACAAACGATTGCAAAATAAAAGTGTTGTAAACGGAACCATTAAAATTGCTTTTAGGCCACACTTGTAACACTTGAAAATTTTCGCTTAAGGAGTCGCCATTACCCCAATGCCCAATGCATTGTTTCCTTTCTGTGTGTTGAATGCTGGATGGATGGATCGGTGGATGGTTGAGAATTGCGTGTTTTTAGGTTATGTTTTAATTGGCCATAAATAAACATTGATGTCACTGTAGCCTCTTCAAAACGGAAACGGAAAAAAGTAAAAAAAAAGCAAAGGAAATGCAAATAAGAAGAAATAGGTAATCTAAGCATTTTGAAAGGCTTTTATTTGCAATATGTATTGTGTAAGTTTATAAAAATTAAAATTATTGTTAATAATGACTATTCAGACATTTTTCTAGAACTGAATCCAAGTATACTATACTATACGCTGTACAGATAAGCAGAATTTTAATCTCGGCCTTGGGTTTTGAGGATCTATTGAACTAATAGTCAATGCCTTAGATATAGCCATACATACATACATATACAATTCATCATTACAGCCCTTTAGTAAGGATTACGACCTAGCTTCTCACACCACTTATATTGTGTGTGTTAATTATATACATGAGAGAAGAGACCTACAGTTTAACGTCGAAATCTGCTGAGAGGAAATTGCAAAAGATATTGTTACGAAAATGGAAATGGTGTTGTTAAAATAATAAGCAAAAGCTCCAAAAACAAAACACGTGATCAACGAATGAGTAAGCATATAGCAACAAAAACAACAGGGCTTGTTTATAAGATCGATGAATAAACAAAAATATAGCAACAACATCCGTGTATAGCAGAAAGACAAACAAACAAAACAACAACAACTCTGCCTGGACGAAAGTAAATAAGATACACGAACAACAAAAATGGAAACAAGTTGTTTACATTTTTCGGATTGTTCCCGAAGGTCGTCATCATCCTTCAAGGGCATTCATCACACTGTTGATCCAGTGATATAAAAGGCAAGATAAAGCGAGCAACGATGATTCAGTTAGAATTCAGTCAGTCGTGTATGAAGACACGTTATTCTCGGAGTTCGAGTTAAGTTAGTCGTGTGACGACGTCGCGTTGAATTGAGTGAGAATTCAACCAGTGGTGTGTGAAGATACGAGATCGAGTGATAATTCAGTCAGACTTGTGTGCAGACAAGTTGCGTGAAGAAAACAGTTGTTAGTGTGGTGCTTACAAAAAAGGTTGTGGTGTTTTCTTTTCTACAAACAAAATGTCACCCTCTTACAAGGTGCATTAAAAAAATTTTTGACCAACCCTGTTGTAATGTCATTTTTTATTTGAGAAGAACATAACACAAATATTAAAAAAGGGTATGCCCTGTGTTTACCACTTATTAAGAAAATGAATGAGGAAATGACAATTTGTTCAAAGGTGTTGCCAGATCGCTAATTTTTCGACTTCATTTTTAGCACGCTTTTTTGTAACAAAAAAAAATATTTTAACACTTTTCTAACATTGAATGCAATTTTTTATATTGCTGACCATGTATCTTTAATAATGTAATATTTCCTTAAGATTACTCCACAAAACAATGAAAAAATTAACTTCAAATTGGATAACAATACCAGGCGACTTTTTTAAATTTCATCTGGTAGCCCTATAAATAAACAAAAGTCATCTGCTTTACAGGGCATTATCAGCACTCTCGATTTATACAGGGCATAAAATGCAATGCCCTCCACCATTGGCAAGTTCGAATTATTTAGAATAAAACATACCACCCTTTTAGAGGGCAAAACATTTTTAAGAAACAAACGCAAAATTGCATTTTGCGTTAATAAAATGCACATTTTGTGGTAGAAAAGAAAACACTATAACTAACAAGTGTTGTTGTTGCTTATAAAAAAGGTTATAAGCAGAGAAATATCACGAACAAACACATATTGTAGAAATTATCATTGTATGCGTAGAATAAGTTCGAACAGTGGCACGAAAGTTGTGCAGAAAATAAAGAATTAATTAAAAAATAAACACAGATTTATTTTTATTTTATTTGCAATCTACGAACTCATATTTTTAACGTTTTTAAAAGGTAAAAACGTAACAATATATTATTTCAAAATTCGGTTTGTTCGGGATGACTGACCTGGAGTTTGAATTGTGGCCTTACATTTAATAAGCCAACACACTACGTACTAGACTACAGCGACTACACTTCGATATAACCAGGAACAACAAATCTGGTAGGAGGAAAGAATTGAAACATAATTCTGCTATCAGAATCTATCTTACAGCATGAACTTTATTTCGTACAATTTGAAGCTGGTTTCGCCAACATCGATTTCTATTTCCTTCCCCAACTATCGACAGCGGTGTAGTTATGTTCATGTCATGTCTGATGTCATGCTCATCTTCAATATACCGTCGTAAAGTTTTCTTATAACCGATTCGGATCCATTTTCTTATTTCAGTTTCATTATTTGTTTGTGTTAATGTTATAAAGCAATGCATTGCAATGGTGAGGCCTACAGTTTAAAGTCGTCTCCGAACAACAGATTTTTTGAGAAACATTGCACGGCAATTTTTATTTATTCTCAGAGTTTTTCCAGGAATCTGCTGAGAGGAAGTTGCCGAAAGAAACATTTTTCATATTTCGCTTTTGTTTGATATGCCTGAGCCACGGCCTCATGTCTAATAATCCCACATACACTACGTACTAGACCACGGTGACTTTTGGGTTTTATTATGTCAGGTTGATTCTGAATTTATTCATTTATTTAGTAAGTTTGCGTTTGTCTCACCGTTCCCTAAAATCTGTTTAGAAATTTCATAAAAATCTTTAGTGCGGTGTGTAGTCTGAGCTTTAGAAACCATATTTCCCTATCAATCACGCTCATCGCTAATTTCAAGGCCCTTTATAAACAAGCACTTACATCATAATGCTCAAGACCTCTCACTTCGATTAGTTGTTAGGCTGCTCTAGCGTTTTCTGACGAATAGTTTTCTTAACTTTTTCATCTTTCGAATTTGGCCTTTCCTTTAACCCTTAAGTTGTCAAAAATTATACATCTTTGAAGTAAATATGAAGCAAATCAAGATTACATACATAATTGGTCATTACAACCCTTTAGTCAGGATTACAAGCTAGCTTCTCGCACCATTTATGTTGTGTGTGTTAATTTTATACATGAGTGGCGCTGCCTACAGTTTAAAGTTAATTTTGAACGACAAATTTTTGAGAAAATTTTCATTGCAATTTTATTTATTTTCAGAGTTTTTGCCAGAAATCTGCTGAAAGGAAGTCACCGAGAAAATATTATTTTTGTGCATATTTCGTTTTTGTAGGAGAAGTCTGACATGGGGTTTGAATCGAGGCCTCATGTCTAATAAGCCAACACACTACGTACTAGAATACGGCGACTTAAGGACTAACAAATCAAGATTAAGAATTATTATTTCAGGGCTAGTCCTGTATTCATCAGCAAGTTCTGTATGGTTGTTTGGTTCCTATGCTCCTCCACGAATGTGTTTTATTTTCCCGATGTCAGTCCCTTCAATATGTGAGGTCTACATGTGTGGATTGACTGTCCACGTACTAGCCGTACGGGTTCCAGTCAAAACAGTTTCTTGTTATATCTTCGAGATGTTTGTAACGAGTGGAACAACACTTCCACTGTAAGAATTCGATGTAAATCGGGGTGTATTCAATGACTTCCCAAAGTCGCTGGATGCTGATTGACAGAATTGTCCAGAAATATTCCTTTAACAAAGACTTGGTGGGACTTAGGCTTTCCTTTTATCATATTCTACATCAAACAACTGTTGACGTGGTTCTTTAGTTCCTATGCTCCTTACACAGCCTCCACAAATGTATTCTTCCCATATTTGCCCGATGTCAGTCCCTTCAATAAGTGACATCTCCATGTAGGGATTAACTGTCCATTTATTCGACAGCCTTATGGGTTCCAGTCAGAATAGTTTCTTGTTTTATCATCTCGAGGTCTTTGTAACCAGTGCAACAATGCTTCCACCGTAAGATTTCGATGGAAATCAGGGTTTATTCATTAACTTCCAGACCTGACCAAAAATATTCGGCTGACGTATACCTGTAGCGAATAAGGCCTCCTTTTTATCATATTTAACATCAAACAACTGTGATTTCCATACCACAGTATTAGCGAATGTCGAACTAATTGTGTGAAAAACTTGTCGGCTTTTCTCTCGTTTACGCTTGTGTTTAGGGCGAATTTTGTTTATGAATCTTGCGGAATCATATTCAACGAATTAAGAGACGAACGACGAAAAAGCATACCTATGGCTTGCATAGCTGAAACTACCAGTTTATCCATTTCGTGGTTTCAAAAGTAAACGTAAATAAAACACATGTAAAATATTTTTTTCATGATATTTCTTTTTTATTGTAAAGTTTGAAAGTTGACATTATGTGTGAAACACTATATCATTTAAGTGACCTCCACGCGAAGTGTTGCAAGCATTGATTCTTTTGAGGTAATTTTCGATCACTTTTTGACACATATTGGGCGGTATCTCAGCCATAACTTGACGAATGTTGGTTTTTAAATGCTCAAGAGTTGAAGGTTTATCTGCATAAACACGGTCTTTCGCGTAGCCCCACAAAAAAAGTCTAATGGTGTCAAATCGCATGATCTTGGTGGCCAGTTGATATCGCCACGACGAGAAATTACGCGGCCAGGAAATGTCTCTTGCAATAAAGCCATATTCGCTCGAGTTGTGTGGCATGTGGCACCGTCTTGTTGAAACCACATATTCTCCAAGTCGTATTCTTCAATAGCAGGCAAAAAAAAGTCGGTTATCATATGACCATAACGCTCCGAATTGACGGTGACAGTCGTTCCATCGTCGTTTTCGAAGAAGTAAGGTCCAATCACACCTTCGGACCAAAGAGCGCACCAAACAGTGACTTTCTTTTTGGATGTAACGGCCTCCCTTCAATTACTTGAGGATTCTCAGAACCCCAAATACGACAATTTTGTTTATTAACATACCCACCGAGTGCTTTTGTAGTAGGTTCTGATAATTTTTATGCGTTGTGTGATAGTTAAGCGATCCATTTTCGTCAATGTCAGACTTTCAACTGAAAAGAAAAAAATTTGTTTTACAACTTAGTTTGACAGATGTCGAATTCCAGTCCCATACTTTTGAAACCACGAAATGGATAGCTTTTTACTTTGGACTGCTTCGTAGATTATTAAATTTGTTGGCGTTTTTAAATCTGAGCAAAGTCAATGTAATCGTTCGGTGTCTCTATACTTTCCAAAGCATTTTAAAATGACTTTAAAGCCTTTAAAATCTGTTAAGTTCACTGGGTCTTAAATATGTTCTCCTTTTTTTTTCGTTGCTTTCATGACCCTTTAAAATTTGTTGCTCTTTTTGCTACGTTTTCTTTTTATAAAACAAGCCACCACCACCATTGCAAAAAAAAAAGATAGGAAATCGGCAAAACATGCCACATATTTTGTAGTTGATTTTTTTTTATTTTTCAACTCCTGTTTGATGTCAGTGTGGCTGTTGTAAATACCGGGGATCCATCTAAGATTACAACACACATGGGAGCTGTAACCGCGTTTTATGGGTTCATTTTTTTCGTTCGTTCGTTTGTTTTTTTTTTTTGTATTTTCGTTTCCAAATAATCAAAATTCAGAATCCCTTAAAAAATTGCTATTGTTGTTGTTGCTCTTGCATATCCATGCAACTAATAGACTTCGGAGTAATTTCAGCAAGAATGATGAAAAAAAATTGGCAAATGTAGGCTGGCAGGCACGCAAACAGGCACATACAAATGGGGGAGGTTTTGAATGTCTCCTGACTTTAACAAGCTTCTCTGTTTGATTTTTTTTTTGTTTCGAAGACCATAAATGAAGTGGAAATAAAAATGAAAACGTTAATAAATTGTTTTACTTGTAATAACAACTAGATAGATAAGGCAACAACAATAACAACAACAACAACAATAAATTGAAAAGTTTTTCATTGATTTTGTTGTTGTTGTTCTTGTTGGCAATTTGATTGGACAACATTAGTTTAACAAACCATTGCAATTTATTACACTTTCCAAATTGTTTTTTTGCTATCAAATTGACAACTCAAATAACAGATGAGGGGTTTGAGCAAATTTAGAAACTTTGTCCCCCCTCCCTCGTAGCTTTCTTCCCTAAAAAAATGTGTATGCATTAAATATGTCACATTCAGAAGAACAACTCAACCAGCTCTGCTGAAAGTTATCGCTGTTTTGTGTTTTGAATTCATAATGATTTTCTATTTTAATGCTCAGCCAGTGGAAGTTGTTTATTTAAGGTCACTTT
Source organism: Sarcophaga caerulescens (assembly GCA_927399465.1). Lineage (NCBI taxonomy): Eukaryota > Metazoa > Arthropoda > Insecta > Diptera > Sarcophagidae > Sarcophaga > Sarcophaga caerulescens. The sequence goes on from OV656873.1 coordinate 12,389,898, forward strand.
GTATGCTGGCTCTCCATGCTTTGCCCCCCTTAAATCCTCTTCTTTTTTTTACCTTTTTATGCCAGTTTTAGCAATAAATTCTTTCAGAATGTACCTTTAAATTCCTTTATTTACAAATGTAACCGTAAAAAAAAGGACATCATTACCGTTATTATATGGCCATGATGGCCTTTTTCAAGAGGCTGTTTTTTTTTTTTTTTGGCGGGGACAAGGGGTGACATCGAAATAATGTTAATAATGCTAATTTCCTTTTTATATTTATTGGTGTCCTCTCAAGTATTGCCATTGCCATCGCCAACCAAAAGAAAAAGGGCAAAACGCAGTTAAAAAACGGCTGACCAGTAACAAATTTAATGTTTGGGGAAGAATATATCGTTTCTTTCGATAAATCATTGTATACATATTACAGTGGGGCACAAATAAAGACAAACATGTCTGAGAAGATGCAGGGTACGATAGAAATTTTTGTCAGAGCAATACAAATCTAAGCATCGGGTAGCATTCACAGAATAACGTTACGAAAATAAATTATCTAGATACATGTGTTTTGTTTTTACATCACTTAACATTAAAATTGGTCATTACAACCCTTCAGTCAGGATTACGACCTAGCTTCTCACACCACTCGTGTTGTGTGAGTTAATTTTATACATGAGTGGCGGGATCTACAGTTTAAAGTCGACTCCGAACGACAGGTTTTTGACAAACTTTTCATGGCAATTTTATTTACTCTCAGAGTTTTTGCCAGAAATCTGCTGATAGGAAGTCGTCGAAGAAATATTTTCATATTTTCGTTTTGATGTCTGACCTGGGATTCGAACTCGGGCCTTCAGTCTAATAAGCCAACACACTAGCTACTAGACTACGGCGACTTCAGTTACTGTTAACCCTGTCATAAAAAAGGCAAGGCAAAGCAGACAAGTGAGTTAGTAAAAGTTCAGTTAGTCTTGTGTAAACACGTGGTGCGTTTGAAGACAATAATCGTGGTTTGAAGATCTCCGTTACAAAGATCTGTCGTATAATTGTTTAGTAATTGTTATCGTTTATGCGAAGGATATAAACAGAGGAATAACAAAGCAGAGCAATTGTTGTTGTTTACATCAAGTTGTGAACAGTGGCACACAGAATTATGCGAATAATAAAGAATTTTAATTAAAATTAAATACAAATTTATTTAATCATATTTTAAAGAACATCAAAACAAAATACAAAAAAGGATTTCTTCGACTTTCTCTCAGCAGATTTCTGAAAAAAGCTCTGAGGGTAAATAAAAAAATTGACATGAAAAGTTCCGCAAAAATTTTGTCATACGGAATCGACTTTAAACTGTAGGTTCTGCCACTCATGAAAAAAAAATTAACACACACACCATAATTGGTGTGAGAAACTAGGTCGTAATCCTGACCAAAGGGTTGTAATGACCAATTATGATGATATGTGTGTTGGCTTATTATATTCGAGGCCGTGGTTCAAACCCCTTCTAAAACAAAACTTTGAGATAGAAAATTGCCATGAAAAGTTTTTCAAAAACCTTTCGACTGTAGGTTCCTCCTCTAAAGGATAAAATTAACACTTACAGCATGGGTGGTGTAAAAAGCTAGGTTGTAATTCTGGCTATAGGGTTGTAATGGCCAATAATACATGTTCGATAGCACATCTCCAAAATATAGGTTCTTCAAGTTTGAATTGAAAACACACTGACTTATGCATCGATTCAACTAAAAGTCAAAGGATTTTAAGCTGTAATCTGAACTGTGATCATTAGGCTCAGTTATGTGACCTTTTCAATGTCTTCCATTTAACACAAAATGTGGTTATAACTAAAAGTGGAACTAGTATACCCCCAGCCACTACAAATATGGCCAAGTAGGGTATCAAAACACATTTATGGCTGCTCAGGTTAAACAAAATTGAATTGAAATGAATTGAAAAAAAAATGTTTTGCAGTGGTTACTTGAGTCTCATAAAACGATACGCATTACAACAATATGTTTGAAGAGCAGCAGCAGCAATGGCTATAACAACAACAAATATTAACAATTGTCAACAGAATATGTTATTGGAAAACAACAATAAAATTTCCTCTAAAAAAAAAATAAAAGAAACACGTATGACTGGATCTTAACAACCCAAAACAATTTTCATCAATATTTTAATGGTCTCGTAACTTAGAAGTATAACAAAAATACAAGAACAACAACAATAGCAATTTGTAATAAAGACAACAACAAGTAACTCACTTAATGATAATGATGAGTACCCAACGATACTGATACGGACAACGACACCGACACCGATACCGATACTGGCTGACCCATTCAATTAAGCATGAACCAAAGGACAACACAACAACAAAATATTCATACGCAAACGTATTGTTAGACAATAAAAAAAAGGAAAAATAAAGAAATGAAATAAATTGTAATAAAAAAAGGACATTGAATAGGAAAAAAATTTAAAAAAAAATATCCTGTTCGAGGCACACACACACACACACTCAGAACTTTACCACTTAAGGAGTGCCACAACAAAACACGCATCACTTGTCACACATGCTTATCGTTACACGTTACAAGTGTGAGTGTGGGTGTTAGTGTGTATCGATATCTAACGATAAATGAAAAAAATGTCTATCCAAGCAAAGAGGGTTAGAGTCACAGAGACTTAAAAGAATTATTTCTTGGTAATAAAAAATCAATCTAATTTTTACATTTTTACCTTTTAAAAACGTTTAAATTATGAGCTCGTAGATTGCAAATAAAATAAAAATCAATTTGTATTTAGTTCTAATTAAAATTCCTTTATTATTCGCACAATTCTGTATGCCACTGTTCACAACTTGATGTAAACAACAACAATTGCTTTGTTTATTATTCCTCTGTTTATACCCTTTGCATAAACAATAACAATTACTAGACAATTGTTTAACAGATCTTTATTACGGAGATCTTCAAACCACAATTACTCTCTTCAAACGCACCTCGTCTTCACACAAGACGGACTGAACTTCACTAACTCACTCGCTTGCTCTGCCTTAACTTTTATATGGCAGAGTAAACAGTCTGCTGAATGTTCTTGAAGGCGAATGTTCGTGGCTTCGTCTTCTCGAATTCTCTATAAATGTAAACATCGTTGTTTACATTCATTATTGTCGTTTGTGTATTTTGTTAACATTTATTTTGTAGTGTTGTTTGTGGATTTTTGTTTACTTGTTTACCATTTTTTTGTGTTGGTGTTTGTTATTATATGAAGCAGTACGATAATTTGTAAACAGGTTTGTTTACTGCATTGTTTTGTTTTTCTAGCTTTTGTTTATAATTTTAATGTTAAGCGATGTAAAAGCAAAACACCAGTATCTAGATTTTTCCATTTTCGTAACACTATTTTATATGTTGATTCCCAAGGCAAAGAGGGCGAATCTAAAACCATTAGTTTTATTTCTAAACAACTTCTTTCGATTTTCTAATTGCAAATACTAACAATCATTTGCAAATAGCTCCTTTAAGGATTCATAGGGTATATCAATTTCGTAGTCGCCATAGTCTAGCAGGTAGTGTGTTGCCTTATTAGACGTAAAGCCAGGGTTCAAACCCCAGGTCAGGCATCAAAACGAAATATGAATAAATATTTCTTCGACGACTATCTCTCAGCAGATTTTTGGCAAGAACTATGAGAGTAAAATAACTATGAACTATGAGAGTAAAAACAAAAATCTGTCGTTCGGAGTCGACTTTAAACTGTAGGTCCCGCCAGTCATGTATAAAAATTAACGCACACAACATAAGTGGTGTGTGATGCTAGGTCGTAATCCTGACTGAAGGGTTGTAAAGACCAATTATATATGTATGTACATATATCAATTTCATTTAATCAAGTTTCTCCTGTGATTGGTTTAATGTAGCATATCCTAAGACTCTATTTATCGTTGCCTTGAAATAATGCTTTAATTCTTAGTGATTGTGAGACATTTTTAAAGATACAAAAAGAATTCATTCTTTTAAACTTCTTGGCAATTATAAACCAAATAAGAAAAAATCGCAAAAAACACCAGCCAAATGAATATTTAGTCACTGGTCAACATTGACAAGGTCCTTAAAACTCTCATCATCATCATCATCATCCTTAACGCACGCAACAACAAAAATGACTGACAAAGGCAGTCAAAGTTAAAACACCATTGCCATGGTCATCATGATAGTCATGTATTGGTATTGTTATTGAGGTGTAATACAATTTTTAGACCATAATAGAACCAACACACACTCGCACACACACGCACACACTGAACTGCCACGGAATCTTTAAAGAAGACAAGTCTCTGGTATGAGAAGAAATTTTATATTTCAGTGGACAAAACAGAAGAAGAAAAAAAAATAGAAAAACTCGGAAACCAAATGAATATGGCCATCGAAGCCATAGTAATAGAGAGTCAGTAGCAGCATTGTCAACTGAAATTATTAAACTTTTGGTCACAGTACCATCATTTCGATGGATAAGGTGGCATCCACACTGGCATGTGTCTCCTCAATTGAGCACATATGCTGGTAAAAGGTTACGAAGCATTCAGGAAAATTCTTTTTCTCTCTTGTTTTTATTTTACTCATCTTCATTTCCTTTTTTTTCTGTTTTTTTTTTTGTGCTGCTGCCTTGCTTTCCATCTTTTTTTATTTCAAAGTGTGTGTGTGTGTGTGTACGTATAAGGATATGATCCTTATTGAAGCAGCTGTTGGTTCAATGTCCATATATTTGAATGAATGTTTCATAAAATTCCAATTGAGCCAATTTACAAAAGGAATGAATGAAGGAAGGACAAAAAAGAAATTGTTATGCGCTGCCCTATTATAAGTAATAGTTGGTGGGATTACAATTACTGTTTGGGGCGATTAAAAATATAAAAAAAAAACAAGGAGACTTAATAAAATCCTTCATGTAATTGGTAAAATAAAAATAAATTTTATTTTTGAAATTGTAAAAATTAGATTTAAAAAGAAAAAGTGGAATAAACTTTGTGACTGGAATACTGACAACACATACATACATATGTACATACATACGTTGCAGGACACAATGAAAAATATTTTTTTTTTTTAATGAATTTTAATTTAGTTCACCTTGAAATAGAATTTTAAGATGGAAAATATCGACGATGTTATAAAAGGCATTTATGAAAAAATGTATTGCTACGAAAATGAAAAATCTAGATGCTGGTGTTTTGCTTTTACATCGCTTAACATTAAAATTATAAACAAAAGCTAAGAAAGCAAAACAATGCAGTAAACAAACCTGTTTACAAATTATCGTACTGCTTGATATAACAACAAACACCAGCATTAAAAAAAAATGGTAAACAAGTAAACAAAAATACACAAACAACACTACAAGAATAAATGTAAAAAACGATGTTTACATTTATAGAGATTTCGAGTAGGCGAAGCCACGAACATTCGCCTTCAAGAACATTCATCAGACTGTTTACCCACCACCCAGTCTTGTGTGAAGACGCAGTGTGTTTGAAGAGAATAATCGGGGTTTGAAGATCTCCGTTACAAGGATCTATCGAACAATTGTCTAGTAATTGTTTATGCAAAGGGTATAAACAGAGGAATAACAAACAAAGCAATTGTTGTTGTTTACATAAAGTTGTGAACAGTGGCACACAGAATTTTGCGAATAATAAAGGAATTTTAATTAAAACTAAACACAAAATTCTCATGAAATTGCCTTCGTCTAGTAGGTAGTACGTTGGCTTATTAGATGAGAGCCTGTGGTCCAATTCCTAGTGCAATCGCCTCGTGCAAAACGAAATATGAAAAAAAAATTCTTTCAGCGACCCCATCTCAGCAGTCTGCTTGCAAAAACTCTCAAACTAAAATAAAATTCCAGTCTCCGGTAATTCCCCTTTTCTGGTTCCTGCTTTTGAACCAATTCTCCCATTGTAACATACAATGTTGGACCATTACAAATACATTTCTATCCCAAGTAAATATCACAGTACAATACCGATGGTTGGTTACAATTTCCCAGCCTTTTTCAAAGCAATAATGCTGATCTGTTTGAGGGACCATTTGGATAATTTTTTTTAATTGCTTCAACTGTGTAGTAGCTAGGACAGCCAAAAATTGGTCACACTTCTAATGAAGTTTTCTTTTTATTTCCAAAAGCATTGTTTTGTAACCGGCATAATTCTTAAAGACTTTTGAACATCTTGAACTGTCTGACGTGTTAAACTGTCAAAATCGTTTGACACTACTTTCAACATGCTTTTCTTCTAATCCTTTCTCTTCCAATTTTCTTAATACCGTCTTTTCCATTTGAATTGGGCTGGATCAAGCGCATGGATTAAATTTCAATAAAAAGCAAAGAAATTAAAAACAAAACTAAAGAAATTTTTTTAAATGAGTTGAACGCAAACTTTTATTTATTGAAACGACAGACGCATTTGAATTTCTTTTTTGTTTCTTTTTTTTTTTTTTTTTGAGAAAAAAAATCTGCATAGAAAACTTTTAACAGTTTTTTTTAATGCAAGCAACAATAAAAAAAGAAAACTTTTACAAAGTCCTTAAACACACACACACATACATACATACATATGCAGATGTATTAAGCCACATTAAAACAAAAGTCCATTTTATAGTTGTAAAGACACACAGGCACAATAAAAGGATATACAACACAACACCAAAGGCTACAGTGATGGCATATAAAATGAAAAAAAGGATACAAATGTTCTCTACTCTTATTTCATTTTGATTTACACACAAAATATACTTAAAAATCTATATTTATACATACATACATACATACATACATACCTATGTACATACATTACATATTACATATACAATGTAATAATAAAGGGACTTAGCAGTAGTGTAAGTAAATGGGCAAAAAAAAAAAACATGAAGAAAATAATTTTTTCTACACTTACTCACTTACCTCTCCCATGGCAGGCATGGGAAACAGAAACCGAAGCAGACATACATACATTAAGTTTAACAAATAAAATACATTTTATTTTAAATGTAAATGCATTTGTATCCTTCAGAACAAAAAGAAAAAAAAACAGAAAAAATGGAAAAAAAACGTCCAGTTTTTTAACTCAGCTAACAACGCTGTTAGCTCAACTGCAGCTAACGTTGCTTTTGATAAATAAAGTTTCAAAACAAAGAAAAAATTTTCATGGGCCTGAAAAGAGTACCTAATGCCCAAATAATTTCTTTCTTGCTAAGGAACATCCAAATTCACTGTAGAAATGAAGTGAATGTTCCCTTTCATCAAAACTGGCCATTACACAGCCCTGCATGGGTTTTGCAACCAATATGGTTCCAGGTGTTCCAGACATTTTGCGCGCTGAACACGAATCTGTATTCAAAAATTTTTATAAACCTCGACCGCCATATTGGATCCGCCATTTTGAATTTTTTAAATCTGAATGAAGATCTGTAATCAGCGATCCCAAAAACCCCTGAGTAACAATTTTCAAGTAAATCTGATTAATTTTTAAGGACCTCCGTAATGTGTTTCTTTTTCTATTGCATCCCTTGACATAAACCCACCCCCTACTTTAAGGGTGCATGCAAACAATTTGGCTTAGGGCTCATTTTAAAAAGCAAAGATCAATTGTCAATTTCTGATAATAGCGAAGGTTCTAGCGCGTCAGTGTTCAGCTCTATAATTCTTCAAAAATGGCCAAAAACGCTATTTTTAGGGGTTTCAGCCCCCTTTTTCTCGAAAACCTGACGTGATGGAAAGTTTTTGAATACAGATTCGTGTTCAGCGTGCAAAATGCCTTCAGGAACACCTGGAACCATCTTGGTTGCACAAAAAAAATTCCCATTTGCAGGGCTGTGTTATCTTTATGAGGCGTAGCAATGTAGTGTTAGGTAGGTAGGTTGGAGTGATAGCTTTGCTACTAAAAGATCAATTGAGAATGCATAGCGGCCCGTTGTGATGCCACAGGTGAACGCAATCTCTGTACTGACCAAGTTCCTCCAAACCAGGGAAGAAGAAGTTGGTCAGAGCAAGAGCTGCACATTTAAGGCATGACTACCAATCGGTGGAAAACCAGCCCGAAAATTTTACATCAATGGATGATAGCCCCTTCAAGCTGATAAGGATTGGAGAGCCAAATAACATATATCTGCACCTCGCAAGAGATGGGCATTGACAAAGAAAGTGAATAACAGTCTCCTCTTCCTTAGCAGATCTGCAGAAGTCGTTAGATGGGATCTGCATTCTTTCCGCGTGTCTTCCCATAACACAATGACCAGTAAGCATGGCCATTGTGATCGAGATGATCTTACGACCAAGTCCAAGTAACTGGTTGGTGCGCATTCTATCCATCGAGGGCTAAGTGAGCCTAGCGGTGTCATATAAAAGCAGGCGAGTGAGTGAGTGAAGTTCAATGAGTCTTATGTGAAGACGCGGTGTGTTTGAAGAGAGTAATAGTGGTTTGAAGATCTCTGTTACAAAGTTCTGTCGAATAATTGTCTAGTAATTGTTATTGTTTAGTCAAAAGGGTATAAACAAAGGAATAACAAAGAAAAGCAATTGTTGTTGTTTACATAAAGTTGTGAACAGTGGCACACAGAATTATGCGAATAATAAAGAATTTGAAGTAAAACTAAACACAAATTTAATTTTATTTTATTTGCAATCTACGAGCTCATATTTTAAATGTTTTTAAAAGGTAAAACCGTAACAATACTTATTAGCTTCTGACTTTCTTGTAATCCTCTATTCTGTATAGATTAATATCCCAATGTGAGAAACTGCGGGCTTCTTGGGGACGATTGCCTGTAGACTGTCTAATGGTGAAGGTACAGCACTGGCCATTTTATAGTCACCTAGCAGCAACTCGTTTCCATCTTCGCATCTTCCCCCTTTCCACCTTTCCTAAAAAAAACCTTCACAATGCACTGCATGAGTAGGGGCCAACCCCTGAGTGCTGGTTTCATAAAAAAAAAAAAAAATATCCCCATTACTTACAATTTGAATTCAATTCACCTCCTTATATTGTATAAAAATCTAAAAAAAAGAATTCATTCCTTATCTTCACTGTCGTGTACACATTAAATGCAAAGAAAAATAAACTCCTCTACTAGACTTATTTTCTTACAAAAACCCTGTAATAAAGAAAAGGAAAGGCGACTACATACTTCCCCTATCCTAGTCTTTTATTTTTTATTTTTTTACTCAAGAGTATAAAAATTAAAAAAAAAAAATAAAAATCTAAGTCATGCTATAAAAAAAATAAGGAAGCGTATCCATGGAACAGGATTAAAATATGAAATCGTTCATTTGGGATCGAAAAATAAAATGCAGCAGCCATGATAAAGCTGCAGTTGAAAGAAAAGCAAAAAAAAAAATTAAAAAAAAGAACTAGAAATGAAGCCTGCAAAAGAAACAAAACTTCATGTCTTTGTTTTTGAATCGAAAGCATTACAAAAAAAAATCAGGAGTAAAACAGATTTAGATGTTGAAAGGATGAAGAAAAGCAAGGAAGGATATGCATATATGATGACTTGGTGTTTTTGTTGTTTTTCCTATTTGATATATTATACATGTGGGCACGCAAATAAAGAATTTCTTATTTGATGCATAACAATCTCAAAATACAGGGTCATCAGATTGTAATCATAATTTTTGCAATTGTTCAGCTATCAGCAACCATCAAAGCTTGTCGTTCAGCTGTCAACACTTAAAATATTTAAGATGAATTGCCATTTAATCATGCTTTGTAGCACACGTACATAATCCTTCCATCAGGATTACGACCTAGCCTCTCACACCACTTACATGTATGTTAATTTTTATATATGAGCGGCGGAACCCACAGTTTAAAGTCGATTATGAACGAAAGATTTTCGTGGAACTTTTCATGACGTTTTTATTTACTTTCAGAGCTTTTGCCAAAAACTGAGGAAATATTTTTTCACATTTCGTTTCTTTGGAGATTAGGTTAGTAGTTTAGGTTAGAGGACGTGTACTTGTCAACTGTGACAAGTACAGTACCCGGAGGTCGAATTGACCCATTGTACAACGTCCTAGCTTCTCACACCACTCATGTTGTGTGCGTTAATTTTATACGTGAGTTGCAGGATCTACAATTTAACGTCGACTCCGAACGACAGATTTTTGAGAAACTTTTTCATGACAAATTTTATTTACTCTCAGAGATTTTGCCAGAAATCTACTAAGAGGAAATCTCCGAAGAAATATTTATTTCATATTTTCGTTTTGATGCCTGAACTGAGATACGAACCCGGGCTTTACGTCTAATAAGCCAACACACTACCTACTAGACTACGGCGACTACTCACCTGGGGCTTGTACTCACGTGTACTCACGTCCAATAAGCCAGCATACTTCTTACTAGACTACCGCGAATTCATGGATGTTAATGTGAATTTCGACAAGAGAACGATTAGTATTCTAACAGGAATTCCAACAGGACACTAGGCTACTTGCATTTTCGCTATTGGCAATCGGTCTGCCCCATCAGGATTACTCCAGCCGGTGCCATCACTACCTACTAGACTATGGCGACTACACGTTTAATAAAAATATTGAAATTATTGAAAATTATCGTGATTCCAATTTAATTTACTTCTGCAAAGTTTGAAGATTATATAGTGAATACAGAGTACAAAAAATAAAAAACAAGGCCGACATCGTGTTGAAAAAATCGTGTCATTTTGCTATTAAGTTTGCTATTAAGTGGTAAAATGGTGAATAAAAAAGTTGATCATGAACACCGACTCAATTGAGATTGTCGACCTATTCTACTGCCACTTTGACAGCTCAACTTCCCACGACCGTAATTTAAACATTGAAGTCGCCGTAGTCTAGTAGCTAGTATGTTGGCTTATTAGACGTGAGGCCACGGTTCAAACCCCAGGTCAGACATTTCCAACTAAAAGAAATATGAAAAAATATTTCTGTGGCCACTTCCTCTCAGAAGATTTCTGACAAAAACTCTGAGAGTAAATAAAATTGTCATGAAAAAGTTTCTCAAGAAATCTATCGTTCGCAGTCGACTTTATACTGTAGGTTCAGCCACTTATGTGTAAAATTAATACACTCAACTTAAGTGGTGATGTAAACTAGGTCGTAATCCTGATTGAAGGATTATAATGACCAATTATGTATGTATGTATGTAATTTAAAGATGACAACCGAAATACAGTACAATGCAATAATTTTCGTTTCACAGGCAAACCAATTGATTACAGTTTTCGTATATCTCAGCATCACAAGACAAACATTCGAGAATAAGGTCATATATGAAGCAGAGATCAGCAATGAATCGTTTTTTCGCTACTCATAAGCACTCATGAAATCTTGAATATAAGTGAGTTAACAACAATATTGAAATTTAACTATGTACTCTGTTGCATTCATCCTCACTACAACGTTGATTTATAAGTACATGTTGCAATGAGTATGGGTACAACGTTGACATCAAACTCATACCATTCGAAATATGTTTGATTCATACGCTTACTTGGCTCGAATCATTCATGCATTTACAACAAAAGAAAAAAGACACGTAAGCAAAAAAGACAGAGCAGCAAGCAGAGCAAACACACAACCTTTTAGTGAGTATTTTAGCGTTCGTACGCCAATCATACTTATTTTGTGATTCGTGTATATGTTGAGTTATGGATAGGTAAAATCAGCAACATCATACGTGTTGTTAAGTATGAATATGATGAGTACTTCAAACTTTGAATACCTATGAGTAGAAGTTCCATGATATTAAAATAAGTATCAGAAATTTTGATTATGATTCGATTCTACTCATCTTTTTGAACATTCATTGCTGATCTCTGATATGAAGAACCATTCAATATTTTATATGTATTTTCTTCATGTTCTTATCTAGTCACCCTGTATAATTACACATGAAGATGAATGACTATAAAAATAGAAGGATATGAGTTATAAAAGCATATTAAATTTAAGTGCTTCCTAAATATAATATAAGACGGATTAAAGACAAATAAGTAAGTGGTCCAAGAATATTTTCAAAAAAACGGGTCTCCTTAAATATTAATTTTCCTTAATGCAAGTGTTGTTTGCCCTATTTTATAAGAAATTATTTTTAAATCGAAATTAACATAATGAAATACATTAAAGAAATGTATTTTTTAATCGTTATTAATATTTAAAATCATGAAAATATTTGAAAGTTAGGTTGACTTATAAAATTTTACGCTAGCCAAGCACACAACCTTTAGTCCAGAAAGTCACTCATACATAGATGAAGGCAATATACATACACATACAACATGCAATGTACATATATACATTGTACATGTATTGATTTTAAAAATATATGATATTTTTTGCTACAGTGAGCAACAAATATATACACACCTTAAAAAATTAACATGAACTAAGCGATCTCTAGTTTAACACTCTCCAGCAGAAGACTTTTCGGAGTTTTTCAATGTTAACGGATTCTAATTTGATGTCCATAAGCAATACTCTTTATTTAAACTCTCCTACCATCTGTTTACCTGGTTCTAGCTTCACATTCACACTAATAAAGCGAGATATTTTCAACGATTCAGGGGATATGGTGCATGATTTACGAATTTGAAAAATTAATATGATAATCAATCTCTCCTGATCTCCCTGATCATTCAGGAGACACTAAACAAGAACACCTGACAAGGAACATCGTATGATGGTCAGAAAAAGCATAGGTCAATACATTGTTAAGCTGGTACTGTTTCCGTAGTACTGTTTAGCTGGAAAAATTAAAACAAAGCCAAGAAATTACAAGAAGGTGAGAAAGATGTTCTGCAGCAACGTAGGATATCTCAAAGGAACGGAATGGAAAACAATTTTAAAAGTTCTGATGTAGTTGAGGACATTTACGAAAAGTTAAGAGTGAGAAGACGAAGATCAGCAGCATAGCCTAGATATTCTAGTTGATTGTTCAAACCTTATGATGCAATGCATCTTCTGACACGCGTATCTTACTGCAGAATCGCCTGCTTCCAGCAATTTAGGATTAATATTGTCTGCAGATGGGTCTAAGCCATTTTTCCGTTTACATGACATATTCGCGATCTATACTTTGTATGGTAGACAGCACATAATAATCAGGCCATATTTTTAATTTGCTGTTCATTTGCTAATTTTTCAGAGATTTAGGATTCTTAGTTCCAGAATCGGAAATTTTGAAAAGAAAGCAACTCGTGTATGTAGTTGCCGTAGTCTAGTAGGTAGTGTGTTGGCTTATTAGACGAAAGGCCCGAGTTCAAATCCCAGGTCAGACATCAAAACGAAAATATGAAAATATTTCTTCGGCGACTTCCTCTCAGCAGATTTCTGGCAAAAACTCTGAGAGTAAAAATTGCCATGAAAAGCTTCTCAAAAATCTGTCGTTGGGAGTCGACTTTAAACTGTAGGTCCCGCCACTCATGTATAAAATTAACGCACACAACACGAGTGGTGTGAGAAGCTAGGACGTTGTACAATGGGTCAATTCGACCTCCGGGTACTGTACTTGTCACAAGTTGACAAGTACACGTCCTCTAACCTAACCTAACCTAACTCGTGTAATAAAATTTCACAGTTTTCTCCAATGCAAGATCCTACTGCATTGCCAAAATGAGACGAAAAAACGTCAATTAAAATAGACAACAAATAAGGGAACAAATTAGTGACCATTTTTCTACTGCAATCCTACTTTGGACCCCTAGTTTATGTGCAATTTTTTAATGCAAAAAACACTTTATAGTTCCGACCTTCACTGTATGGCTCTTGTTAAAAAAACATTTAAAAAAGAGTTACAAATTTCTTTTCCTTTTATGGGTCGTTATTTTTTTTTTTTGGTTTTTTCCTGCCTCTATTCCACTTGTACATCATTATTTACACATGTATCCGACAAGATATCCTAACATACTTAACATTTGTACTCGTAATAGTATGCGTCGTATGTAAATTTAAATAGAAAGAAAATCTTGTACTCAAAAAAAAATATAAAACGCCTGAGAGGTCACCCATATGTTTTACTTAAAAACAAGAACAACAAAAACAATAAGAAATTATTTTAATTTTAATGTGGGCTCTGTTATCTACTTAGTTATGCTCTCTTCTATTGCAATTGTTGTTGCGATAAAAATGCCCTTTTCTGAAGAAAATTTTTGTCTCTCTCTCCTTAATTTGTTTAGGTTGCGTAAAAAGGTTGCCAATATGTATATGTATGTGTATGAGTGCGGGTGTTTCTATAAATAAATTTCTTTACATGTGCGTAAAAGATAAAAGGAAACTTTTGTAGCCATTGTTTATTTGTTGTAGTTATTGTTGTTGCTGTTGTTAAAATCTACTCCTTTTTAACAATACAATGATATGCTACCGAAACTGTTTGAAATTATTTGCATAGAATTAAAATCGCAAAAGAGGGAGAGGGAGAGAGAGAGAGAGAGAGAAAATCATACAATCTTGCATTTATAAACCCTTTGACATACTCGGCCATTAGTTGTTGCCCTCTTTGAGGCCATTAGACTTATAAAGTTGGGCTGAAAAGTGTAAAGGTATACTTTTTTTCTTTAAAGTTTTTCAATTTTATTGAAATATTTTGGAAAATAAACAGGTTTTGGTGGTCTTCTTCTCTAAAATAAGCGAGTCTTTAAGGGGAAAGATTTAATTTTAATGATTTTAAAGCCAGTGAAATATAAAAAGGAGAAACTAAGACTTGAGATAACATCACCAATTACCAACATAGAAAGATCAGACATCGCCACCTCTTAGGAGATAATGGAACTCAATAAGCAAGATTCCTTACGACTACAGTCAATGCATATTTGCTGAGATGCTAGAACCTGCTTAATTGGAGCAATTTGATTAATGAAACTGAAACTAAGCACAGATAAGAATCAGGAACCCGATGATGGTAAAGTGAAAATGCTTTTGCTTCAGACAGATGCTTCACAATGAGCGGAAAAAGAATTACAAATTTGCTTACTGTTGAAAGTAGGAAAATTGTCCATAAGAACATAAAATTTGCAACAAGTTTGTTTCACATTCGCATTGTGCGACTGAAGAACGACTGTATGATCATTCACTTGCAATGGACCAGAAGAAAGACAAGTGCTACTGTCCTTATTTTTATTCCTTCTATTCTATTTTATTTAAGGAGCGTAGATATGTGCCCAAAGCATCACAGTAAACTTCATTGGCTTCCATTTTCTTCTTTGCCATCATTTGTCAGTTTCATTAATTAAGTTTTCCAACTAACCATTGGATTAGTCCACTGTAGCAAATCATAGAATGATAGGATTGCCATCTTTTTGAACCTGACAGACTTACGTTTGTGGTCAACCTTTACTGAGGAAATTAAAAAATAGTTTTTATAGGATTTGGATTCGATTTATTCCTCATTTCAATGACCATAACCTTCCACAATTCCTAAGAACGTACTTTATTTATATTGTTACGTTTTTAACTTTTAAAAACGTTAAAAATATGAGTTCGTAGATTGCAAATAAAATAAAAATAAATATGTGTTTAATTTTAAGTCAATTCTTTATTATCTGCACAACTTTTGTGCCACTGTTCGAACTTATTCCACGTATACAATGATAACTTTCACAATATGTGCTTATTCGTGATATTTCTCTGCTTACAACCTTTTTTTGTAAGCAACAACACTTGTTAGTTATTCTTCTTTGCTCACAACCTTTTTTGTAAGCACAACACTAACAACTGTTTTCTTCACGCAACTTGTCTGCACACAAGTCTGACTGAATTATAACTCGATCTCGTATCTTCACACACCACTGGTTGAATTCTCACTCAATTCAACGCGACGTCGTCACACGACTAACTTAACTCGAACTCCGAGAATCACGTGTCTTCATACACGACTGACTGAATTCTAACTGAATCCTCGTTGCTCGCTTTATCTTGCCTTTTATGTCACTGAATCAACAGTGTGATGAATGCCCTTGAAGGATGATGGCGGCCTTCGGGAACAATCCAAAAATGTAAACAACTTGTTTCCATTTTTGTTGTTTGTATGTCTTATATGCATTTTGTTTTTGCTTGTTTACTTCTTTATTCGCTGCACTTTGTTGTTGGTTGTATACTTCTCTGATCGCTATGCTTTGTTGTTGGCTATTTACATCTTCTATCTCTTATATTTTTTTATGCAGATGTTGTTGCTATATTTTTGTTTATTCTTTGATCACGTGAACAACTGCATTGTTTTGTTTTTGGAGCTTTTGTTTATCATTTTATGCGTGATCAAGTCCATTGTGTTGTTTTTGGAGCTTTTACTTATTATTCTAATAACACCATTTCCATTTTCGTAACAATATTGAGTCTTCTTAGTTAAGATAACAAAGCTCAATATCGTTGCATGTCCCTGTAAATATTTATTTAGGAAAGCATCAAGAGTTGCTAGCAATAGGTAATGGAGTCTGGTGTCAACTGGGATATTAAAAACATTTTACTCTTCTTTAAGACAAGAGATGAAAAGGAAAGTTTTTGAGGTTAGAATAAAAATAGAAACGATAGATAATCTACATATGTATACTGATTTTAGGTTTTCGGCTTCGCTCAGTAAGTAGTTGTCGGAATGCCGTCCGATCTTGATAATAAATTTGAGAACTATCTTCGTTTCTTTAGTTGAAAAGAGTGAAAATGAAAACTACAGATTTGGAAGTTGAAAATTTATGACAGCTTTTGATACAAAATTATTTAATATTGGTATGAGAAGCAATGTTTACGATTATAAGCAGAAATTTTGTAAAAAAAAAAAAACAAGCTTGTGAACTCTATGTACATATATCATTAAGAGCTCAAAGGTCATAGAAAATCCAATAGCTCTTTCAAGTAAATCCTGGGTTCATGAAGATTATCAACTGCGTATTAATTGATATTAATCCGCCTGAATTATGTTTTAAACAAAAAATAATGTAATTCAAAATAACTATTCCCTGAATTTAAAGAAATTTCATTACAATTTAAACAAAATTAAAAAAATTAACTCCCTCCTGGTAGTTCTATTTCAATACTACAATGTACTTATTACAGACAACAATCAACATCATTTACCAACACTTTTTTATGTGTACATACGCCCTAAAATGCAACAGCTGCTTGACACACTGTCACCAACAGCTGAATTTGACATTGCGCTGTGGTGTAAAATAAATCTGCCTCTTGATTTTCTTTTATCAGTGAAAAATTTCTGTCCAAAAAAATAAAAAACGAAAGAATTTATGAAATTCCCAAGAAAAATATTCAAACAATTAAAGAAAACAATAAAAACTTTAATCAATAATAAAATTTATAAATAAATAAACGTTATTATGTAATAAAACAACTAAAAAATACCGCACCAAACTAAAAAAAAGGAAATAAAAAATTAAACGAGACAATAAAATCGAGCAACAAGAACAGCAACCAATAAGAAAAGTTTACACCCAACGAATTTATGAAGACGCAGTTGTTGAAAAAAGGAATCTTAAAACGCTTCCAAAGTGGTACAAGAACCAAAAATTTGTTAAAGGAGTACCACTAAAATTCTAATTTCAACTGCCAATTTTTCGATTGTTTCAACATGAACAACAGTCAAGGGGATTCACAAGCGGCCATTGATAAAAATGGTATAGATTCTGACGCCTCTGCAGCAGAACAAACAACATCTACAGAAACAACAGAGGACAATATCACACATTTAGAAGAAGGTGCTGCCAGTTTAGCTTCTCCACCAGCTGAAACCCCAATAACCAATATTAATATACAAACCAGCGACGGTTTAAATCTTTTGTGTAAATTTGTTGACTTCTCAGAGATTTCTTTTAAAGAGGTTTGTGTTGTGCGTTAGCACGCAATTTAATTATGATTTCTAAAATGTTCTTTTATGCCTGCAGAAAGTCGGTCATGGTGCCTTTGGTGTTGTCTTTAAGGCTGTTTGGCGTGATCGTTATGTTGCCGTTAAGGAATTCGGCCCCAACACCGAGCAAAAGGCCATTGAAACAGAAGTGAAACAATTGTCTCGTGTTAATCATTCAAACATTATTAATTTATTTGGTATTGCCACCAATCAAATGTCCAACTATTTAATTATGGAATATGCCGAAGGTGGTTCATTGCATGAGTTTCTGCATGGTAAAGTTAAGCCATATTATTCAACAGCACATGCCATGAGTTGGGCACGTCAGTGTGCAGAGGTAAGTTTATATAAAGATTTCGGTTGGCTTAAAAAAAGGCAACGTATTCTGAACACTAAGGGCAAACAAGTCGCCGTAGTCTAGTAGGTAGTGTGTTGGCTTATTAGACGTAAAGCCAGGGTTCGAGCCCCAGGACAGACATCAAAACAAAATACAAAAAGTATTTCTTCGGCGATTTCCTCTCAGCAGATTTCTGGCAAAAACTCTTGAGAGTAAATAAAATTGCCATGAAAAGTTTCTCAAAAAATCTGTCGTTCGGAGTCGACTTTAAACTATAGGTCCCGCCACTTATGTATAAAATTAACACACACAACATATGTGGTGTGAGAAACTAGATCAATAAGCCTGACTGTGAAGGGTTGTAATGACCAATTATGTATGTATGTAAGGGCAAACAACATATCTCTGCTCTGTTGTTGTAAAAATAATCATAATGTCAGACAAACTATTAAACAATCACAAACACCCAGAGCCTAGTGGAAATCGAAACCACGGCCTTGGCATTTAAAGTTTAGCACACTACCAACTAGGCAATCGGGGCAAGTAACCACAAAATTCTAGCCAATATGATTATTATCAGTATTTTTGAATAGCATTTAATTGTTATCTTAAAAGTAATTCCATTATGCCTCTCAGTTGGAAATACTTAAATCAAATCAAAATCTCAACAATCTAAGATAACGATTTTTAAAATCTCATATTGAGACGAATTGTTCACCATGGATTTTATTCGCCATATAATACAGCAAGTGGCAACCATTTAAAGTAAAGCCAGAGCAGAGCTATAAGGTAGCACAAAAACTTCTTAATTAAGCTAACGGTGCGTTATTCTAGTTACCGTCTATATTTGGGTCCTTATTTAATACACCTATCGCTTCTATAGTAAAAACTACCTGATTATAGGCGATTATTTCACCTTAGCTTTGCCACCGTTTATTCAAGCTGATAACGATTCAATTACGAACCTTTTATGTGCCATACTAATTCGAAAACAAACTATCGGGACAGTTGTTTTTTCACAAGCTTGTATAAACGGGTGTCGCCGTAGTCTAGTAGGTAGTGTGTTGGGTTATTAGACTGAAGGCCCGAGATCGAATCTGAGGCCAGACATCAACGAAATTATGAAAATATTTCTTCGGCGACTTCCTCTCAGCAGATTTCTGGCAAAAACTCTGAGAGTAAATAAAATTGCCATGAAGAGCTTCTCAAAAATCTGTCGTTCTGAGTCGACTTTAAATTGTAGGTCCCGCCACTCATGCATAAAATTAACGCACACAACATAAGTGGTGTGAGAAGCTAGGTCGAAATCCTGACTGAAGGGTTGTAATGACCAATTATGTATGTAAGTCATCGATAATATGTCTTTTAGATTTGAAAAAAATAATAACCATATAAACGATAATCGATAACAAATTGCTATTATCTGTCTTTCTTTGTTTCGATAAGTTATGAAAACAAAAGGAATTTAATGGTTGCAGTACTATATGTGTGGTAAATTAGTTTTGACGACATTCCTTCTGAGATTTGAGCAGTGAAAAGTTTACGGTGGATGATAATTAATTTCACAGTGTTCCAATATCTAATGAGCCTATTTAGCCTTTAGTTGAACTGAAGTATAACTTTTTCAGCTTCAACGTTACTCGCTCTTAGCACTAGCAATACAATCTTGAATAGCAATGTTAAACTACTAAAACATGATTTTATTTTACAAAAAAAAGCAGCATTTATAAATTATAAATGCAACTAATTTTTCTGTTTTTTTTTTCCTTTTAGGGTGTTGCCTATTTGCATGCCATGAAACCAAAGCCTTTAATACATCGTGATATAAAACCGCTCAATCTCTTGCTCACCGATAAGGGAAGATTTCTAAAAATATGTGACTTCGGTACAGTAATCGATAAATCGACATTAATGACAAACAATAGAGGTTCAGCAGCTTGGATGGCACCTGAAGTATTTAAGGGAAAAAATTATACAGAAAAATGTGATATTTTCAGTTGGGGCATAGTATTATGGGAGGTATTGTCGCGTGAAAAACCCTTTAAAGACGTCGATAATAATTATTCGATTATGTGGAAAATTCATTTGGGAGATCGACCACCACCAATACCAAATTTACCAGATCCCATTAGGGATCTTATGACATCTTGTTGGGCCGATGAGCCAGAAAAACGTCCCTCCATGCAATATGTGGTAGATGTTATGAATAATTTAGTGGAACAATTTCCCGGAGCCGATGAACCCTTAGAATATGAATTTGTTAATCAACAGGTAACATAAAACGTGGTTAGTGGATTTAAAATAAGACTTTAATTCTTTATACTTTACTTTACAGATTATTAGTCCCAATACCAATGATTCTACCAGTGACCACTACGTTTCCGACTTTAGTAATTTTAGCAATAGCTCTGCTTTCAGTACTCAAGTAACAAAATACACAGGTGGTTCGTCTTCGGGTGCCTCAACACCTACAAATCCATTTATAAGCCGAAGTAACAAGCCAAATTCATCCATGGATTCTATACGTTGGGACGCTATACCTGAAGAGCCCGACAGTGGGCGTTCTTCAGAGCAATTAGACAATAGCAAAATATTTAATTTATCAACTTCGGAAGAATCAAAATTACGCTATGAAACCATACGCAATGATATGCAAAATAATGCTGCCGTTAATATTACACCATTGGCTCTTGATTTAGATCCGGTATATTAATTTGGATTTTATTTAAAAAAATTCTTTTCATTCTTTATTGTTTTCATATTTCTCTAGAATGCTTGGTATACGGATAATGGTAATAAAGCCGAATATATTGGTAAGTTACGATATTTTAGTTTAAGCGGAAGTAAAAGGATTAATGTCCAATGAAAAGCAGACAAATATTGTATGATAGCATATCACATATCAAAGTGGTTTGCGTAAGCGTCCAATGATGTAATTAAAGTTTTACAAGTAAGTAAAATTTATTAACAAAAAATTGAAGTAATTTATTAGATACTCTCGAAGAGATTTTAAGAAATTGAAGTTACAATTGCAAGCAATTTGGCAAATCTAACTTTTAGAGTCATGCAATTTAGTTTTCAATATGTTCAACATTTCTTACCAATAGTTTAATAGCATTCCAAAATCACACCTCTATATTATATAAGCTATTGGGTTATTGAATAATGTTTTTGGACACTATATTCTAGTTCTGTACTGAAATTGAAATCCTAATTCACGTATAAATGGCTGTTACATTATCAGTACAATCAACACTACTGATATCACTCTTCTGACTCACAAATTTTTTCGAAAAAAATTATAAAATATGACACATTTTCTCTTTACTTAATTCTAAGCGGGAGAGGAGTCACTGTCAAGAATGATCCAATTAAAAAGTGATTATTTTTACTAATAGAGGTCTATTCATCGAGAAACAAGTGCATTTATTATGTATTTGCAAGAGTTTTGTGTGATAAAAAGTGTTTTTTTTTTATTTCATTCATTTTTATTCTTCTTTTTTGAGTCAATCATTTAACGTTCATTTTATTTTTTTTTTCACTTCGTGCTTGTTAATTCAAGTCTTATGAAAACAGCTAATCTTTCCTGTAATTTTCTTTTGCCATATCCATCGCATCAAAAAAGTTATATTAAGTTCAGAAAGCTTTAGCTATCTTTTAAATAAATTTATCTTCTGTGATTGTTGTTTGTTGCTACTTTTTTACACCCGGTATGTATAAGTTTGACCTGAGCGGGTCTATTCACTTCATAATTCAATTACTAAAATAATTGGTATCTGTTTTAGATAAGGCAATAATACATTGACTTAAGTGATAAATCCAGCCATTGTTAAATAAAATTTATTCTGGGAATGGCCTGCTACTTAGTAAAAACCTCCACACACCACAACGGCCAAGCTATGTCCACAGAGGTTGCTTATTATGGCTAACGGAAAGAGAAGTTGTCATGGTAGACTAATCATCTGTTTAGCTAGAAAACTTGACTAATAAAACAGAAACTTTTGTAGTGTTTTAGGAAATATTGTGCTTTAAAAAAAGGTCGATTAGAAATTAAAAAAAAAAATGCATCAGTTTTACTTTGTATGCAAACGGTTAGGTCACATTATACTTTGCAATATGCGTTAATGAATTCGGTCTATCATAACTTTCTTGCCAACTGTTTTTAGCGGTACATCAAGAAAGTGTGTTGTATGGCGTTCTGTTTATCAATTCTGGCCTTTTTTGTCGGAATGCTCGTTAATTTTGACAGTAGAGGTCAAAACATTGGTTTGACCAGATTATACACACAACATTACCTTTCTTGCTGTCAATCATGGTTTTCTCACAGTCTGCGAAGCTTCATCTTGCTTTATCCATGCTCTTTTTCGCAAAGAGAAATTCAGTCCATTTAATTTTACATCGTTAGATGATATTCCAAACATCGTGATTCTCTGTGTACCCAACTTTTGTCAATTTTTTGATATCAACGTCCACGCTGCTTATATGCCAGTATTTTTTTATTTTTTTTTTCCATGATTTCATTGACTATTTTAGCGATTGGTATGCAACTTTTGTGTCAATTACGTCTTGTAAACATCACAAATTATTTCCATGACTGTGACGCTTTCGTGCAGTCCTTGCGCTGGCCAACTTCTTCCCTAGTTTGATGGAATTCCGTCAGGGACTGCGCTTACCTGTGGCTCCACAACCGGCCGCTATGGGTGCTCAAGTGAGCTTTGATTATCAAAGCTACCACTTCGACCTAACCTGATGCATTCGTTCTTTTTCTTTAATAGAAAAGTTAGTCTTCACAGAATAATATGATTTTAATAAAGTCTTTTAAACAGAATGGAGTCTAAACTGCTACTCTTCAATCAAGCCATAAAGTTACTTGATGTCATCAACCGATTTTAGAATAAAAAAGACTTAAATTCCAGAACTAATCAGTTTTAAATATTCAAAAATATTTTGAATATTATTTTTTCAAATAGTTTTTCAAGTTTAAATCAGAAAAAGTTAAAAAAAAACTTAATAATTTTACAATTTAAAAACTAATATCGAATATAATTAGCAATATGCCAAAAAAAATTTACTTTTTCATTTTCAAGCTATGAATGCCGAATTATTTTTAATGTTTCGGGGGTAGAGTCAGCTACCGTAATTGCTAATTAGATTGTCCCTCACTTGCCCTAAAACGGAAATATTGGGTTGCCTTTCAAACTTGGGCTTTTTAACTTTTCGTGAATTTAACGCATTATTTATGTTAACAGCTATAAAATCAATATTTTTTTTTTATTGGATAGTTAGTTTGGCTATTAATCTTCCATTTTCTGGTATTGTTGTAATAATACACTGAGAGAAAAAAAATTACAACAACAAAACTTGAAAGTAAGAAAATGCTACTGGTAACATTTAACGCGGCACAAATTGGGCTGAATATTATGTCTTGCCATTCAACACAGTTGTTAACGACTTCAAAATTTAAAATTTTGCGAAATTGCTGGACGATCGCGCTTTTCGTTTACAAAAAAATGTGGAAAATGTTAAAAAAAAATGCGAAAAAATTAAAAAAAATGCCCTTTTTCACCTTCATTCACATATAACTTTTGAAGTAGGAATGTAATCTCTAAGCAACTTCGCAGAATTTTACACATTATAGTCGTCAACAACTATGCTGACTTTCAAGCCAAAATATTCAGCTCAATTTGTGCCGTTTAAAAAACACTAAAACCTATTTTCGACAAATTTTATTAATTAATTTTAAAAATAGAGTGCATATTGTAAAAAACTGAAATTTATGCTACTGAAATGAATTATACGTCAGTAATTAAGACTATAGACACTGTTTTTACATTGGGAAACAAAACTCCTCTCCATGGGTTAAGTAAATAAACTTATATTTCATTTACTATCGTGATAAGACGGCACATAGTGCATTGATCCCTTAAAACGAAGGGACAGAAATAGAAGGAATGAAAAATAGGGTTTTGAAATTTGGTGTACTGTCGTGAACGCCCTTAATTAAGAAAAATTTGGATTTTCAAAAGAATCGGCTCAAGGACACGCCCACCTCCCATATGTCCTTTAAACTAAAATCTTCATATTTTCCACAAAAATGTATGTAAAGTTATGAAAAGTTGCAGTTAAGATAATACTACAAATACGTGTGTAAATTTTTAATAAAATCAAAGCGAGGACTAAAATTCTTGCAAAACCTTTAAAAATTGTCCTTTCCATGGGCCAACGTACTGTACGGCTGTAGATATTCTAGCCGGCACCCTATGTAGACCTCTAAAAATGTAAATAATAAAAATAACTTGATGTTTCGAAAAGTATAAATAAAAAGTAGTCTGTTCAATAAAATTAAAATAAATGCAATCTTATTCGCGAAACTAAAAATGTAAGCAATTAATAAACTTTAATGATGAATTTAAGTTACATATGTATTTATATATCTTTTTTATAAATTTGAAACTATTTTATTATTTTATAGCACTTTTCTTTCTCAATTGGTCATTTTTCAACCGATTTTCAAAATTTGTTTTTTGATCTAAAGGTATTCAAATTATCTGTCTAATTGCTGAATATAGGTATTACAAATTATTTCTGCTAGATGGCAAAAAATTAATTTTTATTGAAAAATGTATCGAAACACCCTGTATTTGCAAATATTATGAGTTCATATACATATTTAGCAAATATACTCGTCAAAGGGTTTTGTACAAAGTTGCCAAACATCATTTGGTCGAATTTTGGAAATTTATGGGTCAAAATTTTGATTTTCTTCAATAACATAAAAATAACGGTAATTTTGTAAATAACGGAATTATGAAAAAGTCCCAGAACAAAAGTTGCTACTGAAGCCCTAAAGAATCATTCTCAACAATAAAAAAGTTCTTTTTCGCAAAAAGCCGATTTTGGCATATTGCTAAATATAATTAACATTAAAATTAAATAAAAAATTTAAAAAAAAAATTATTTTACATGTTAATAATGATAACAATTACAAAAACAAATCTTAAATTCTTAAAATGTATGTTTCTGCCTTTATAATGTAATTACATTACATCTATAAGCTTTCTTTTTTATTTTGTTTTGCTTTGTTTTGTATTGTAAATGTGTAATGGAAACAATAATTAAGAATTCTAAAGCAATAATAATTGATTTTAAAAATACATGAAATTAAATCAATTGAAACGTGAAAATCTTTTATGGCCAACACCTACAACTCAATATCCAAACAGACTATATGCTTACTAGTGTTGCCACTAGTTGAACTCATTTAAAAATTCAGACACATTTCAAAAATTATTGAAATAGAAACACAAATATTATTATTATTATTATTATTGGATAATTAATGGCTGGCTATGAAATAAAAACGAAACTGTAATGAATCATTTTTTTTTCTCGTTCGTCTCTCTGTACACAGTTTGGAATAAGAGTTAGGCGCGGGGTAGAAGTAAATGATTAGGCCCAGTAGTAGAACTTAGTGTTGTTGTAGAGGTGTGGTATGTGTTGTTTATTTGTTTTACGATTTTGGCGGCATAAATAATTTTTAATTTGTCATTAGCTGGGAATGCCGTCGATTTTCTTCTGTTTTTTTTTTTTATTTTATTTTTTCTTAATTAAAATTCAATTTAGTTGAAATTTTTTTCGTTTCTATTTATTATCATTATTTTTATTGCATTTTGATTTCTATTCATTTATTATTGCATTTCAGTCTTATGCCAAGAAATTTTACATTTTCTTTCCTTTTTTTGTACAGCAAAAAAAATTTACATTTTCATTTGGTTTTGTTTTTGTTTTCGCTGTGGTTGAATGTTGATAATTCTGGTGATGTTGTTTGTTTGTTGCACCCCAAAAATAAATAAAAAAAATTAAAAATACAAACAAAACAACAATAAAAAATAATGAAAAACACTTTGAATAAATTTTTGCATTTCGATTCGTGCACTACATTACTCATACGCTCAGTATGTCTTATGCACACATCTGTAAATCTGTGTACAGTGGGTTAAAAAGTCTTTGAAATTATAATGAATTTTTAAATTAATTGAATAAACAATACCTTTAAAACTATGGCACAAGGTGGCATAAAACCAAGAGCCATTGGTTTTAAATAAATCTGGTTCGAACTACTATCATGACAAGGTTTTAATGGAATTAAATTGTTTGACCGGTAACCTCAACGTAATGCTATAAAATAAGATTCTATATTATTGCTTTAGATTGAAAGGGGAAGGTCTGTTAGTTAAAAATAAAAAATATGTTCGCTGTACCCAACTAAATAGATGTAAGAACAAGACTTGTCCAATGATGTATGTCTTGTCCGTTCAATAGTATACTGTAGCTTTGGAGGCAGCATTAAACATATGGTCAGCACAAATTCTTTTAAGTTCATGTTGGCACAAGCATGTCTGCTAAACACAGAAGTTGGTGAAATTGGACACAGTTTCTGCGCTAAAACTACTAAAGAGAAGGTATAGAATTTTACTAGTACTTCACAGAACTATAGAAGAGCGGGAAGTTGGGTTTAAATCTTTAAGAGAAGAATGATAAAAAAAATTTATGGATATTTAGGAAGTTTGTTGTCATCTTTTTCATAACGTGAGGTGCAGTAAAAAGAGATTCTATATTTTTTTCTATTTTTTAATAGAAAGCTTTAGTAATTGGCATCAGAAGTTGTATAAATCCTATTAAATTATGCGATGTGTCTTGAAAAAGTAGAGATTTTGCGATTAGTTATCACTGGGCTGTTTGAACGCACTCTAAAATTGATTCCAAAAAAATATATAATATTTCCCTCGATTTTCCTTCAATAAATGAAATCATTAGAATAAAGCTGAAACGATGTAAGGGGTAAAACAAATAACGATCTCATAAATAAAGTTTTTATTTGCGATCTGAAATTTTGTGGTGGAAAGTTGTCGCTTATGCCAACGTTAGTCGAAAAAGATCATTTCCGAATCGCGAAAGTCTTTGTTGGTCATAATATAAACCGATAATTCACATGATTCCTATATTTCGCAAATAAGTTTGTTGATAAAGAATTTTAACTCGTGAGAATCGATTGTTCCAGTGATTTTTTTCTTGTAAAAATTCTTCTTATAGAGGCCTTCGAGGAATTGGCTTCAAAGTGGCAACAAATAATCCTTTCAAAAGGACCTCTGATCCCCCAGAGAGGATAACATCAGTCAGACTACGTAATCTCTTGAAAGACAGTAGGACTCCATACATTTTCACCTTGGACAATCACCCTCTTAACTGTGGAAGCGTGACTAATGAAAGGGCAATGAAGCACAGAAATAATAAGAGTATGGGAGAGATGCTTTGTGATAGCCTTAAAGGAACTAAAAGGAGTACAATGTTATGAACTTGGAACCATGTTTGTTTGTTTGTTACAATATTAGAGACAAAATTCAGGAAACTCATTAGGTGCAATAGAATGTCAAACTTAAGTGTATGTGGATTCGAAAGCATCAATATTTTGTGCTTATATGGTTAATAATTTAAAGTAGAGTAGAACCAATGGAAACATTTCGATGTTCTTACAGTTTCATGTCAGCAATATTTACAGTTTCCTACGAGGGATCCATTCTATACCACTGTTCGAATATACCAAACTTGCTGATTGCAGCAATTGTGTAGCAATTAATAAGTAAAATTTAATCTAATTTAAAAATCAAAAAGAAAACTATACAATAAAAAACAAACTACAGCTACAATTGAAACACAAAAAAATGAATCATCTTCGTCAGCATCAGCATCATCATCATCATTATTATCATCATGAGATTCAAATCGTGATACTGATTCTATAAAGAAAATAGAAAAAAATTTAAATTTTCATAAAAGAAAAACTGCGTATTTATGTACTCGTATGTTGGTTCTGTTTTTGTCTCTGTTTGAATTTTTTTTTTTTGTTAAAGAAAACGCACTAAATGTATGTAAATATTTATAAATAAAACACAAACAATTAATATAGTATTTATTATAGATCTGTATAATGCAACAAACTGTGGCATTCACACACAAAACAACAATGACAATGTGAACGTCTTGTTGTCTAGTTTATCTTTTCATTTCGGGTGCCTTTTCAACACTGTGATGTGTCATCTTGTAGAAGTAAATTTGTCTGTTTTTGTTTGTTAATTTTTCTACTTTAGATCCGTCCTTCCGCACATAAAACTTTGTCGTTTTTGTCGAATGCTTCTTTCTAACGCTTGGCGGGCGACTGTTTCTCTTTTTTTTTATCTTTTTTTTCAACAAAATGTTTCCGTCATCTTTGTTTTCTTGCTCAGTAGCGTACAAACTGTTCACGAATCCATATTGTTTTGATAGATTTTTTTTATACCGTTTCTTTAGCTTCGCGTTTTCGAAATTTTTGGAAGTGATTTTTACTAAAAAAAAATTGAAACTAATCTCGTTTATAACTATTGTTTCACTAAACGGCGGTAGTTACTTTTCAAAAAAAAAAAAAAAAAAAGAAGGAAAATTAAAATTTTATGTGAGAATTATATTGAAATACCTTGACGAGTGATTGGTTTTTATTTGATCGCAGCTCGTTGTTTATATTCACGCGCACTTTTTTTCAAATAAATAATTATCCAGCGATATAAACAGAAGAGTGCAAAATAAATTATAAAACAAAGAAAAAAATAAATTCTTTTCATATTCACCAAAAATCCTTTTTGTATGACAGTTTATAACTTCTCCACAAAAGTGGCTTCTCCCGAGTTAATAATCACCGAAAATTGGAATAAAATGGGTAATTTGAATATTTTGGAATTGAATGAAAGTAACTGAAATTATTATTATTTTTATTTTATTGGTTTTAAAAACTGATTTATTTAATTTGAATTCAACGTCTACAATTTAAATACTTATTACTTTTTACCCTTTTAAACTGATAATTGAAGCTGACTTATGAAAATAACAATGTACCATTCGTTAAGCTTTTTATACCTCCTTTTATGTCCTTAAAGAATACCTGCTTATAAATGTTGACAATATTTCTTATCATAAAATATCATTCAAGTCGAAAGTGCAAAAGATTATTCGATAACTTACTGATACAAGTAATTCCATTCCATTCTGAGCTTATTCAGATATACGCGATCTGATGGTCGTATGTCTTAACTAAGAATTTATCGAGCATAGCTGATAAACAATTTGCCGCATTAATTTTTCTGGAAGTTGTTTTAAATTTGAGTAATTAAGAGACTAAATCTCTCCAAATAATTCAACCTGCATACCTCAGTGAAGATATTGACAATGACACTTTTAGGAAGGAGTCGAATGCAGTAGTAGACCAAAAAAAGTTGAAGAGAATTTTAGGAGACCATAACATCTATCCAAAAACCCAAAGAACATAGCCTCAACAACGAATAGCATGGAAAAATCAGTTAAATTTTAAGAAACAGGAAAGTTCCTTACCACTAGGAATTTGTTTCTGGGCACAGACAGAATAATAATCGTCACGTGCCCAAGATACCACCTCCTGGTCAATCTGAAGCAATATATGGTTCACTGCGCTGTGACTCAGTGGGGCAGGCTGCAATTGGTACCGAAGATACTTAGAGAAGAGACTAACCCCGTAAGACGCCAAGGCAAAAGGATGAAGAGCTCAGGAACAATCAGCAAACGGTCAAAATTAGGGCAAAAATCATTAATCCACCTCAAAAAACCGAAATCAAGCGGGAGAAATATTCTGATGCTCCAACAAAAACGCCAATGAGATCCGCAAAATATAAGCAAAAACTACATCGAGGTTTCAAGAGCGGTCAGCGTAGCAGCTATCCCGAGGCAATATTCTGCAGTCAAATTGACACCCTCAAAGCAAACTAAATTAGAAGAGGCTATTCACCCATATTCTGGTTGTTGTCGTCGTCGTTACCAAAAATGATGTCGATAAAATCAGAGTCGACAAAATCAGAGTCGACACAACACAATATCGACGGCTTATTGACTCACAGAATACCAAATGTGTGTCGACAGTCATCTATAACTGTCAATAACGACAAACAGAATACCAATTTTAAACTGTCGACGCAAGACGACGTCGACGACGACAACCAGAATAAGGGGTGATTATC
Organism: Sarcophaga caerulescens; assembly: GCA_927399465.1. NCBI lineage: Eukaryota > Metazoa > Arthropoda > Insecta > Diptera > Sarcophagidae > Sarcophaga > Sarcophaga caerulescens. Next base: position 12,420,172 of record OV656873.1, read on the forward strand.
TGCGAAGTCGGACAGTGGACTCATACATTGAAATTTGTGGGCATCTATTTCCGTCAAACTTTCTAGTTGACTGCAAGAACGCACAAACAGCCAAATAGCTGAAGATGGTTACATCAAAATTTTCTCAATGGAAGGTAGAAGAGTTAATGGCTTGTTCAGGAAATAGGGCACCCAGCACCCAAATAGTTACTTTCTTTCTTCGAAGAAGCTTGGGTCAGATAACGCAGCAGATTATGGCTTTATTGAATACTCAAAATCAGAGTCTACACACACCTCTATGACTCATCCTAAAGAGCAACTATGAAGCAAGTAGTAAACTCATGACAATCGGAATCGACGGAGAACCCTCAATGTAATGAATAAATCGGACAGAGCCATCAGCGATAGGTTTGACTGGATTCCGGTCCATGGCCTTGCCCAGCAAAGGAAATGTGAACCAACCTAATATGGAAGGAAGACGGGAGAAGACTTAAAAACGCAACATTACACGAATTTAAAATGTAGTAGTTAAAGGGCTCAATGTTCGTAAACGGAGTAGGCAACCAACCTTGTCTTTAATCAGCGAAATATGAACAAAGCAGTCCGTTTTAATATTTTTTAAATTGATTTGGTTTAATCCCCTAAAAAAATGAGTTTGGAAAATTTTGATTTATAAGTTCATCAATTTTATGCGCTTCTCTGCGGTGGTCATTCCAAATTTCAAATCCATATAGGATCGTGGATCGTTTCTAGGTATCTATGGCCTGCTATAAACAGTGTTACAACAGGTTGGCTGCTGGGCTTGGATAACGCTGGTTTAAGGTTAGTCGTTGGGTTTATTATGGGGCACTGCGAGATTAGATCGCTGATAAGGATCTGGAACAGATCCCAGCCGGACTATTGCAACGAGGAGTAATTGGAAACTATCGAACACCTCCTCTGTAACCGTCGAGCCCTTAGTAGTTTGAGGTTGAGCACCTTGCACAGGCGCTTCTTTGAGGGTTTGAATTCTTTGTCGAGTGACGACATTAATGTGATGTTTTTGTAACACAGGCTATTTCACTTGCTTGTCTGTTTGCATGGAAAACACAAACAAAAACACTCAATTTTGTTTGTGTTTCCTATATAAACAGACAAGCAAGTGAAATAGCCTGTATTACAATAACATCACATAAGGCTCTCCATAGTTTCAGTAGTAGTTTGAGCTGGTTGAGAAGTGCTGGGGCTTCAATAGTGCAGTTGCATCCTCTTGTGTGTCTGTGGTCGATGTATTCCTTCGCTTCCTTAATCTCACTTTCCTACTTCATCTCCTTTTCCCTATCTCCTCTATTATCGTCTCTCCTTTAAGATGTAATACAATGGGTCAACTTGACGTCCTGCAACCTCAAACCTGGAATCGTAGATTTTCTATTTTTGCAAAAAATGTTAAATTTAACATTCAATGTCCTCGTTTGATCCACCGCTTTTAAATAAAATGTTTCCAAAATAGCAAAATTTGTTGATGTCGATTATCTGGATGTTGTCTAGTGTAAATAGATCAGTGATTGAAGCGTTCACACGTAATGTTTTGGTTTTGGAAACATTTGTCTGTTACTTTTAATATGGTGCGTTAATGTTAATATATTGTATAGAAAAGTGTTTAAAATATCTGCAAAAAAACCAAAAATAATAAGAATTTTAAATTGTAAAAACAATTTTAAAATTAAAAGCAAAAAACAAACAAAACTCTGAAAATAAATATTTAAAAAATGTACTCAAATTGTCAAAAGACTGTCATTCAACTCATTCGATTGTGACAACAATAAGAAAAAAATTCATACAAAATAAGAGTAAATTTTCCTCCTTTTTTCTTCTTTTTATTTTCAATTTTCAATACACTTTTCCACTTCAAGTGTTGTGACATCGACAATGATGATCAAACAGTTTAAGGACAGACAAACAGACAGACAGCACACTTGCTCCGTTTTCATGCTGCTCTCACTGGTCATTAAATCTTTTTACGTTTCGGAAATGAGTCACTCGCACTCGTTTAAAGTGTTTTGTATTCCAAAATAAAAGCGAAACGATTTTCTATATTCACGATGATGATAATAATGAAGACGGTAATCATGATGATGATGATGATCATACGCAAAATGTTCATCAAAAATTTTCTTGCTCGACAAACTGTCGCCAGAATTTCGAATATACTTGACACACTCAATTCACAGAACGTTTTTCTTTCTTTTTTTTTTTAATTTTTATTGGCGGAGAAAACAAAAAAAAAATTATTTTTGAAAATTATGCCTGCATACTACACATAAATTAATTGCTTGAAACTTTTATCGCCCCAAGAAATTTTGATTACGCATTTTCATACATATTTTTATTAATATTATTATTATTAAATTAAAAATTTTATGATGAATTTATTTTCCGATTTTTTAAAATTTTTTAACACTAAAAGCCTTAATATATGATTTTATTTTTAAATACGACACTTATGAACAAGTGATGTCACAATTTCACGCATCATAGACCTCTAGCTCTAGTTCGCTGAACACATTTAAATTAAAAATTATGATTATTAGCCTACTTTCCTTCTGGAAACATATTGAAAACCAATGAAACGAGTGGAAAGTTTGGAGAACTTACGGCACCTAATTAAAGTTTTCGTATAGAGGAACTCTATCTGTTGTATAGGAAATATGATTTCATTATGCTACTATTTCACCGCCTGAATATTTACTTTTGTCGACAACAGGATTTGATTTCAAGCTGTTAGCGAGTAAAGCAACACACTGCCTATTAGGCTACGGCATTTAACAGTCACGGACGACAGTAATATGCGAAAAAGGTCATGGACGATTCTAGTTAAAGACTCGGGCAAGACTTGTATTGCTACCAAGAATGGTAATGCTCTGTGACCGGTGGTATTTGAACAACCTGGTCCAGAGATTGATTCCAATCTCTACCGTCTATAACTAACGAAATTTAAGTAAGCAATTTAGCTTACATAGTCGCCGTAGTCTAGTAGGTAGTGCGTTGGCTTATTAGACGTGAAGACTCAGTTTAAACCCCAGGTCAGATATCTCCAGAAAAACGAAATGAGTTCAAAAAAATATTTCTTCGGCGACTTCCTCTCAGCAGACTTCTGACAAAAACTCTGAGAGTAAATAAAATTGCCATGAAGAGTTTCTCGAAAAATCTGTCGTTCGGTATCGACTTTAAACAGTAGGTCCCGCCACTTAACACACACAACATATGTGGTGTGAGAAGGTTAGGTTAGGTTAGAGGACGTGTACTTGTCAATTGTGACAAGTACAGTACCCGGAGGTCAAATTGACCCATTGTACAACGTCCTAGCTTCTCACACCACTCGTGTTGTGTGCGTTAATTTTATACATGAGTGGCGGGACCTACAGTTTTAAAGTCGACTCCGAACGACAGATTTTTGAGAAGCTTTTCATGGCAATTTTTACTCTCAGAGTTTTTGCCAGAAATCTGCTGATAGGAAGTCGCCGAAGAAATATTTTCATATTTTTGTTTTGATGTCGGACCTGGGATTTGAACTCGGGCCTTTCGTCTAATAAGCCAACACACTACCTACTAGACTACGGCGACTTCAAGTGGTGTGAGAAACTAGGTCGAAATCCTCGCTAAAGGGTTGTTGTGATCAATTATGTATGTAATTTAGCTCAGACATCTCGAACAAAACAAAACATGAAATATTTCCTTCGGCGACTATCTCTCAACAGTTTTTTGGCAGAAACTCTAATATTACTTAAAATTGCTATGGAAAGTTTGTCAAATCTGTCTTTCACAGTCGACGTTAGACTCCAGATCGCGCCACTTATTGAAAGAATGAACACATACAGCATGAGTGGTGTTATAAGCTAGATTGTAGCAAGTCTGACGAAAGGGTTGTAATGACCTGTTAAGTATGTAAGCTAGAAGTAAGCAATTCAATTATAAGGCTTAAAGTTGATTAACGGAAAAGGTATTGTGTTCTATAATGCAACGCCACAGCACACATAATTTTGATAATCCGACAGGAACTAAACCATCTCGACTGGGACATTTTGATGCATTCACTAAATAGCTCAGACTTTGAACTTCCAGTTTCTCATTTCCATCGACCTTTGCAGACCTCTCTTTTGAATCTAGTTTAAATTCTTAGACACCTGCAACTCGCAACTGAAGTAGTTTTTCGCTCATAAAACACAGACGTTCTACACTGATGGCTTCACCGCATTGTTATCTATCAAAATTAGACATATTTACTTACTTAATTGGCCATTAACAACCCGATAACAGATTTCGGCCTGCCGCAACACATCCTTCCAGGCGCCTCTGCTTCTTGCGCCCCTACGCCAGTTGGTCACACCAATCGATGACAGGGCTTCCTCGATTTGGTCCTTCCAACGCATACAAGGTCGTCCTCTTCGCCGACTTCCGCAGGTCCCCGCATCAAATACACGTCTCGCCGGAGCATCCTGCTCCATTCGAACGACATGTCCGAGCCAGCGCAGCCGCTGGATATTAATACGCTGCACAACGTCGTTGAGGAGCTCCTACAGCTCACTGTTGGATCGGATGCGGAAATCATCGCCAACTCGCACTGGACCGAAGATCTTACGTAGGGTTTTTCTCTTGAATACTCTCAAGGCTGCTGCATCAGTGCTTAATAGGGTCCATGCCTCTGCGCCATAGAGACACAGGTAGAATGATCGTCTTGTAGAGAATTAGTTTTGTCGTACGAGAGAGGTCTCTGCTACTCAATTGCCTATTGAGACCATAGTAGCACCTGTTGGCAAGAGTGATCCTGCGCTTGATCTCCAGACTGACATCATTTTTGGCTCCGCCGTTACCAGTCAAGATAAATAAATTCCTTGACTACATCAAAACTATAGTTAATCTGAGAATCAATACGCCGCACGTCTCTACTTGTCGATAACATATACTTTGTTTTGCCCTCATTTACTGCCATACCCATCTTATGGTGTTTTCTTTTCTACAAAGAAAATGTCACCCTCTTACAAGGTACATTAAAAAAATTTTTGACCAACCCTGTTGTAATGTCATTTTTTATTTGAGAAGAACATAACACAAATATTAAAAAAGGGTATGCCCTGTGTTTACCACTTATTAAGAAAATGAATGAGGAAATGCCAATTTGTTTAAAGGTGTTGCCAGATCAATAATTTTTCGACTTCATTTTTTGCAACCTTTTTTTATAACAAAAAAAAAATATTTTAACACTGTTCTAACATTGAATACAATTTTTTATACTGCTGACCATGTAGCTTTAATAATGTAATATTTCCTTAAGATTACTCCACAAAACAATGAAAAAATTAACTTCAAATTGGATAACAATACCAGGCGACTTTTTTAAATTTCATCTGGTAGCCCTATAAATAAAGAAAAGTCATCTGCTTTACAGAGCATTAACAGCACTCTCGATTTATAGAGGGCATAAAATGCAATGCCCTCCACCATTGGCAAGTGCGAATTATTTAGAATAAAACATACCACCCTTTTAGAGGGCGAAACATTTTTAAGAAACAAACGCAAAATTGCATTTTGCCTTAATAAAATGCACATTTTTTGGTAGAAAAGAAAACACCATTAGTAGACTCCCGTTCAGTAACACTAAAGGCAGCAGTAACATCTCGCTTAGTACGTCCTATGATGTCAATGTCGTCAGCGTACGCATGGACATATTTAGCTCGTTTCAAATATGCATACGGAGAAGATGTTTAATTACTTATGTAGAGATGCTATCTCTGTGAATTAAATGTACCATTCCTCTTTTATCCGTGGGCATAGGTTATATTAGGACCTCCATATTTGCCATTCGCAGATACGTCAGACAGTTTTTTTTTTTTTTTTTTGCTAAAACATGGTTTATTTTCCACAACAGAGGTCCTATGTATGAATTCTATACATCCATTACCATTTGCGGGACTCTTAGTATCTCTTCTGTGTAAATCCAGGTTCTATTATTTCACAACGTCGAGCTCAAGAAGTCTTGTTACTGATTTATAAACCCAACCACCTAATTAACCCAAAGCTTATCGCTAACTTTGCATTTCATCGACATCACAACAGCAGCAATAATCACTCTCAGCTGATGGTGGTGTGTTTATTCACTTGTGGTTGCCTTGTCTTTGCATTTATTTTAGAGAACTTTTTTTTTTCTTGCCTGTGATTTATATTTTTATCAGATGATGAACGTTTTGTTGGTTTCTTTCCACTTGAGCACAAAAAAAAAAGTAAATTTTAATTTTAAATCAAATTGTTGCAAATTCATATTTGTAGATGATGTTCGCCAAAAAAAAAAATTAAAAAATACAAAACCAACTGCAAAATAATCTACAATATAATCTATGCAACAGATGTCTTTTAGTGAATTAAGAACAGAAAAAAAAACGAAACCGATTTTTTTCTTTCATACACATTCGCTTTATGAAGTGCCCCAAAAAACAGTTTTTTTTTTCGTAAAAATTAAAGGCAAAATGGTGTTTTAATTTTACACTACAGTTCATTACAATACAAAAAAAAAAAAGAAAAAACAAAGAAAAACTGTGCACCAAAAGTATAGCAAATGTTCATTCTGCTAGTTGATCAGATGAATGGTTGGATGGATGATGGTAACGATGATGCATCATTATCGAGGAAAATTATTAATTTTAATAAATTTTTTATGTGAAATCGCTTTTAACACACTGCAGTTGATTTTATTAGCTGCACTCGTTTTATTATTTCCAATTTTCTTTATGCTATTCCATTCAAAATTTAAAAGAGAACCTAGACATGCTCTGCTTGAACTGTTTAAATCACAAATTTATTGGAATTAAATTGTTTTGACACAAATTCTATTTCTAATTTTAAATTCATTAATTTATCAAAATACGCTAGCAGCGTAAGTGAAAACTATATTTTCCTCCTTCTATTCTTTTCTGTTTTCGTTTTTTCTTTTACTATGGCATGACATTTTATGACAGATATCTTTCAATTCAATTGTATCACATGCAACCCACATGGTAATTAAAACGTAACGTAAAACAATTTCTTAGAAATACAAGATGAAAAAAAATAAAAAAAAGGTGAAAAATAAAAATAAATTCAAATAGAAATAGAAATACATAAATAATTAAATACAATATACTGTAGGTATAACAGAAAAAAAAACAAAAACATTTTAAAATTTCAAATGTTTTCGATGATACGCCGTGTCTAGTTTGGGCAACACATTTCTCAAATAGGCAGACAAACAAACATTTCTAAGTTTTATCAGACTTCTAAGGTAGTTTTGCTTTTTCAATTCATACGCATTAGTTTATTAGAAATTTACAGGAGCACTTTAATGTATTAAACATTTTTCGAACATAAGTTCGAATTCGAAGTTCGAAACCCATGTAATTGAAAAGTATGAAAATTTTTGTTGGGTTGTTGCATTAAATGTTGTGGTGAGGAACTTTGCTGAATGAGTTCTTTCTCAAGTAGTAGCGCTGCCCGACTGTGCTATAAGCTTCCTTGTTAATATTATCCTTCTTTCTTCCCGAATGAAACATTTGAAAGAGCGTGAAGCCTCTTAGTTTTAAAATTAGAAAACCAATGTTGAAAATTTTCTTGCCTTCTTCAAAGTTTGAACCTGAATTGCTTGAGTTTGTAATCAAACACTTTAATCACTCTATCTGACCAACCCAACGGATTTGATAGAACTTGATAAATATGTGCTCAGGTCAATCTATTGTAAAGGGTGATTTTTTAGCTATTATCTTTTTGGCAACACTGGTTTAAACAGCTCACGCACGTTTCGTGTTTTGTTTCACTGTCAAACATCTTCAGTTTGGTCTATAATTTAACCATGAATCATCTTTCAAACGAACAACGCTTGCAAATCATTGAATTTGGCATCATTGGACCGTACTTCTTCAAAGATGCTGCGAATCGTAACGTAACTTGAATGGTGAGCGCTACCGTAAGATGATATCCCATTTTGCCCAAAATGCAAGAGCTTGACTTGCATGACATGTGGTTTCAACAAGACGGTGCCACATGCCACACAGCACGCGTAACAATGGACTTATTGAGAGGCGAGTTCGGTGAACATTTTATTTCACGTTCGGGACCGGTCAATTGACCGCCTAGATCGTGCGATTTAACGCCTTTAGACTATTTTTTGTGGGGCTATGTTAAAGCTCATTTCTATACAGGCAAGCCCGCTTCAATTGACGCATTGGAAGACAACATTGAAGCATTTATTCGTGAGATACCGGCCGAAATGTTGGAAAGAGTATGCCAAAATTGGACTAAGCGGATAGACCATTTGAGGCGCAGTCGCAGAGTCAATATTTGCATGAAATAATCTTCAAACATTAAATTATATGGACCGTACTATCGATTCAGATAAAGATTTCATATGCATTTTTCTGAATTTTATGTGTTTTTTTTTGAAAAATTTTCCTGTAGCTCTTAAAAAATCACCCCTTAGATTCCCTTGTCAATTACAGGCTTAGCATATATGCAGAATACAGAATATCGACATCCAAAAACTGTTTTTTCTAACTCCTATCAGAGGATTAAGGGATTTTCTTTCGTTTCGTTTTCAATTTTCCCACGTAACTTCGTCTTTAATTCCTCCTATAAACTATTTTCCTCTTGGATGGAATCTAAATAGGTGACTCCCTGCCAATCACATCATCAAGCACACAAAAAAATGATCTTAACCATCTAGTTTTGCTTGGCTATTGCTTGCGCTAACTCACCACAAATCTTTACTCGTACAGGGTCCTCTTTTTGTTATTTTTCTTATCAATTTTCCACAACTTTCGCTCGCAAATCAAGCTGAAGTTGACCGATGTCAAGGGTTACGTTGGCTTTAAAGACCCCCTGTGGCCAGCTCACATCACCTACACGTGAGATGACCATGCCTTCAAAACACTCGTACAGGATACCCACTGTTACATGAAATGTGAGACACGTAGCGCCGTCCAACGTCGTTTTCCAGGAAATATTGATCGATGACGCAGCTGTCTAGAATCCACACTAAATAGCACCTTTTTCAGGATGCACTGGACGCTCTTGGCTCTCATGTGTATTGGTATTGTCCCAAATTCGACGATTTTGTTTGTTCACGTACCCAAATATCCAGAAGATGATTTTTCGATGGAAATTAGAATAAATCGCCAACTGCTCCAGAGCACATTCAACGAATGCACGAACTCAAGGAATACACAAGATGGCTGTTATCAATTTTCCAAGTTCGGAAGTCCCTGTTGGGTGTCTATACGAGCAGGATCATAAACACAATATACGCACCACCACAAAATATATGGCTGGGTAGGGTATAAAAAAAATCTCGTTTCTATCGCTTTTCTTTGTTTTGAAAATTGCATTTCAGAAGAAAATAAACACTTTTATGCTGTTGCTATTGCTGAAATATTGTTGTTTTCTTTTTTTTCTTAATTTTTTTGTTGTGACAAATTGTTTTGACTAACGAATTCAACGAAACACCTGTTGTTTTGCTGGCCTTTGCCACCCTCCATCACCATTCATCCTCCTTCACTTCTTAATCCAATTTTTCAAAGAATTTATTAAAAAGAAAAAAAAAATTAATTTTTTTTGTTCTGAAATGCATTCAAATGATGTGCTTAAACAGTATGAGAAACGAAAAATTTTTCAGAAAATGTAGCATTTCGCTATGGATTGTTTCAGAAATTTTATGATATTTCGGTTATGAATACTTATTTTGGCTTTCATGCGTTTATTGCCACAGTTGACCCAAATCTTGTTTTAGCGCTTTTTCTTTTTAAATGAACATATTTTTTATAAAATATTGGACATACATACATACATACATACATAGGTATGTATAGCATACATATACGAGTATTTATAAATATTTATAGTTTTACGACAGTTTTTATTTTAACGAAATTTTCGTTTATTTTTAATTTCTGAATTTTCTTGTGAAAAGAAATGCTAACGAACTTCGAAAACTTAAAGGCTGGCACACGTGTCTTTCCAATCTGTCTGTTTTCTAATGTCTATATAGTATTAATTAGAAATTATAAATAAATAAAGAATTAAGGTATTTGAAAACGTTTTAATAATGGATTACAAAAAAATCAATTTAATTTCATTTGTATTTCAAAAAATTAAAAATTTCTTTAAAATGCGCAAAATTTTCAGTCATTATACGTTTCTAGCAAGATTTACCAATGTTTAAAATTTTTTCGAACATAAGTTCGAATTTTCGAACTTAGTATAAAACCTATACATATTGAGTGTGGCATTACAATGCAAGTGAAATAGCTTAAAATTTGTTTCTTTTCCTTTGAATTATGAATTTTCAAAATTCGAATACGGATAAAAACATTCATTTTTTGTTTGTATATACATATGTAGATGCGTAAATTTAGGTTTAACGTAAACAAATCCAACTGTGCCTAAAAACCTTTTAAGCATTAGTTCGAATTTTGTTGTATTTGATAGACGCTCTTAGTACCGGTTTTCTGGAGCATTTTCCTGTACTCAATTCACTTTACATACAATATTTGTTTGTGAATACCTTTGAGTTGTGTCTCTACCCCGGGATCATTTAGAATTGAAATAGTTAGAGTAGCTTGGACTAAGTCCACGAAATAAAACCGACGGCTGGTGCACACAAGGTTATTTAAAGCTCTTGGAACTTTTTAACGAAGTTATTGGCGCAAGTATTCAGGCAAAAGCTGCAATTCAATACAAATATTGATCGTATCGTATACTAAACATTCGCTATTCCTGTGTTAATATGTCAGCATTAATGACAGTGTGCACTCCACACTAGCAACTTTCTTGACAGTGGAATCAACACAGAAAATACCGAAATGATGATTGCACCTGTTAGAATAATGAGGCAAACACCGCGGGGAAAAATGTCCAAGTTAAGAGGAGGGTTGAGACCCTATACTCAACTGGGTGTCAAGGATAACAGAAAAATGTAAACCTTTGGGAAGTTAAGTGCTGGTTTATACATTTTTTAATCGTGTTATGACTAGAATATAATTTTAGAATTTAGTAAGAATTTAAACAGTTTTCGGCCTTTAACCAAGGAAGAAGTCAAGGCCTAATGAATCGTATGTATTCCCGACGTCTTATAGAGTTGCAACGAAACGGGGTAGAGCCTTGCATTTTATTAAATTTCTTTTCAAATATTGTGAAACGAGTCTCACGTTAAGTTTCTGGGCTCTGCTGGCGCTACTAAATATCCTGACGGTCTCAATAGACTGAAATTGCATAAAACAGGCATAAAACTTTAAAAATAAGAATTTAGACAAAATTTAGAAGTCATAATAAAAATGTCTGTTGGCTTATTAGACATGAGACCACTGTTCAAACCTCAGATCAAACATCTCCAATAAAACGAAAAAAGAAAATATATTTCTTTAGCGACTGGCTCTCAGCAGATTTCTGGCAAAAACTGTGAGAGTAAAATAAAGTTTTCATGAAAAAGTTTCTCAAAAATCTGTCGATCGGAGTCGACTTTAAAGTGTAGGTAACGCAACTCATGTATATAATTAACACACACAACATAGGCGGTGTGAGAAGCTAGGTCGTAATACTGACGGAAAGGTTGTAATTACCAATTATGTACATATGTATGTATATTTTAATAGACTCAAATTGCATATAACATCCCTAAAAGTTTAATTGAAAGAATTTAGATAAAGTTTAGAAGACATATGAAGAGAAAACTATCTCAAAATGCACAAGTTCGAATTAGTACTCATGTATCATATGTCAGTTAATTATTGAAGTTGTATGAATATACATATATCCCAATCAGAAAGCAACATCGAGCTCTTAGATCTTCTGTTCCAGTCTGCTGATCGAAAGCAAAACTTCTGTTTATACCTAAATCAGGAGAGAAAACTGGCTCGATTGTAATCAATTTAGACTCTTAAGGCCTAGGCTAGAAATTAAGACAACAATTATACCGAGATATGGAACTAAATGGCGACTGTTATGGATAATAATAAATAAATGCTGGATAATCCTTGTGTTCGTCCCCACAATTGACACCACGCTCAGATAAAGTCTACTTAGACTTGGTGGCGCATGTTAAATACAAATAGAAAAAATTAGTTTTAATTTGCCCTTCTTCCCTATGTTATCGAATAATTATATTAGTGGGGAATATGTATACATTGTTATCGCATTAATACGAAATGGTTTCAATCATTTCAAGCATATTTGCATTTTAACCCCTGGATTCAATTATGTGTTGTATTTCGCTTCATGAAATATGAAAAACTGTCTTAAATCCTAACCTAACTTTTACTTGATATGTTGTTGTCTTATAAAATTTACAAGCGAATATCATGACATTGTTTTCATAGCAACAGTATATTTTTTGTATTTAAATTTGAAAAAGTTAATAAATTATTTTAATTGTTTATTTTATTAGCCGCAAACATTTATGAAAACATTTTATTGTGGTGCTTTTGAAATAGTTTTGATCCGTTAAATGCGATTTAATGATCTATGAGATGGGGGATGGGATCCGTTTCCTCTTTATAATTTCATTTCATTAAGTTTTCACAAAACACTCAATATTTCAATATATCATCAGTATAATTATAAAAGATTACACACAGTGTCACAATATTATCAACAAAACAAATTTAAAAAAAAAAAAAAAAAAAAAAAAAAAAAAACATGAAATAGAAAGAAATTAATTTAAATTATGAGACTCTCGCAACACAACAAAATAAACCATAAATTTCTTATAAAATACGATTTCAACTGAATAAACTGGTCGTTGTTACCTTTTTTCATGCTCTTCTGCAGAAAGGTGCAAAAAGCAATGCAAATCAAAGAGCCAAAGTTGTGCAAATTAATTTAATTTATTGCATTGAAACAAAAATTTCTTTTTTTGTTTTCTAAGAAATAAAAAATAAAATTATTAAACAACATAAATTGTTAATCATTCGCATCATTTATCAAAGTGTTGAAGACTACTACACTATAAGCACATCACATCACATCACATCATTTTTCTTTAATCATAAATTTCAATTCATTTGAAAAAGAAAAACTATTTTTTAAATACAATAATTCGTACACGTATCCAGGAAAAAAAAAATAATAATTTTTTCTTACGTTTTTCTTTATAAATTGAAAATTCGTTTTCTTTTTTTAGTCATCAAGTGAAATAAATTTTTAAAAATATTTTTTTTCTGTTGTTCTTTTGTTGATTTCAAACCAGACAATATAATGGAAAAAAATATTGATTTTGTTTTTTTTTTGTTTTTCAATTTTGTATTGATTTTTGTTTTGATTTTCCATTAAAAAAATATCGTTTCGAAATATTTATTTCGAAAATAAATTGAATTCGTCTGGCACCAGAAGCATTTAAAACAATGATTCATTCATTCCTTCATACAAATTGTTTCTACATTATAAATACGCCCAAAAAATTTTGTCAAATCATATGCAATTTCAGGTAAACTAAGACCCATAGTGCGGTAGTCGATGTCAACCGTAAGAAATTCTGACTGATTTACAACATTTCAAGACCAATTTTCTTGTGTCGCATCTTAAGGGATTGAAATTAATTCTGCATAATGGTGCAAAATATCTATGTGCGTCTAATTTAGACTGAATCTAGGACACAGGCATAAGTATCCTTAAATATATCACCAGGGGAGTAATAAAATAACATCGTTTACGCATACTATCCTAATATATATTATAAATCTTTCTGTAAGTCTGCTTTTTGTTTGTTTGTTAGCCAATCACGCCTGAACGCCTGGACCGATTTTCCCGAAATTTGGGATATAGATCGAGCTATAGGCTATAAATCTTTTCAAAATTTTGACCAAAAGGGGAGAAAAAATGGGACAAAGGGAGAAAAAATGGGCAAAAATTAGTACTTTTATGCATAAATGCTGTATTTTATCTGTTTTATAGGTAATCTTTTACGATTTAGCTTGCTTAAGTTTCTCAAATAGCTATTGGAGGTGTTCCGTTTCTAAAGTTGAACCAAAAGGGGTCCAAAAACGGGCAAATTGAGTGCATAGTCAATCACAGCTGAACGCCTTTACCGATTTTCTTGAAATTTGGTATATTGATCGAGCTTTTGTCGGTGCAGGTTATAGGCAATAAAGCTTTTCAAGATTTTGACCCAAAGGGGAAAAAAATGGGACAAAGGGAGAAAAAATGGGCAAAAATTAGTACTTTATGCATAAATGCTGTATTTTATTGTTTTAAAGGTATTTTTTACGCTAAAAGGTATTTTTTTTAGCTATTGAAGGTGTTCCGTTTATAAAGTTGGACCAAAAGGGGTGAAAAACGGGCAAATTAAGTGCATTTATATTTAGGACTATTCAAAAAACTGGGTTGTTTGTTAAACCGGTTTCCGAATAATTTGAAAAATTGCATTTTTTAAGAAACCGGTTTCAAAACCGGTTTCGAAACCGATAAACCGGTTTTTTATTTATTGTTATTTTTAATGCAAAAATGACACAATAATAATTTTTTTTAATTTCTTAAACTAATCCAAACTACATAACCCGCGCAACGCCGGGTACAATCTGCTAGTATATTCATAAACGCTACTATTGCTTACGTAAGAGCTTTTTGAATCCCATGCTTTTGTTTTGTCACAGGCGACTGAGCATTAGATATTCTGACGATGCTAGGTCTTGCCTTACTATCAAGTAATACAGAAAGAATATTAACTACTGGCATAACCAGCCAACGAAGTCGCCGCAGTTTAGTACGTAGTGTGTTGGCTTATTAGACGTAAGGTCACGGTTCAAACCCCAGGTCAGACATATCCAACAAAACGAAATATAAAAAAATATTTCTTCGACGACTTCCTCTCAGCAGATTTTAAGCAAAAATTCTGAGAGTAAATAAAATTGCCATGAAAAGTTTCCCAAAAATTTGTCGTTCGGAGTCGACTTTAAACTGTAGATCCCGCCACTCATGTATAAAAATTAACACACACATCATAAATGGTATGAGAAACTAGGTCGTAATCCTAACTAAAGTGTTGTAATGACCAAATATGTATGTATGTAAAGGGTGATTTTTTAGCTATTATCTTTTTGGCAAAACTGGTTTAAACAGCTCACGCACGTTTCGTGTTTTGTTTCACTGTCAAACATCTTCAGTTTGGTCTATAATTTAACCATGAATCGTCTTACAAACGAACAACGCTTGCAAATTATTGAATTTGGCATCATTGGACCGAACTTCTTCAAAGATGCTGCGAATCGTAACGTAACTGTGAATGATGAGCGCTACCGTGAGATGATATCCAACTTTTTTTTGCCCAAAATGCAAGAGCTTGACTTGCATGACATGTGGTTTCAACAAGACGGTGCCACATGCCACACAGCACGCGTAACAATGGACTTATTAAGAGGCGAGTTCGGTGAACATTTTATTTCACGTTCGGGGCCGGTCAATTGGCCGCCTAGATCGTGCGATTTAACGCTTTTAGACTATTTTTTGTGTGGCTATGTTAAAGCTCATGTCAATTGACGCATTGGAAGACAACATTGAAGCATTTATTCGTGAGATACCGGACGAAATGTTGGAAAGAGTATGCCAAAATTGGACTAAGCGGATGGACCATTTGAGGCGCAGTTGCGGTCAACATTTGCATGAAATAAACTTCAAACATTAAATTATATGGACCGTACTATCGATTCAAATAAAGATTTTATGCATTTTTCTGAATTTTATGTTTTTTTTTTTTGAAAAATTTTCCTATAGCTCTTAAAAAATCACCCCTTATAACCAGCCAATCATTTAGAAATTATTATTTGCTTGCAAACGGGAAATCGTGAACCCCGATAAATTCAAAAAAGATAAAGAATGGATGTGAACTTTTAGTGCACACTGTCATGGAAGAGTATTTTTAAAGGCAACCGAACAAACGCAAATTTTTGAAGTCTAAAACCTCGGCAACTTGAACCTATACGTCCAGGTTCATGCCACAATGCCTATGCGCATGGACCAAGCCCTTTCACGATTATAATGTAGATCAGGATGTTGCTGATTTGAACTAACTATGCATTCCTTTTCGTCAGCTAACTGTTATAGAATGAAAGAAATGTTTATGTGTTTTTCCTGGAGCAGACATACGTCCGCTCAAGTCATTTATTATTTTAAGATTGTTCTTTATTTATTTGACTAAACTTATTGCTACTTATTACTATACTTAATTCTACTGTGGGAAAATGCTGGCTCGGCATAATACATGTCTGGCCAGCCAACTGCAGTGTGGACATAATCAACACAAGAATGTGTCGATATCAGATTGCATACAGACGGTATGGCAATCCGGACTAGTCAAACACACTACATAACATTTCTCTAAGGCAGTCCACAAAGTCCGTTTTTGTCATGCGATTGCTGTATTTAAGAAAGTCGTAATAAGCCGTAGCATTATTGTTAAATCTGTAATCATACCCACCTTTTGAAAATCTACCATTTATTGTCCATAACAGACTTCACTCTCGACTAAGTTTAGCACATTTTTCAGACAATTTTCAAATTGTTGGCCTATTGATTGCCGTCAATATTTTTTACGACTTTTGTAGCATACAGCAAAGCACATGCTACATGCTGGAAAGCTAGAATTATCCGAACGTTTACGAAACGTAACGGAAATTACGTTCGTTTTAAGCATATGGAAGACAATGAGAACGATTACCCAGCCGTAATGGTTTTTCTGTAAGCATTTGCATCATTTTCACATGGTATAAGCGAAGGTACGTCACGTGAACGTTCGGCTAATTCTACCTTAAGCCTCTTTCGACTTATAAAAATTAAGTGTTATCATTTAGGGCAGTAAAAATAATTGTTTGGTGTTTGCATTGTATCGATGGCCTGACGTTGTCCAGATAAAAAACAGTTCCTCTCCTGTTGTCTATATAGCTGCTCGCTTGGGTCCAGTAACTTCCATCAGATGGTTCAATTATTACCAGCCCAGACACAAATTAGCAGTTTGGTCTGTCCATAAGTCCAGAAATTAAGAACCTATCTTATAGTATTTGATCGTATTTCCATAAATAGGCCCTTAATGGCCTCGTTGCTTTATATTTTGTCACTAGTTTAGTGGATACAACTTATAAAATAGGCCTCTAAGCACTGTGTAGCCCCACAGTACCACACAGAATGCTAAAAATAGCATTCAACTATGCGTAATGGTGCTGTGGCGTGTTCATTGGTGCGTTTGTTTTGAAAACGTTTTTATTTAGAAAACATCCTGCTTAATTTCATTTCACACTTAAATGCTTCAATTAAAATACTCCGTTTTTGCCTTTTTGCTGCTGCCCTCTCTTGAAATTTCGAAATTTTGAAAAATTTGTTTACAAATCTGCGAAAAAAAATTAACAAAAGGAAAAATGAAATAAAATGTTATTAATTAATTTGCCCAAAAGAAAAATTTTTAAGAATTTTATGTAATTTTCATGCAAATAATTTTTTTCTTTTTTGTATTTTCGAACGAAAGTAGTAGTGAGTATACGAGTTGGTATGACTCATGCAAATAATTGATTATGATAGTGATAGCCGTAGAAAATGTTTAGAAAATGAAAATAAAAATTTCAAAATGTGGTAATTATGCAAAGATTTATTTGCAAAGCCTTATTTATTTAAACATTTATTTTGTTTTCTTTTTTTTGCTATTTTTATTCGAAATAAAGCCCATTTATTGCTATTTTTTTTTTTTTTTTTTTTGTTCGTCCACTTGTTGATTATAAATTGAGATAAATTCCTTGTATTAGTCAGAAAGCATTTAAAATTTACAAATTGTTGGATTTAAGGTCATATGACTTTTGAAAAACCCATATAAGCACCTGTGTTCGATGTAAAGCAACAGACCATAGTCTGTGCTAAGAATAGCATACTAACCACACATACTAATGGATGCCTAATCGATATACAAGCATAATGCGACGACCATTAGACTCTATAATTTAAATATTTTTTTCATTTAGAATAAATCCATTATTTGGTTACTTGTATAGGGTGTTTTTTATAGAGGTATAGAACTTTAAGTTGCAATAAAACAACGATGGATTATTCGATTGACATGAATTTTATTTGTCCGAAAGATAATCTTGTGGCATTACATTTTAAATATGATTTCTGGCATATGACCGCTATGGCTGGCGCGGATGTAGTCCAATCTGGACGTCCAATTTTCGATGACTTTTCCCAACATTTGTGGCCGTATATCGGCAATAACACGGCGAATGTTGTCTTCCAAATGGTCAAGCGTTTGTGGCTTTACCGCATAGACCAATGACTTTACATAGCCCCACAGAAAGTAGTCTAGCGGTGTTAAATCACAAGATCTTGGAGGCCAGTTCACAGGTCCAAAACGTGAAATTAGGCGGTCACCAAACGTGTCTTTCAATAAATCTATTGTGGCACGAGCTGTGTGACATGTTGCGCCGTCTTTTTGAAACCACATCTCCTGGACATCATGGGTATTCAATTCAGGAATGAAAAAGTTAGTAATCATGGCTCTATACCGATCACCATTGACTGTAACGTTCTGGCCACCATCGTTTTTGAAAAAGTACAGACCAATGATACCACCAGCCCATAAAGCGCACCAAACAGTTAGTTTTTCTGGGTGTTTCCACATACACTTGAGGATGACCTTCACTCCAAATGCGGCAGTTTTGTTTGTTGACGTAGCCATTCAACCAGAAGTGCGCTTCATCGCTAAACAAAATTCGCTTATGAAAATCGGGAACAAGGGTAATCTCATTTTGGGCCCATTCGACGAATCTACGCCTTACTTGATGATCGTTTGGCTTCAATTCTTGCACGAGTTGGATATTGTAAGCACGCAAACCAAGATCCTTCAGCAAAATCTTCCATAAAGTGGATGGACACAGATCCAATTCCTGTGCTCGATGGCGGATGGACTCATTCGGGTCTTCCTCAAAGCTAAGCTCTACAGCAGCAATAGCTTCTTCTGTACGCACCGTACGGCGTCTCTGGGGATGCGAGTTATCAATAAGAGTAAACGTGGTGCGAATGGTTAATCGAATTAACTGCTCTGATGGACGATTTTGTCGACGAAAAAACGGGCGTAGTGCGCGATACGTTTTCCGCACAGAACCATTATTTTCGAAATAAAATTGCACTATTTGCAAGCGTTGTTCAGGCGTGAGTCTATTCATGATGAATTGCCAAACCAAACTGAGAATAAATCACTTGACAGCTGTTAAATCGGTCGCCATCTTGAAAAGTAATGCCAACTTAAAGTTCTATACCTCTATAAAAAATACCCTTTATATCGAGAGCACTGTTAGAAGTGAACCCTATTGAATTGTCATAATTTTCGCGATGTGGATTATCTTCAATGATTACCTAGATTTGTTTAAAAAGGTTACCATTAGTAACGCAACATGGGTTACGAAAACCCAAGTATCTTTACGGCAAAGTCCTAAACCGGAGTTAAGTTATGGACCCACATCGAATCAATTGTTACGAATCTATGCAAATATTTAATGAAAAAACTCAAATAAACACTGGTTTAGTTCTACATAAAATTTCTAATTTTGATGAATTTTTTTAATGTTATAAACACAATAAACGCAACACAGCAAACATAGTAATTTTGCAACAACAATTTATTTGTTGTCGTGTTGCCTTTAAAATAATCATTTCCATATACAGTCATGTATTCCATTTTTGAGAGATTGTTACGTTTGCAGCGTTGCGTTTAATGTGTTTATAGCATAACTGCTGCCTTCATTAAGTCAAGTCAAGTTTTGTTATTTGGGAACAAATTTTTGCAAGTGTCTTATGAGGAAAATTTATTAAAAATATCTTTCTTATCATGTTCAATGGAAAAAGGATCTAAGTCCAACATACATATATAATTCCTTACACAAATGTGTATTTTCTTCTACAATTTAATTTGCCACAAGACTTCTGAACTCATGTAGTTTGTCTTCATCGGCGCGGTCGACTTTAAATAAATTTTCAAAGAATTTTTGTAATTCGAAAAACATCTCCACGAATCGTGTAGAAGAGCACAAAAACAGAAATTCTCACGAATGACTCATGCAAACAGACATTTCATTTTCACTTTTATTTTGTTTCTCTTCTACGCTTTATACCAGAATTTTTTTTTTTGTTTATTTTCTGTAAACTTTTCCTTCCGTCATAAGATTTTTATTCTCTACACTTTGTAGCTTATTTTCAGAAATTTTTTTGTATAGACAGATAGACGTTTTCAGTTTACAATTTTTATTTACAAAGTTTTACAAGTTCGAGTTTTCTCTAGGTACACTTTGTAAATGTAGCTAATCATACACGTTTATTCATATTCATATTTATTCTTATTTCATTTTATAGGCTTCAATTGTTTCTAGTTTCTTTGAATAAACTGTATAATTAAGATAGCCCCTTAGAAAATAGTCATGATCAGACAATTAAATTGTTTCAGATTTTGGGTAAATTTAAAAAATTATTATTTATCTCACGGTAAAAAACAAAGGTAGGTAGGTAGTATATCTAGAAATGGCAAAAGAAAAAGGTTGCCAACTTACTTAATTGGTCATTACAACCCTTTGGTCTGGATTGCAACCTACCTTTTCATACCACCTATCCTGTGTGCGTTAATTTTATCCATCAGTGGCGAGACCTGCCATGACAATTCATTTTACAATTCATGACAATTTATTTTACTCTCTGAGTTTTTGAGACTGTTTGAGTCGCCGAGAGAAAAATTTTTTCATATTTCGGTTTTTGTTCATGATATTTAAGCTGGGATTTGAACCACGGGCTCTCGTTTAACAAGCCAACACATTACCTGCTAGAATACGGTGACTTCTTGTTGCCAACATTGTGATAACATTTCATTTCCTAAGAAATGTGACCCAATAACATCAGCAGGCCAATGTGTGTACCGAACAGTAACACGAATGGAATAAAAAGTGGTTTCTTACATATGCATTGGCTTGAATATTCCCATGGCTTAAACGAGAATTGGTTTCAAGTGAGAAAATGATTTCTTCATCAAAACAATTCCTTTATACTTTAATGAAATTTATAAACAGTATTGTTAATCACGTTTTCACTTCAATTCCTCGGTCAACTGAACCCTTACTTCACATTCCACATTGAATTGGACGGCTGTAACGATCAAAAATATTCAAAATTTTTACGAAATGTGGCTGTCACATCAGTTTGATTGCGGATTTTAATTATTTTTGGATTAGCAACCTCGTTAAAAACATTTTTTGATGCGACTAGACTTAAGCACTTTCCTTCACTATCCACTATCGCTAAGTTTTAAAAGATCTTTTTCAGCTTGATTCTTCCGCAGGAGTTCAGTTCCTTTACTTCTACGTTTTCCTACAGAATCAAATACGTATGTTTTCTTTGCAGGAGTATTTTTTTCTTTCATGGATATTACATCTCCTAAACATCGTAAAACTAAAACCCTGATTCGTTGATTCGTTTAACCCTCAAATGGGCAAGCGGTGATTTTATGTATTTCAATATGCAATTGTGGATATACTACAGTGTTCTTGTCAAATGAGTCAAAATGGATAATAAAAATTTATTTAACGCAGCTCTAAGAAATGTAAGCATTCGACAGAAATCAATCTTTTAAATTTAGATCGTTACCTTTAAGAGAAAATGTAAAAAATTGAATTAGAGGGTTAAATATGCTAATGGCAGTGTATGGCTCAAATATCTTGTGGCTTATTCAATGACTATATCATTAGTCAACACAGATAGAAAAATAAATCGTACGAAATCGTATTGTGAAACGCCTCAGGACCAGCTTCATTTGCATTCAAATAAACCTTTCCTTCAATGCCATGCAAAAGCGGCCCAGAATTTAGAAACAAGTAAACAAAAATACAACAACAAACGCTACAAGAATAAATGTAAACAACATGTTTACATTCATTTATAGGGATTTCGAAAAGGCGAAGTCATTGCATTCTAGAGCATTCATTAGACTGTTTAAGCTGCCATATAAAAGGCAAGGCACAGCAGTCAAGTGGGTTAGTAAAAGTTCAATCAGTCTTATGTAAGGCGCGGTGCGCTTGAAGAGAATAATCGTGGTTTGAAGATCTCCGTTACAAAGAACTATCGAACAATTGTCTAGTAATTGTTATTGTTTATGCAAAGGGTATAAACAGAGCAATAACAAACAAAGTAATTGTTGTTGTTTATATCAAGTTGAGAACAGTGGCACACAGAATTGTGCGAATAATAAAGAATTTGAAGTAAAACTAAACACAAATTTATTTTTATTTTATTTGCTATCTACGAGCTCATATTTTAAACGGTTTTAAAAGGTAAAAACGTAACAATATTTGATAGCTTGCATACGCTCGTACGCTTGACTACGAATTGTCTGCCTTCTTAGGTAGACAAAAGTCGTAAACATTGAAAGAGAAGCTCGAACCTAAAAGAACTTGTTTTTTTTTTTTAATGAAAAATTACGTGCAGTAATAGCAATGGGTCGGAAAAGGTCTTTAAGAAAAACGAAATAAAATAAACAAGATTTTTGTTCGTTTCTATTTCTTTGGCAATAGTTGTAGTTGATAAATATTTTCTTTTGTTTTTCTTTTTTTTTCTATTTTCTTTTGTTTTTTTTTTTTATTTTAATTTTTGTCACAAGTTTTTTTGTTTTTTGTTTTCTTTTTTCTAAATTCTTTTGTTTTATTTACAATCACTTTATTGTTGTTTAATTATTTACAAAAGAAACATTGGTTTTCTATTAAGATTTACATTTTTCCATAGCCCCTCTTGAGTTTTGTCTGCTTTCAATGACCCCGAAATTCAGACATACTGCAACAGACAGACGTACCCCCATTTTTTTTTTTTTTTTTTTTTTTGTATAATTTCAGCCAGCCATTAATCATTTATTGTTTCGGAATATTAATGTTTGTCTAAATGGCTATTTTGCTATACAATTGATTGGGTTGGTTTGTGTTTTTCCTGGACTTTTCTTATTTTGTGAATGATTTTGTTTTCAAAGAATTTATGAAAATCTCAAGAAAAACCCCAACAATTTAATTTTTTTTTTTTTTTTGAAAATCATTCATTTCTTCACACGACTCAGTGAAGAAAAATAAACAAATCGCGTCAATAGTCAAATAGACGCCACATTTATAATAAAAATTATTAATTTTTATATAAAAATGAGGTTTTTTTACGTCCTTCGTTCTCTTTTTCTTTTTGCAATTGAACATTGGAATGTTTTCGCTATAGACCATTTCAAATTGAAGGCAACAAAGTTTCATTTTTATTTAATTGACCATATTACTGAATATTCTTTGAAAAAAGTTAGATTTTTTCATAAAAAATTTCTTTAAAAATTCCTAAATTTATCACTTTCATCAGACCGTAATGATGGAATGAGTTATTAAACGTTCCAAACAGGCCGCAAGCAGAAATTTTAATATTCACAACAGTTTGGATTCAAGAAATAGCACATACAGTCCCACATGCATAACATACATATGTAATTGGTAATTGCAACCCTTCAGTGAGGATTACAACCTAGCTTCTCACACCACTTATGTTGTGTGCGTTAATTTTATACATGAGACACGGGACCGACAATTTTAAGTCGACTCCGTACGACAGATTTTTTTGAGAAACTTTTCATGGCAATTTTATTTGCTCTCCGAGTTTTTACCAGAAATCTGCTGAGAGAAAGTCGCCGAAGAAATGTTTTTTCATCTTTCGTTTTGTTGCAGATCAGAGATCAGCAACGAGTTTTCAAAACGATGAGTAGATTCGAGTCATACTTATAATTTCAGCTACTTATACGCATTCATACTTATTTTAATATGATACTCATACTACTCATATCCAAAGTTAGGAATACTCACCGTACTCATACTTAACAATACGCACGATGTTGTTGATTTCGACTCTCCATGATTCAACATATATACGAAGCACAAAATAAGTATGATTCGAGTACGAACACCACGATACCCGCTAGAAGGTTGTGTGTGTGCTTTGCTTGCTGTCTTTGTCTTTTCTCTTCTCTTCTTTTGTAAATGCAACAATAACTACTACTGTAAATTTTGATGAATGATTCGAGTGACTCGAATCATTCGTAAGTATTATGAGTATTTTTCTAAATTTATGAATCTGAATGATTAGGCGTATGAATCAAACAATGAATCGAATGTTGTGAGTTTGATGTCAACGTTGTACTCATACTCATTGCAACCTATACTTATAAATCAATGGTGTAGCAAGTACGAATGAATCAGAGTAGTTGAATTTTAATACTCTTGACACACTCATACTCAAAATTTCATAAGTACCTATGAGTAGCGAAAATACGATTCATTGCTGATCTCTGTTGCAGATGTCTGATCTGGAATTTGAATCGTGACCTCAAGACCAAAGACTATCCATCCATACTTCCAATTTTTGGCCCTAAGATATGAACATCTCCTATAGAGATTGTTACAGACTGTTTGGTAGTTTTTTTTTATGATATTCACTAAGCCTTAGTGTTTCTCTGACAACATTGTCTTCTGTACTGATTTGGGTGATTATGGATTCCATTTCACATGACAATGTATTTGAGATCGTCGTACGCAAATTTATTAGTAACTTCTGTAACCAACTGTAAGTCGCCGTAGTGTGTCGTCGTATTAGACGTGAGAAAGCGGTGCAAACCCCAACCAGAGATCAGCAATGAATCGTTTTTCCGCTACTCATAAGCACTCATGCAATTTTGAGTATGAGTGAATCAACAGAATTGAAATTCAACTACTCTGATTCATTCGTACTCGCTACAGCATTGATTTATAAGTATAGGTTACAATGAGTATGAGTACAACGTTGACATCAAACTCACAACATTCGAAATGTGTTTGATTCATACGCCTACTCATTCTGATTCATAAATTTAGAAAAATACTTATAATACTTATAAGTGATTCGAGTGGCTCGAATCATTCATCAAAATTTACAGCCTTTGTTATTGTTGCATATACAAACAAAGAAGAAAGGAAAAACAAAGACAACAAGCAAAGCATACACACAATCTTCTTGTGAGTATAGTAGTGTTCGTACGCGAATCATACTTATTTTGTGCTTCGTGTAAATGTTAAGTAGAGACGAGTCGAAGTCAATAACATCATGCGTATTGTTAAGTATGAATACGACGAGTACTTCCAACTTTGAGTATGAGTAGTATGAGTATCATATTAAAATAAGTATGAATGCGTATAAGTATCAGAAATAATAAGTATGACTCGAATCTACTCATCGTTTTGAATACTCATTGCTGATCTCTGACCCCAACCCAGACATCTCGACAAAACGAAAGATGAAAAAAATATTCTTCGACGACCTCCTCTCAGTAGTCTTCTGGTCAAAACTCTGAGAATAAATAAAAATTGCCATGAAAAGCTTCTCAAAAATGTATCGTTCGGAGTCGACTTCCAACTGTAGGTCTCTCGCCACTTATGGATGAAATTAACACACTCAACATAATTGCTGCGAGAAGCTAGGCCGTAATCTTGACTAAATTAAGTAAGTTCTGTAAGCAAATTGTACCATCAAGGTAAACATGTTTATTAATTCATCTTTCAATATCTGGAATTAGGTTGTAGATCCAGCGACTATAAGGACTGCTTTCCCAACGTCGTTGCCATTTTGTCAGAGAAGGTACCCGTTTAAAAAATGCTCTCTAGTTCTAGTCAACACAATATAATGACTTAGAGCATGCGCAAGAATCTAATTCTTCTCTATATTATTAGATCGTCTATGGAAGTCATTATACTGAGTCTTTAACGTTCTTGCATTCCATTATTGTGTCTCTAGAGCATTGTTTACCATTTCATGGCACAATTGTGCTGAGAGAACTCACACGCATTCTTGTGTTTTTTGATTTAGTTGTCGATCAGACTGCGGCAAGAACACATGTGCGGCGGATGCTTTACCATTTTTTTCAGAATGACACTCAAAAAATATTGTGTGTTAAAAGATGCTTTTGAGCTTATGGGCGTATTTCAATTTTTTTTTATTTTGTCGCATAGTATAATTTTTTTAAATGCTTGTTTTTTCTCTATAAAAAATGTTTTTTTTTATTTTTATTTATCTAAAAACATGGTCTAATTTTTAAACCAAAGATGGATACCGTTACGATCTTTTAATAAAAAATGGATTTTTTTATTTTATTTTTACTTATCTAAAATTATTAAGCCAAAGATAGATAGCTTTACATATGTATGTTGATAAAATGAAAATCAAAATAACGTATATTACTAACACTTTTCTATGGCTGTAAATAAATAAATTCTCTCAACATATTTTCTCTCTCTTACTCACTAATACATTACCAAAAAATTTTTGGTAAACCCTGCTCTAGAGCGCAAAGAGGATCTTTGAAAAGCATTAAGAGCCCAAATCTTTTGAGTCTTCATATAAGCAAGCCTCACTAAACTTAAATGGGTTAGGTTAGGTTTATACATGAGTGGCGGGACCTACAGTTTAAAGTCGACTCCGAACGACAGATTTTTGAGAATTGGCAATTTTTACTTTCAGAGTTTTTGCCAGAAATCTGCTGAGAGGAAGTCGCCGAAGAAATATTTTCATATTTTCGTTTTGATGTCTGACCTGGGATTTGAACTTTGGCTTTGGGATTTGAGACTATGGCGACTTCAAATGGGTTGACTACACAAAGATTTTGGCATTATCAGCTCATTGTGCATATTACGAATGTATACATATATGTATGTATGTGTACCTGTAAATAGAGTATATGGTGTTAAGATGACGCCGTACGAATCAAGAATGATAAACTAAAGATTACGCCATGCGCATGTTTTCCCGTTAGATGACGTAGTTGCGCTATTTTAAAGGTTACCAAGTCTTTTTTATATGTGAAAATTAACATTTCTCTGAAAAATGTGTGCATTACGTGAAAGTAGTTGGCAGCCCTGCAATATAACTTACATTATCATTAGCCAATAGAAACAATAGCTGCGTGACGTCATTGATTCAACATGCGCAGAAAGTTTTAATTTTGTGTGCGCGATGGCGTAATCTTTAGTTTATCATTCTTGGTACGAATTATCTTGAAATCCCTAAATTTTTTTTTTTTATTTCGATTAGACAATGCGTGAGAAAATAAGAACACAGTTTGGTTTCGATAATGTAGAGTTTACCATTTACTCACTGTAGTTATAATTCTTTCTGGCTCTCAATCATGAAAGTAATTTATCGAAAATATATCACAGTATAGCGTATTGTAAAGTCGGCAATGTCGTCTAGTCTTACTTGTTCAATTTTACCTTTTTTGCAGTGATTGTGTGGTATTGAAATTCATCTTTAAACACATTTTTTTTTTCCAAAATTTTGAATTCCAAGTTCCGGTTTTAAATTGAAGACCATTTTCAGGGAATCATGCCAAAAAAAAACCAAAAAAAAAAATTCAAAATTCTTTCAAATAAAGTTTGTTTGTCATAAAATAAATGGTGTAGGTTATGATCGTTATTTACATAAAATTATAAACATTCTTATTTGAATTCATTTTTGCTCTCTTAATCATTTGCGCTCCCTCTCCCTCGCTCTTTCTCTCACCCATTGTCTGTTTAAAATTAAAATGTGTCACAGTGATGTCATTTTAGCGCTTTAGGGTAATGTGAAAGCATACCATACATATAAAAACGTGTATTTGTTAGATGTTAACTTATGACAGAGACATGGTTTACAAATAAATCATTACCCTATCGAGACTGAGGTAGTTTGATAATATTGTGTTCAACTATTGGCCAAAACATCTCATGTTTTTATAACGGAGAAGAGAAATAATTTTTCATCATTTTTAAGATTTTATTTCCCTTCAAATAAATCAGTAGGTCCTCCCTAAACTATTTGAAATAAATCCATTTTCTAGGTCCTACGTCTCACTAGTGTGTTGGGTTACTAGACAAGAACTACGCGTTTAAATGTCAGCTCGCCGTAATCTAGTAGGTAGTGTGTCTGCCTATTAGACGTAAGGTCACAGTTCAAACCCCAGGTCAGACATCAAAACGATAATATTAAAAAAAAATATTTCTTCGGCGATTTCCTCTCAGCAGATTTCTGGCAAAAACTCTGAGAGTAAAAATAATTGCCATGAAAAGTTTCTCAAAAATCTGTCGTTTGGAGTCTACTTTAAACTGTAGATCCCGCCACCGATGTATAAAATTAGCGCACACAACATAAGTGTTGTGAGACTAGATCGAAATCCTGACTGAAGGGTTGTAATCACTAATTATATATGTATGTATGTCCGACATCTCGAAGAAGGAAGTATTGAAGTCTTCTGGCAAAAGCTCTACGAAAAATCGTTTTCGTTTGGTGTCGCCATTCATTGGCAACACTAGCATACACAACATGGTTGGTATGAGAAGCTGGGCCCAACTAAAGGGCTGTTATTCCCAATTGTATATGTGGGTACATACATACTTATCTGTGTTCCTTGGCACATACCCACCAAATGGTTTATTAAAAGCTAAATTCGAAGAGAAAAATTCATGAATACATTGAAGTTTTAACCACTCAAGTCTAGGAATACGATCCAATGTCCACAACATTCTGAAAATTCGTCTATTCACTTCTCAGAGTCTCAATGTCGAGTTGATAGAAAAGTTTCTGCTGTTAGCAGGGGAAATTTTAAATCTACAGTATTAAGAGAGAGCTTTCTTTCTTAATTGGTCATTACAACCCTGCAGTTTGGATTACATCCTAGCTTCTTACATCACTTATGTTGTGTGCGTTAATTTTATCCAAAAGTGGCGGGACCTACAGTTAAGAAGAACAGATTTTTGGGGATCTTTTCATGACAATTTTATTTACTCCTAGAGTTTTTGCCAGTAGACTGCTGGGTTTCTCCCAGTTCTCACAGGTTCCGAAAAAAATATTTTTTCATATTTCTTTCTGTTCGAGATGTCTGGGCGGGAGTTTAAATAATGGCCTGACATCTAAAGAGTCAACACCCTATCTAGTAGACTACGGCGACTTCCGAGATAACTTTATCTTTAAAATTTCTTCTCCTTGAGACCCATTGTAACTTAACACCTTAGAATGCTCAATGAAATTCCAATTTTTTCGCCAAGAGTATACATACATACATAATTGGTCATTACAACCCTTCAGTCAGGATTATTGACCTAGTTTCTCACACCACTTATGTTGTGTGTGTTAATTTTATACATGAGTGGAAGGGCCTACAGATTAAAGTCGACTCCGAAAGACAGATTTTTTGAGAAACATTTCATGGCAATTTTATTTACTCTCACAGAGTTTTTGCCAGAAATCTGCTGAGAGGAAATCGCCGAAGAACCCTGGCTTTACGTCTAATAAGCCAACACACTACCTACTAGACTACGGCGACTACGGCCAAGAGTATAGCATTTTTTAATAGATTAACACTTTCACGCCAGCGCTTTAATTCATGGTATTAGATATCGTCTAATAACATGATCAATTGCGTATCACCGGTGGTACACGCTGGCCGATGAGACAATCTAGTGCGGGCCAACGGTAGTACGCGCCGCCCGATAAGGCAGTCTAGTGCAGGCTACCGATTGTACGCGCCGGCGTGAACGTGTTAAAGTCTTGTTAATTCTAATTGAACGTTTTCTCCACATGAAATTGACAACATTGTTCTTGTCTCATCATGCTGCTTTTGTTTTTGCTCATTAATGTTGCTGTCGTGTTTTTTTGTTTTGTTTTGCTTTGGATTTGAAATATTTGGGAATTCTGGGGAACAATGATGCTGCTGGGGCTGCCTAAATGCTAGCGAGAGATTCTAACTTTTAGTACAATTTTATTGACGGTCCGGTTAAAAACTTTTCCCTCAAGGCTTTTTGTTTAACACTAATCACATACAACGCGAACAACGATCGTTTGTTTCTTTATTTTTAAAAATATTTTTTTTTTTTTTTGTAATCAAATTAATGTTAAAAAAAATAATAACAATTAATTAAAGCGCGTAATGTTAAAAGAATTGTTTTGTTTTTACAAAGAAAATAAAAAATCAATCATAGTAAATTAATTAAACAATAAAAAAAACAACAAAACAAAACCAAAATAATTGATTTCATAAAATTTAAAAAAAAATTGTTGTGTAATGCCATGTAATGATTAATCAAAGTGGAGGAAATTATTTTTCCATTTCAACGAATTGTGTAATATAATTAAATAATACACGTTTATTATTAAAATAAATTTCAAGTACATAATTGTTGTTTAAAAATAACATTAAAAACATTTGTTTGTTTATACTTTTTGGCTTGGAAAGTGTTTAAACGTTCGTTTAAAAACATTAACAATTGAAAACACAAATTAAATATTTACATATTTTATAAAAAAAATTCCAAAAACAAATATTTAAACTAAGAAATACAACAAATTAAATTTGAATTTAAAAAAAATGTGTGATTCTACCACTCTGTTGCCTACAAAACAGGCGAATTTAAGGAATTGTTGGATTATTTACTGTAAGATTTCAATACGTTTCGTTATTTTATTTTTTTATTATTTTCCTTTAATTAATGGCCATAATTTAAGGATATCCTTGGGACCCTATACATGCAGTAAATGTCAAAATAAACTGTACATTACAAAAAAATATACATTTATAAACTACCGTTATTTTTATTTTAACCTCTTCAGGGACGATTTTTTTATGGTGACAAAAAAATGATTAAATTTTTGTTTTCTTTTTAAATTAATTAACTTTATTTTAATAGGAATTCAAAAAGCAAAAAAAAATGAAAATTCACAAAAAGGGATAACGTCCACATTTGTGGCCACTGAGCGTTAATGGTAATATATGTATGTGTGAAATGCTTTCATACATTCCGGGTATATCAGGCATATATATTCTTAACATTTCTCACAAATGTAGAAAGTTCGTCTTACACAATTTTTATCGTGACATCTGGGGGGATTTTTCAGTTCCTTGTATTTAGGATAATGACTTATATCGTCCAGTCTGATTCCAGGGTTAACTTTAGTGCAGCTGTTAGATTTTTTAGGTAGTGATGGTAAAACTTATTATATTAAATAAATCTGATATTATTTTTTTTAAATATTAACGATTTCTTGATATAATCCAATAAAACAGATTGCCAAAGAATTATTTCACATTTTTTTTAAGTATCCAACTATGCATCGGAAATAATATCATCAGTGCAGACAAACGGTAAAATGTTTACTTCTATTGTTAGAGGATTTGGTAGTCAATAAGTTATTATCAAGTTTTTGTTGTTTTTATTATTATATTACAATTATAATTATAACAAATTAAACGTCCATATATGTGGCCAAGGGCGTGAAGAGCACAGAATATACACAGAAGGGAAACGAAAGTTTGACGTTTACTAAAATTTTGTGAAAGGGACAGCAAATATTACCAACAAGTATTTCTGTCCCTGTCTGATTCTTTCTTTTTTGTTTATTTATGTTTGTTAAATTTTAGGGTGGGTTTTTATTTTCTATTTTGTTAGAATCTGATGATAGTTTTGTAGAATAATAGAATAGTTTTGAAAGGAAACTGTTGTATTGGGGAAACATAATACGGAACTAATGTATTGTCACTAACTTAGTATTTAACCAATTGAGAGGTATATTCACAAACTCCTGAAACAAAAAGTTATGAGTATATATTTCGTTATATTTTTCTTTTTACTTATCTTTTACACACGGAACTTATTTCATTATGAAGAGAAATTGCTAAGAGTTCGATTAATAATAAAAAAATTTCCGAATTTTAACGTTTTCATTCAAGAAATTAATAAATACGAGTAATATACACAAAGTTCTGCAAGAAAAAAATTTTATGAGCAATATGTCTTATTTGATCTTGATATATTTAGTTTCTTACTTACCTTTTGCACAAGAAATTATATTCATTGCGACCAAAGACCACATACATTTCGATTAATAATTAAATATTTAAGAATCTTTTAACTTTTCATTGAAGAAATTAAAAAATATCCCAAATTTTCCCATTTTTAACACAAAATCAATGTTTGTTTACATTTAATTTTTCAACTTTATCCGCCAGTTTTCAGTCTGTATATTTGTTGCTTCTAACACATTTGCTTTGCAAAACTTATAATTCATTTTTTTTCTCCCTCTAAATATTTTAGTAAAATTATGTTATGAGAGTTTGTCAAACGTCACTGCTTTTCATTCTGTGTATATTCCGTGGGGAAGAGGTTAAAATTATTTCATTGCCAGTTTTTAAAATTGGAACAAAAAAAAAAATACAAAAAATTTCGAAATTCCGTCAATTTTTTTCAGGCACTCTCCTTAAGTGATAAAAGTTGAGATTGGTGATTGTTAGAATTTTATCCTTAGTGCATAGTTTCTTTTGACGCTCACTGTCCATATGTATGTATATAATTATTCAGTACAACCCTACAGTCAGGATTAAGACATAGCTTCTAACATCACTTTTCTTGTGTGTGTAAATTTTATCCATAAGTGGCGAGACCTACAGTTTTGAGTCGACTCCGAACGACAGATTTTTTGAGAAACTTTTCATGGCAATTTTTTATTTACTTTCAGAGTTCTTGCCAGAAATCTGCTGAGTGGAAGTCGCCAAAGTAATATTTTTTTTCATGTTTTCGTTTTAATGTCTGACCTGGGGTTCGAACCAACTAGACTACGGCGACTTCAATTGTATTGCTGTTTTCAATTATAGCAGGAGTTTTCCAAAAGAAATGGAGCGACCTATTAGTTCCTTAACCTTTTAACGTTGGAATTATAGATAAGAACTGTATGCGTACAAAAAAAATTACGATTTTTTTTATTACGAAAAATGTCGTCATCCGCACTGCAGGAGTATTTCCTGTATGACGAAATATAATAGAAATTCGTCATGCCCAGTTAACAGGTTGTTTTTTAATAAACCGGAAATAGTTTTGTTGTCACTTTTATATCCCGTTGTTATTATCATGTCTAATATACTTACGAGTATGTAACAGGTTATCCATTTATCTATTTCGAAAGTAAATCTAAATAAACCACACATAAGACTACGATTTCGTTTAAACTTTTATTTTTTTTTTTTTATAATGATCAGACTTGGTCATTGTGCGCGGAAATACAATATCAAACGACGGTCTCTGAATTGGTTAAGCGCTCTTTCTGATGGAGTATTCCACCACTTTTTCCAAAATTTTTCTGCCAGTATTTTAAAAACATTTAAAGGAATATTGGTTTTTAAAATGTTCCAACGTAAGGACATTATCCACGTGAATACTGCTTTTGACGTAGCATATAATCTTGGTGACCAATTGGCGGGAAATTACATACATAACATAATTGGTCATTGCAACCCTTCAGTCAGGATTACGACCTAGCTTCTCACACCACTTATGTTGTGTGCGATAATTTTGTATACATGAGTGGCGGGATCTACAGTTTAAAGTAGACTCCAAACGACAGATTTTTGAGAAACTTTTCATGGCAATTTTATTTGCTCTCACAGAGTTTTTGCCAGAAATCTGCTGAAAGAAAGTCGCCGAAGAAAATTTTTTCATATTTCTTTTAGTTGGTGTTGTCTGACCTGCGGTATGAACCGAGGGTCTCACGTCTAATAAGCCAACACACTACCTACTAGACCACGGCGACTTCGCGAATCATATTTATATAAATATTAGAAATTATGAGTATGATTCGATTCTACTCATCTTTTTGAGTACTCATTGCTGATCTCTGGTTGAGACTATTTTTTTGGAATTCGCCTTTAATTTATTGATCCTCGTTTATTATATTAGCATTTGAACCACTATCTGTACTTTATATGCTGTCCTGGTAGCTAAACTCCATAAAATCTTCAATGGCATTGCGATTTACAATTACAACAAATTGTGGCAGAGGTTTTCCAAAAGAAATGTTGTAATTCTTGTGTGTTATTTTCTAAATTAATTAGTTCCTTAACTTATTAGCTGGGAAATTCAATAGATAAGAACTGTATGCGTTCTAAAAATTACGACAAATTTTCATTATGGAAAATATCGTCATAACCACAGCAAAAGTATTTCCTGTATGACGAAATAATTCGTGATAATTAGCAGGTGAATCATTTTTTAATAAACCGGAAATATTCACGTTTGCTTGTCCTGTTGGTGTTATCACATCTAATATGCATACGAGTTGTAGAGGGTTATCCATTCGTCAATTTCGAAAGTAAAGCTAAATAAACCACACATAAGGCTACTATTTCTATTACTATTGAAGTCGCCGTAGTCTAGTAGGTAGTGTGTTGGCTTATTAGACGTAAAGCCAGGGTTCGAGCCCCAGGAAAGACATCAAAACAAAATACAAAAAGTATTTCTACGGCGATTTCCTCTCAGCAGATTTCTGGCAAAAACTCTGAGAGTAAATAAAATTGCCATGAAAAGTTTCTCAAAAAAATCTGTCGTTCGGAGTCGACTTTAAACTGTAGGTCCCGCCACTTATGTATAAAATTAACACACACACAGCATAAGTGGTGTGAGAAACTAGGTCAATAATCCTGACTGAAGGGTTGCAATGACCAATTATGTATGTAAGGCTACTATTTCGTTTAAACTTTTACTTCTTTATAATGCGCAGACTTGGTCATTGTGCACTCTCTCTGAATTGGTTAAGCGCTTTTTCTGATGGAGTATTCCACCATTTTTTTTCAAAATTTTTCGGCCGGTATCGTAAGAACATTTGTACAATGGGTCAATTCGACTTCCGGGTACTGTACTTGTCACAATTGACAAGTACACGTCCTCTAACCTAACATCGTAAGAACATTTAAAGGAATATTGGTTTTCAAAATGTTCCAACGTAAGGACATTATCCACGTGAATACTGCTTTTGACGTAGCATATAATCTTGGTGACTAATTGGTGGGAAATTAGACTTTTTAAAAAGCCAAAATAACACCAGCGTGCTTACACCATCCAATTCATAATCTACATTTGCAGACCAGTTATCATATAGGGGACATACCGCTCTAAAGTTAGCGATTTTTCCAGTTCTAATTTCCAAAAAATACGTATGCAGTGACACCTCCAGAGTATAATGCATACCAAACAATCACTTTTTCCAGAATCATTCCTGGATCCTCCGTGTCCTTTTTGCAATCATTTTCCTCGTTGACATAACCATGGAGTGTGAAATGAATTTCTGGATTCTCCGAGTCCTAATTGCAACCAATTTGCTCTTTGGAGTAACCATGGAGTGTAAAATGAATTTAATCGCGGAAATAAATTTTATTCGAAAAATCGCCTTCGATTTGTGTTGCGAATAGAAGTCAGCCGACTTTAGTTGTGGCGTAAGTAAGACTCTTTATGAAAGCAGTTGCAAATCCAAATGCAAAATATACGATAAAAAGCCGTCAGATAAGATCAAATCCTGAGGAAGCAGTAGAATCGAGAATATCGAATTATACGTCACACGTTTCTCTAATAGAAGCGATGTTTTTGGCAGTGGTTACATTGCAAAGACTGAGCACCTTCGTAACGCTTTCTGTTCCTTCAAATTTCTTTATAATTTTGCTAATTCCATGCACAGTAGGTCGATGAATATAATTACCCCGTAATGTTAGTAAAAGTGAGCCCTTTGCAATCAGACATCAAAGAAAATATGAAAATATTTCTTCGGCGACTTCCTCTCAGCAGATTTCTGGCAAAAACTCTGCGAGTAAAAAATGCCATGAAAAGCTTCTTAAAAATCTGTCGTTCGGAGTCGACTTTAGACTGTAGGTCCCGCCCATCATGTATAAAATTAACGCACACAACACGAGTGGTGTGAGAAGCTAGGACGTTGTACAATGGATCAATTCGACCTCCGGGTACTGTACTTGTCACAGTTGACAAGTACATGTCCTCTAAGTTAACCTAACTGACAGCCTTGCCAGATCAGCAAATTTTGAAGCGCTAAATGGATAATCTGATATTTTACCTGCAGGGCGCAGCAATTTCCCTATGAGTTCAGTATCAAATATTTCATTTCCTTTTTTTTCCACCAGAAAATTATACTTTTGCATCATTGGAATCAAAGCAAACCACTTGTCTAGGATCCTTGAAGAAAATAATTCTGTTTCCAAACTTTTTTCCATTAATTTCCCACTTTCTCTATCTTTTTGCAGCTAAAAGCGATGCCAAAGAAGTGCAACCGATTATAAACACAGCGGATACACGGAATCTAAATCCAAATAAAACAAACGATTCTATAGATTCACATGCGGACGATGAAGAAGAAGACAATGGCCAGTCATGGCATAAAATGTTGGATCCCGAACTACAACCCGAACAGCCTATACCGGGTAATAAGGAATCCATGGAGATCTATGCTAATCACAATCGTTTAGCCAAAGAATATATTATTGTTGAAACGGAATTGTATTTCTCACAAAATCTGAGGAATCAAGTGCTACAGAATATGGATCCGGAACAGCGTAAGGAAAAGGAAGAATTGCTTCAAAAACTGAAAGAGAGAGTAAGTCTTTTCGCTATTTTCTTTTGAAATCTTCTCATTATTGCTCTCTTTTCTTTTGTACTTAGGAAGAGCTATTAGAACTTTACAATAATCTTAAGAGCTCTATGCTTCAAGCAGATGATCCTAATCGTCCGGAAAGTGCCACCTC
Organism: Sarcophaga caerulescens; assembly: GCA_927399465.1. NCBI lineage: Eukaryota > Metazoa > Arthropoda > Insecta > Diptera > Sarcophagidae > Sarcophaga > Sarcophaga caerulescens. The sequence continues at coordinate 12,456,794 of OV656873.1, forward strand.
ATATAATAACAGTGAACTGGGACCCGATGAGAGTTGGGTGGTTGTCAGTAGCAATAATCATAATTCGTAGTATGAAATAATTTTAATTTTAAGTGTTCACTTATAGCATAGCAGCGTGAATGTGTTGTCCATGTCCTAAGTTTTATAATTCTTGTTTTAATTTTTTTTTATTTATTTATTTTAATTGTGAATTTTATAGTCAGCAAAAAAATAAGAAAGTATGTTTGTGATCTCAGGTTTTAAGAAATTTAAACGAAAAAAAAAACAAAAACTTAAATTTAGTTTCTAATTTAATATTTAGTAAGTAAGACTTAATGTTTGTTTTGTCATTTCATTTAAATTAAATTAATTTGTAGACAATAAGAATATATATAGGAATTAATTAATGCCATAATTTTAATAAATTTCTGAATATATTATAGAATATTCGCTTAGAGGAATTTGTAATTCCTTTACTTTTGGAAGGGCTCCCGATCATGTGCATTCTATAGCAACAAGGAAATTAGATTCAAGAGATTGGAAATCCTCGTGAAAGATATACAAATAGAACAGCTAAGGAACGTAAATTAATGCCATACGTGCAGTACTGATAAATCGAACTGAGACGAAATTGATCAACGAGAAAGAACGAAAACCACACAAGAGTAGTCGTTTAACTGGAACGAATTCCAATTTATTAACACATGGCCTTCTATTCAAATATCAATAAAACAGTGAAACGCTTGCAACACCATATCGTTGGTTTAATAAGTCAATAGAGCAGGATACCCTACTGCCCACTTACGGTGAAGCCTGTCTGGAGGCTTAATTCTGGTACCACGGGTGTCGAGACTTCTCTCTGCCCGACAATGTTGCGTCCCCCTTGTGAGAGCAACGTGGTGGCTGTGGTTTATACCCAAATCGTAGGGAGAGCGCAAGCTCGGTGTGGCGTTACACTCTTAAGCACTATCACAAAGGAGTTTAGATAGACTCCGACCCCTAACCAAGAGGGAAATCATGTCCAAGTACATGGCTTCGAATTGGTACTCACGTACGGTGATGCAACCTATGTTATTCTTACCATTAGGCTGCATCAATTTTGCGCGTGGAGGCGCTGGTAGACGCATTGTTTCCACCCATGCTTAGAGCACCGTGGCGTAAGCCATCGTGGCTGTACTCACGTAAAGCCCTGGACTAATGCCCACATGCGGTTGAGAGCCTTAAGAACAATATTTGAGACATCGAACCATACCTGAGAGTTATATTCCATTTTCAGATGAGGTAGTGAAGTTGAATTATATCGTCATAAAAATGCACTTGAATGCTTTCTTTGGCATAGAAAAAAACACGCTCGTTCATAGCTAAAATATCTTCTTTTCCAACTTCTTAATAATTGAATATAAACAGCCTTGTGACTCAAATCCATCGGGTCTTAAGAGCAAGCATGCATTCTAGATTTAGTAGAATGCTCTCCGGCAAATAAGATTTTTTTGCAAACTGTTTAAGCAAGAGACTGTCCTTGGCTATTGAAGATTTGCTAAGAAAGCTAATAAAATAGTAGCGTTAATACTTAGGGACAGAATCTATCTGCCAATTAACGACTCTATGGAGAATATTTCATCGAACCTGTGTAGATTTTTAATTTTGTTTTAGGTGTCGAATGTCTTTTAATTAAAAGTAGTTCCAGCTGTATCACCATACTACTTTCGTTTGCATATTATTTTCTTCCTGACTATTGCTTAATTTTACTTCGTTATGGACTTGCATATACCTTCAGTTGTTCAGTTTTTTTTTTCATATAACAGCATAAGCTCTGCTACAACGACTAAAACGTTAATTTTTATTCACTATTCTTCGAACGTTAGGCACTTTAAAGCAACGTCATCCACTGTTGCGTTATCCTTGTTCTTTTCGAGTCACCTTGGAAAGCTGGGAAGTTCATAAAAATTAAGAAAGCCTATAAAAACATAGTCCTATGCTAGATATTCACTGCGAGACTGTGCTAATTTCGTTTCTTGCGCTGAATCTAATTCTATACAATTCGATATGATAGACACATTGAATCCAAAGTTATCAAATAAGCAATTCTCTGGTTTTACATGATTTCATTTATTGTTGTTGTTGTTGGTATTGAAGTATATTTTAAAAAAAATATATGAATTAAAATAATAAATGCATCTATCTCTCTGGCTTAAACGTACATAAATTATATTAAAATAAACATCTTTTTTAGGACACACTGTATGTAACACAATTATATACAGAAGACAGTTAATAAAATTTCACTAATGTTGCACTTTAGTATTAAGACTTAAAAGCTAAATTGTTGCACACTCAACTCATCAGTATCACAATAAGGAAGAGGTAAATATCTGTTTAAGAATTTGAGGTAATTTGGAGACATCCATACAGACATAACTATGACCAGCAGGCATTTGGGCATTAATCCTAAGAAATAGAATAAGAAAAATAAATTAAACGAACCTAAAATAATTACTAAAGGAATCAAAGCTAAACTTACATATCAGCTTCCTCTTCCAGACTTCCAATGAATATAACATGACCCTTAACTTTGGGTTCACCATTCATTAAGGCTTTGGCGAAATCTTTGGGATTGATGCCATACCTAGACAAATTGGCATCACTTAAAACCACCACTATCGAGTTGTCGTAGTCCTCTTCCGCCAAAGTATTCACAGCCTCTTTGGTAGCCCTTACAGTACTGTCGCCCGACCAGCAGAATTGTGAATGGGCATGCATCATGCGTATGGTATCAAAACGTTCTTTATCCGTACGTGGTGGACTGCCAGCATTAATGAAAGGAATTTCATATCCCTCACCACTGTGGCCAACAATATCGTACACGATTTTCTTTTCAAAACCCTCAAAAGCTTCCATTACCATGACCACAGCCTCCAGTTCACGATCTAGACGGCCATCGTAGCCATTAAAGCGATACATGGAACCAGAAACATCAACCACCAGCTTAAGACGATTGGGTTTTTCTTGTATATGATCAGCCCAAGGATTGGCATCGGCCCGACGTCGATAGATGTTTTTCTCGCCCGTTATACCCTCTATTAAGCGTGTGTCATCTAGTTCGCCATGTGTTTGATATTTTTGCCATTGCCTTTCTTTGCTTTTGGTTTGCATGGCATCCAAAACAGCCTTTAACTGTTGCACTTGCTTGTGTATGGGTTCACTGAATTGGGCATACAACTGATGATCGTGGGCGGACATTCTAATTTCCTTCAGTTTCTCTTCAAAAGCTTTACGATTCATTTCACGTGCAGCCTTTTTAACTTCCTCTGGAATGTCATCCTTTTCTTCATCCGACAGTTGATGTACCTTATGGCCAGCATCTAAACGAAAAGGACCACCTTTACCACCCAAACCGGCTGTATCACGACCACCACTGCCACCAGCCCAGGTATTACCGCCAACATGGGGTTCATTTTTGGGATCTACTTTGCCATACTTGGGACCGGACACACCCAAACCACTTTTACGGTTTACAGTCAATTGTATCTCCTTCTTCTTGCGCAAAGCGTACAATTCATTGCGTGCATAGGCCTCTATAGGCAAGCCATGTTTAGCCAAGACACCAGTAACTTGTTCCAAAGCTTCTGGCTGATATTTATCGAAATCCAAAACATTACCCACCAATTCGGACATATTTTCATTGGGATATCTCTCCAGATGCTTAACAATATTCACCACCTCTCTCGTGGAATAGGGATAGTTGAGTAGGCCTTCATCAGCCATTTGCCTTAATTCGCCAAAGGCATTAACCAAAGTTGCCAGGGTTTTCTTGGGCACTGAAGGACCATATTGCTGCAGTAAAAAGATTTCCGAATCGGGAGAAGGATTATCAACTGCATGGCAGCTGAAAACATCACCCAATGAGGCAAAGAAATCATTGCCCAAGAAAGGAAAACCAGGACGATTAGCCAATACAATAACACGGAAATTGGGATGAGTTTCTATGATTTCTTGATTGGGATTCTCTTCCAAAGCTGATTCTTTATCACCATGAGCCACTATTTTACGTCCATCCGAAAGCATCATTTCACCACTTTCCACTAAAGTTCTTAAGATACAAGTGACATTAACTGGAGCCTTGTCAGCCTCATCGATAACTAAAATATGACCCGTCTTAACAGCCTTTACTAAAGGACTGTCTTCGTATACAACATGGCCATCACGTAGAGTCGATTGCACAGTCAAACTATGCACGGTGGTGTCTCTATGCAGTTGCAGATACTCACGGGGTTTATTCATCAATTGCAGCAATTTATCGATGAGTTTGTTTTTACCTACACCCTGATTACCCACCAGCAATAGATGATCTCCTATAAGGAAGTCCTGCAACAGGCGTTCCAATAAGGCTACATGCTGGGGCATTTCATAGAACAAAGTGCTGGGCACTTTCGATTCTTCGCTGGCGGCCACCAGTTTCATTTCAGTGTTGCCGATTCTTAAAACATTATTCTCTACAGTTATAGAGCGGCGTGGCGTATGCTTTCCTGTTTCTGGAACTATATCAGCTTGACGCATGGCATTTTCCAAAGCTGCCCTGGGCAAAGCAGGCATAAATTTCGTGAGGAAAGTATTCTGTATGATTTCATGAACATCTGTTGGATAGGAAGACATGCGGCGAGCAATTTTCAATAATTGTCGCGTGGATAAGGTACCCGACAGGTTTTGTAAAGTGTTGTCCGAAGAATCTCTTAAAATATGCGACAACTTGATGACTTTATGTATATTTTCATCGATGTTGCCATAGAGTTTTTTCATAATCTCATACTCCTCCGACTGCTGTAAGGGTCTAACCTCCATGTATAGGAACAAACTTAACATTTCGGGTGTCAACCAATTTTGTGCGGTCGTATTAGGATTGGGTGGTTCAGCTAAGGCGATAATACGAAAACTATCATGGATTTTTAAAATACCCTTTTCAGCCAGCTGTAATTTGGTAAAACCCTGTTGCAATAAGGCCTCATAACGCTCGCCACTCAACAAAGTAGTGCCATCACACAGCTGCAGTTCACGATCGTGTATTAAACGCTGCAATACGGTTACAGTACTCTTGTGCAGACGATGTATGCCATTAAGTATAGCTATTGAACCGGTTTTAGCTGCTCTTACTAAAGGTGAATCACGCCACACGGTATCACCCTCGGCTGTGGTAATACGTTGTTGTACCAAATCCCTAGAGGTCATGTCTTCATACAAAACCATAGGCTCCATGGATTGTTGCAAAAGCTGTAACAGATGCTGAGCTAATGTATATTTACCCACACCCTTTTGACCCATCAAACAAATATCTCCTACATGCACAGCCTGTATCATTTGTGCCAAAACATTACGTTGATGATCGAGATCAACAAATTCTTTTTGTTTTTGATTTACAGTAACATGATGGCCGCCAGGTATTGTTACCGTTACATTGTCAATTCGGAACTCTACCAAATCCTTATCCCGCTTCTGTGTGGTAACCTTTTTAACAGCTTTCGAGGGTATGGGTTTAATATTGAAGGATTTCAATAAATTTCCTATGCGAGTTTGTTGTTCTTTCTTCAGTGTCGTTTGGTAAGGATACAAACGTATTAAGACATCGTGTACGGACAGATCTGGATTGGCATTCTGTAGGGATAGTAAATAAGCGGTTGTTTTTTTAATTTTGTTTTAAAATGAAAGAGAGTATCTTAATTTACCATCATTTTAGCTACCAAATGTAGATTGTCTAGGGGGAAATCAGGTAAATTGGCTGAGGAATCAGCCGCTTGCACAGCCAAACCGAAAGATAATAAGTTTTTCAAACTATCAACAGGTACATTTGGAGCACTACTGCGAAGATCGATAAGCATTTCCTAAAAGAAGGCATTAATGTTGGTTAATGAAATGGTTTGTAATGGTTTTTTAAACAATTTTCCATACAAAACTCACCTCAAATGAAAAATGTGATACATTACGTGACTGGAAACGTGATCTCAGTGGTGGATCCAATGGTGTGCCTTTATATTTCTGTGTCGGACAGCCTAAAGCTACTACACGAAAGTCCTCAGAGACACGCAAAAGACCCCATGAGTCCAATTCTGCTTTGGAATAAGTCTAGAAATAAAAGTTTGTTTTAAAAACCGTTAGAATACAAATATTTCTACACAAATAACCTCTAATAACTTGTCATAACGTTCGGGGGCCATTAAAAATTTGCCATTTTCCAAATGCATTTCACGATTTTCCAATAAATTATTTAAAATTGGCAAAACATTACGTTCGGCATGTTCAACGCCATCCAAAACTAAAATACGGCCGTTGACAGCTGCTCTAACAGCACACTGAAATATAAACAATTAATGTATGTATGAATGTCTGTGAAAAGGTCAAAGTACAATTTTGCAACACCCACTTGATCGTAGTAGACAGCTGCCTTGTTCTTAATCTCACGTCTTTGCTTTAAATCACTTTCAGTGGTGTCCCTGCTCAAGGCAATGTATTCCAATTCACGTTGTGTCAATTCCAAATACTGCATTGCCAATTGGCGTCTGAGTGGACCTGGCTGGCCCAGTAGGAACATGTCTTGTTTTAAAGTATCTTTTTGCAGCATCCAACGCAAATGATGCAAAGCTGATTGTGTCAATTCCAAGGAACCATCTGCAGCATATTGCACTGTAAGCAAACAAAACATTGAGTATTTGGTGCCCCTTTTTTTATTCCGTATATTATTTTACGCACCATATTTTTGAGGCACTAATTCTGGGTTTTTGGGTAATTTTATTGCTTTCGTTACATCACCAATAGTGATGGTCTCGTTGTCAGTTTCACTAACTTTTGTGGAATAGAATTTCGCATAAGCAGGTACAAATTGTGGCGTTCTAATTACATTTCTATGTTTAATTAAAGTATTTGTTGTTTTATTTATTATTCTTAAAGGTAAAAACATATTTTATTTTTTTCTTTTCGTTTATTTACAAGGAAACACGTTAAAAATTTCTACAAAACTTGAGGAGAACACAAAAACAAAAACAATCTCATGAATGAAATGAAATTTGCACAAAAAAAAAACAAAAAAGAAATGATAACAACAACTAAAACGGTAACAACAACACTTTGCATAGAAAGAAAACAAAACACGCGACTGAAAAACTACTGAGAGAGTAAGAAAGAGAGCGGTTGTAAATAAATAACAACAAATACAGCTGTTTAATATAGCAGCTGTTTAATATGAACAGTTGTACCATTAAGTAGTTAATTTATAAAGGAATATATGAACAAGGAAGTGAATTTTAATTACTTTCAGGGATAAGTGTATAGTGTTTTATTTATGTATTTTTAAATCAAATTAAATAAAAATTTAATTGTAAATAATTTTAATAACCAATAATTTTTATAAGAATAATTAAAATTTAAATACAGATAAATATTTGGAAATAAAATAAATATAATCTAAAAAGTATTTAAGTATTTAGAACTGAGGAACACTAATAAAGCGCGATAAATAGGTTTCTAATTATGAAATATAAAAATATTTATGAAATGAATATGTAGAAATTCTTTTTGCTGAATTCTCTATTTTATCAATATATGGAGATAAAAAACTTCTAAAATTATTGCTAGGGAAGCTAATTTTGTAAACTTATTTCAAGCTTGATAAAGCTATTGTATGACCATAGTCGTATATGCCAACAGAAAAGCAAATTATTAGAAACGGAAATAAGCAAAAGGAAGTGGAGATGAGGAACTAGGTCGTAATCCTGACTAAAGAGTTGTAATGGCGAATTATGTATGTATGTAAGTGGAGATGCATTGGCCAAAAATTGTGGAAGTCGATAACACAACAAAATCTGGAATTAATTCAAGATATTAGCATTGTATAGCTCCTAATGAATTATTAATGGGCCTATGATCTCTACAGTCTAAGGCTCTAATTGAGAAGGCTCCAGGAAGTGGTGTTGTCGAGCCGGAACGCTCCGGAACATCGTTCCGTTACTTCCTTTTTGGACAGGAACGCGTTCCGGAACTAAAGATGATTTCTGATAACGAGAATTGGCTGACGTTTTAAAAAAAAAAAAATTAAAAAGAATTGCTGATTTTTTTTCTAATTTTTGACGAATTTATATATGTATTTTTATAAACAAGTTTTTGAACCGAACCCGAATCGGAACGAACCGGCTTGGTTTTCCGAACCGTGAACCGGAGTCTGGAACATTTTTTTCTGCTGAACCGGAACTCGACCCGAACCGAAACAAATACGTGAACCCGAACCCGAACTAAAGAAATTCCTGAAGATGTAGAAATCTTAATTCGATACATAAATATTGTACCTTGCTATTCGGCAGAGTGTGAGTGCGGATTCAGTAATATGAATATTATTTTAAATGAACAAAGAAATAGAATATTAATTGAAAATCTATCAAATCTTTTATTTATGGCCCACCACAAAAATTATTTAAACCAGATGATTATGTAAAAACTTGGTTAAGGTCTCATCGTTCAGCGGATGACAACAAAATAAGGAAAATTCAACCACAAGGTCCTGAACATAATCCTATTTGGAATATTTTATAAAAACCATAGTGTTTATTGTTAAAAATTTTATGAAATATTGTTTGAGTATACCTACTAAGCGTATTTTATAATTTGTTAACTAATTTTTATTAAACGTTCCTATTATTGTAATAAACATATATATACATATACACAAAATGGGTTTCCTTTATTTTTTATGTTATATACAGGGCCGATCCTGGCGACGGGTAAAATTGGGGGAAATCTCCCTCCCCCCGTCGTCAAATTTGGGACATGAGACCTAAAAAAAAAAACGCCGCCGCCAGGATTATCATGGAAAATCACCCCCGTCGTTAAATTTGGGACCGCACAGAGCGGCCGCCTACCCAGGATCGGCCCTGTCTATATAATTATATATATATACGCGTTCCGGTAAAAAAAATTAGCACAACACCACTGGCTCCAGGGCAATAAACTTTTAAGTTTGCGATAATTTGGATTAAAATAATTACTAGTCTCTAGTTCCCACTAGTTTAGTTTCGATAGACCAGAAGCTTAATATTGCACAACAAACTATTTGGAACCACTTAAATAAGATTGGTTTAGCAAATTAAAGTTTTATATAAATTTATACAGAAAATCCTTATAAAAGGATTTTTTGTTCCCAAATAACAACTAAATTGCACCAAAATCATATTATTAAAGAGGATTATGGAAACGGGTGATATTTTTCAGTGTTTGTAGCAAAAATACTCAGAAAGTTTTGCCAATTCACCACATTCACAATTCATTGGAAATCAATAAATTTGATTATCAAAAAAAAATTCATGCTGGTGAGAAATGTGTTTCGTAAATCGAAAAATGTACAAATGGTATAAATGGTTAAATGGCAGCTAGAGGCAGCTCATAAGCTACCTAAGTAGCCTGAGAGATGCAGTTCTTAATGCGATTTTTCGACCGGCAGTTTCACAGGATCGTTTTCGAGAACGATGACAATCACATCGCTCCACTGAGCAAGTGCCGTGATTATTATTAACTTTTTTTGTAGAAAAGGAAAAAAAGAATTAGACTTGGTTGACATGTGTGTGCCATTATACATGCCACACAATTTTGAAACCAATTTTTTTCTTTTTAATTGAAAGTTTGACATTGACGAAAATGGATCGCTTAACTATCACACAACGCATAAAAATTATCAAAACCTACTACAAAAATGGTGATTCTGCCACAGCCATGTATCGAACAAAATTTTCTTCAGCGATGAAGCACATTTCACACTCGATGGGTATGTTAATAAACAAAATTGTCGTATTTGGGGTTCTGAGAATCCTCAAGTAATTGAAGAGCGGCCATTACATCCAGAAAAAGTCACTGTTTGGTGCGCTCTTTGGTCCGAAGGTGTGATTGGACCTTACTTCTTCGAAAACGACGATGGAACGACTGTCACCGTCAATTCGGAGCGTTATGGTCATATGATAACCGACTTTTTTTTGCCTGCTATTAAAGAATACTTGGAGAATATGTTATTTCAACAAGACGGTGCCACATGCCACACAACTCGAGCGAATATGGCTTTATTGCAAGAGACATTTCCTGGCCGCGTAATTTCTCGTCGTGGCGATATCAACTGGCTACCAAGATCCTGCGATTTGACACCATTAGACTTTTTTTGTGGGGCTACGCGAAAGACCGTGTTTATGCAGATAAACCTTCAACTCTTGAGCACTTAAAAACCAACATTCGTCAAGTTATGGCTGAGATACCGCCCAATATGTGTCAAAAAGTGGTCGAAAATTACCTCAAAAGAATCAATGCTTGCAACACTTCGCGTGGAGGTCATTTAAATGATGTAGTGTTTCACACATAATGTCAACGTTCAAACTTTACAATAAAAAAGAAATATCATGAAAAAAATATTTTATATAAAATAGATAACCCGGTACAACAAAAAAACGAAGCCCGTCGTCACAGTGTAACACAGGAATTTGTGAATATACCTTTAAATTGGTTAAATACTAAGTCAGTGACGACCGATGAAAGCTGTCATAAAAAATAAATTAATTCCGAATTACGTTTCCCTAATAAAACGGTTCATCTCCTTTCAAAATTTTGGTGCGAATACAATATGATGGAGCTGAATATTAAAAAATGCAAATGTATGCGGTTCTCAAGAAATAATTTTATTGCGGTTAATTACTTGCTTGGAGGTCATCAATTAGAAAATGTTGACTCTTTTATGGATCTTGGGATCCTATTAGACCCAAAATTAAACTTTAATGATCATATCGCTTTGACTGTGAATAAGGCAAGGAGCACCCTTGGCTTCATAAAACGTTGGGCAAAAGAATTTTCTGATCCATATATTACGAAACAGCTATTTGTATCGCTTGTCAGACCAATTTTGGAGTATGGATCCATGGTATGGGATCCTCACTATAATGTTTACAGCGATCACATTGAATCTGTGCAGAAACAATTTCTACTCTTCTGTTTGCGTGGCCTGAGATGGAATTATTTGGATTTGCCTTCATATACTAGCAGACTGGCATTAATAAAACTGCCTACCCTTAAGAGTCGTCGAACAATGCTAAATGTATCCTTTATGATTAACCTGATAAATGGTAATATTTGCTGTGAATTTCTGTTAAAATCGGTTAAATTCAACGTTCCTTGTCGTAACTTCCGCTGTTATAATCTTATTTATATTCCATTCTGCAGAACTAATTATGCTGTTGCTGATCCTTTTACTAGAATTTGCCGTCAATTTAATTATTTGTCAGACTTTGTTGATTTTTCTTTAAATTCTTGTGCTATAAAACGGAATATTATTGTTTTTCTCAATTCGTAACTTTTTATATTTTTATTGTAATAATTAATTGTATTTTTGAAACTGTTAGTCATTGTATTCAATTTTTTTTCGTACCTATTTTTGTTAGTCAGTAAGGAATTTGTCCATTGACTTAAATAAATAAATAAAATAAATAAAATAAAATTATTCTAATATTCTACAAAAATATCATAAATTTCTACCAAAATATAATAATAAAAATCCACCCCGAAATCTAAAAAAAACATAAACAAAACAGACAGGCAGTCAGAGAGGGACAGAAATACTTTTTTGGTAATATTTGCTGTCCCTTTCTAAGTGAGGGTTAAACGTCAAAACCGTGACGTATCTGTATACCTGTGCCGTCGTTGCCACTGCTTTAAAAAAAAATTGTTTAATTGAGCAGTGTTATCGACATTTCTCCTGCACTGCAATATTTTTGAAAAAGTTAATATTATTTTATCATTAGGTTGTAATAACGAAAAGAAGTTAAAGGTGACTTTAAAGTTCACTTTAGCTAAAGTTATCTTTAACTAAACCCAACTTTAACGGAAAGTTGTAATTATGACCCATAGTCTTGTAAACTGTAAGCCCCTCCACTCATGGATAAAAATGAGACGATAGGACTTAATCCTAACTAAAGGGTTGTAATGACCAATTAATGTGATGTTTTTGTAACACAGGCTATTTCACTTGCCTGGCTGTTTATATGGGAAAATCTAACAAAATTGAGTGTTTTTGTTTGTATTTTCTATGCAAACAGGCAGGCAAGTGAAATAGCCTTTGTTACAAAAACATCACATAAGTAAGTGGCCGATGTAATAGGACAAGTATGACAAGTATATATTAACAGATGGACATTGTATAGCATCGACAAAATTCATCGCTCCAAATAATTATTTAATTTATTATTGAAAAATTCTGTTTTTTTTAACTTTGCAAAAACCTTGTAGTATCCGTAGTCTAGTAGGTAGTGTGTTGGCTTATTAGACGTAAAGCCCGGGTTCGTATCCCAGGTCAGGCATCAAAACGAAATATGAAAAAAATATTTCTTCGGCGACTGTCTCTCAGCAGATTTCTGGTAAAAACTCTAAGAGTAAATAAAATTGCGATGAAAAGCTTCTCACACTGAAAAAAATATCGTAGGTATTATCAACTAAAAAATTTAGTAAACCTTCAACGAAAAATATATTCAAATCTATAGATTTTTTATTGAAGTCTACACAAGTTTTCTTCAAGTCTACATACATTTCATTAAAAACAAAGATTTTACTTTAAGTTAACTAAATAAGTTTTATATTTAAAATTCATTCAAGTAGAATCTGTTGACTTGAAAAAAATTTTGTTGAAAATAATAAATGTTTTGTTAATTTAACTAAAATTTTGTAAAATTAACTAAATCTACTATAATAAAAATAACAAAAAACTTTAGTTATTTTTTTGTCATATTGAATAATTATTTTTTGTTAATTTAAATATGATTAGTAGAATTGAAGAAAATTCGTTAAATTTACTATGGGAATGTAAAATTGAAGAAGTTTCGTCAATTTAACTCCTTTATTGTAGTAAAATTGAAGAAAGAAATTTTTCAATATGAATAATTTACTAAATTTGTATATTTTTACTAAAAAAAAGACGTAGATATGAACAGACATTTTTGTTAGCTGATATATAACAAAATTTCTTCAATTCTACACCCCTTTTTGCAGTATTTACGGAAATTTTTGGTTCAGTGCAAAAATCTGTCGTTCGGAGTCGACTTAAAACTGTAGGTCCCTCAACTAACGTATAAAATTAACGCACACAACATAAGTAGTGTGAGAAGCTAGGTCGAAATGTATTCATGAAGGATTGTAATGACCAATTATGTATGTATGTATGTAAAAACCTTTAATTTCAATAGAATGTGATTGGGAATGAATGACAGTGAGCTAGGGCAAATGATGGCATAGCCACGAATTCACTAACTTTTTAGCAAACAAAGTGGTTTAAATTTGGCCAGAATTCAAATGAATTTCTCTTTCCTAAGCTAACTACACGACTATACATATGTATGTATGTATATATGTACATTTATTTATTTTATTTATTTATTTGTTTATTCAATTCATGTACAACAAGATTTAATCTTATATTTAAAGTACAAGAAAGAAGTGTTCATAAACAACATTTGGAGATCAAACTTTTCTAATGGATAAAGCAAAAGTAAAAGAGAAAAAAATAATAATAATAACAATAGTAATAATTCATGCATAATTTATAAAAAATAGTAATCTACTACGGTGCAAAAAAATTAAATAAAAATTTCCTAAAACTAGTTGCGTTGGTATTAAGTTGCTGAGAATGTCGAAGACAATCCCAAAGCCGTGCAGCATGAATAAAAAAATGCCATTCAGATACAAGGTAACGATGTAAGGGAATTATGATCCTTTTACCTCTAAGTGATCTAGCAAATCTTATTCTATTGCTTATTCTATCCTGCAGATTCTGAATAAATGATCTTATGCAGAAGTAATAATACACGGATGCTCAAAAGATTGTCAAACGATACACCATAAAGCCCCAAGGAAAAACGGGACACATGGTCATATCTCCTTAAACCAAAGACATATCATACATTTGCACCTCATTGAGAATTACTTTCAATACTTTGGCTGCTACAAAACGAAAAGCAATTGATCCATAATGTAGGGTACTACTGAATCGAATTCAATCTATTGTAACTTATTTCATATCAAACTTCAACTTTAATTGCGCAACAATTTTGGAAAACCAGAGTCAAAGTACGTATTTAATAAAATATATTTTTTTTTAATTTTTAATTAAAAACTCCTCTTTCCATTGCAATTTTTAATCAAATCTAATGCCGCAAACATTGAACGCGGTACACACAAACCTACATATGTACATATTTACATACATATAAAAACGCAAATTAATTTCGATTAGAATTAAACGTTAAAAAAAAAACTTAAAAAAAAGGTTGAATCGTGAGAAAATATTTTCAAAAAAATGTTTCTTTTTCAAATGCAAGAATTTCTTTACTTTATTTTCTATGACGCGATTATATTTATTTAATGCAATCGAATTTAAATTTTTTTTAAATAAAACAAAAATTATTAAACAAAAAAAAATTGTGTCTTGTTGCTAAATTGAATAATTCACACTGAACTTCTTGTTGAATATCGTATTAAAATGTTCAAGCTTTTCTGATTGCTTTAGAAATCTTGTGATTTATTTTCGAAACGTTTTAGAACAATTTCTTCTTCAAACCTTATGCTGTCGATAAGAAATATTTAAGAAAAAAAAAATTATGCTGAACAAATAAGTATAAATTCCCACACAATAAATTATTATGTTATAATGTATGTATGTACATACATACACATGTGTATGACCGTATGTACAGTAGTGATAAATAATAAAATGAACAAATTGAGAAACCGGATTAACTTTGGATTAATTGCTGCCTCCTTAATTGTCCATTAGAGAGAACCAATAAACTCCCCGATTTTCGTAATTGTTTTTCAACAAAAAACTGGTAATACTGGCAGTGAATGAAGTTATCTGTAAGCCAAGGCAGGGTAAACAATCTGATGAATGTTCATGACTTCACCTTCTCAAAGTCTCTATAAATGTAAACATCGTTGTTCACATTTATTATTGTAGTGTTGTTTGTGTATTTTGTTTACATTTGTTCTTGTAGTGTTTTTTGTTGTATTTTTGTTTACTTGGTTACCATTTTCTTTATGCTGGTGTTTGTTGTTATATTAAGCAGTACGATAATTTGTAAACAGGTTTGTTTACTGCATTGTTTTGGTTTTGTAGCTTTTGTTTATAATTTTACTGTTAAGTAATGTAAAATCAAAACACCAGTATTTAGATTTTTCATTTTCGTAACACCAATTGGTGACAAGAGCCGTAATTTTTGGTCCCTGAATTAAATAGTCCGATTCCATGGAGAAACATGCGGAATTCGTAGAAACAGAAGTCTATGCCATCCAAAGATGTACTCAATTCAACATGGATTGAAAATACAAAGGATGGGACATAGCAGTTACACCAACGTCAGACCACTCGGCTCTTATGAGGTGAAATTAAATATAATATGGGTGAAGTTAAATTAGTTTCATTTGAAAATTTACAGACAGATATTAGACGTAAGTCCACGGTTCAAACCCCATGTTAGACATCTCAAGCAAAACGAAATATAAAAAAATATTTCTTCGGCAACTTCCTCTCAGCAGATTTCTGACAAAAACCCTGAGAGTAAATAAAATTGCCAATGAAAAGTTTCTCAAAAATCTGTCGTTCGAAGTCCACTTTAAACTATAGGTCCCGCCACTCATGTATATAATTAACACACAGAATATGGGTGGTGTGAGAAACTAATCCTGACTGAAGTGTTGTAATGACCAATTGTGTATGTACTCCATGGAGATACCTGCGGGTATCATAAGCAGAAAAGGGTACTCAGCTTAACACGGATTGAAAGTACAAATGACACGTCATAGCAAGACTATCCGACAGTTACGACAACGTCAGTGCACTCGGCTCTTATGAGGTGAAATGAAAGATAGTACGGAACTGCCTGGTGAAGCTAAATTAGCTAATAGGGGAAATAGGGTTAACCTTTGCTATTTCCCAGCTCATTCGCAATTAGCAGACAGATAAACTTGCAAGTAGGGGTGCTTCCAAGCCACTGATGAAGCCAGAACCTTTCTATGGATTGGTGACGTGTATTTGGAAAGTTATACTCAACGAAAAGGAAGATAAAAAAGGCACAACGACTCTTCTCAGACCAAATGAGTTTGAGTCATGTATTACACAATCAGGAGTACCTTTAGTTCAGAAAAGGGTCTTGTGGCAAGCCACATAGGCGCTATAGTGGTGACAAACGTTTAGAAAGTTATGCTCAACGAAAAGGAAGATAAAAAGAGGGAAAGATTCCTCTCAAACCATATGAGTTTGAGTCTTGCATCAGGCAATACAGGAATAACCTGAGATTAGTAAACGGTCTTGTGACAAGCCGCTCAAAGGCTCAAAGCCCAATTGTTCAGAATGGCGATCTCTATTCTCGAACACAACATGTATATTTTGTGAGGTTGAGAATGAATGATCAGAATACATACATACCTACATAATTGGCCATTACAACCCTTCAGTTAGGATTATAAACCTAGTTCCTGAATGATTAGAATACATTCCGGAAATCTGTGAGACTTTAATGCACCCCAGAATGAAGCACTTGCATGCATATCACGCACTAGGCAGGGAGTTGTCTTGCTGACATTATCCAGACGCTCTATAAAGATTGAGGGCATCTGCATTGCAGTATTATAACACCTCTTCACTGCAACAATAAGAAATAATAGATGACAAGAAATCTCAACCACATTTGCTAACCACTGTATATGCAGCAATGTTTGCCATACAATGTAGCTAAGCAATGTATGAGCATAGCGGAATAGGAAATAATATCGGAATATAAATATTTTTAATAATTTTGTTTTTGTTTTTCTTATATTTTAGAGGTCGGTCGGTCAGCCAGTCAGGTTTAGTAATTCCAAAACAGATTTTGATAAAAAAAAAAAAAAAAACATGAAAATTTACTGAAACTTTGTTGGATTACCAATGTTCTGTTGTACTGTTTTCAATTAAAAGATTCCCACGGTTTTACTCATGGGCATGAACGGACATGTATGAAGAAAATATTGTAAAATTTTAACAAAAATTTATCAAAAATTTTAAATAAAAAATAAACACAGAAAAAGAAAATAAAAAAAAATATTTAA
Organism: Sarcophaga caerulescens; assembly: GCA_927399465.1. Classification (NCBI taxonomy): domain Eukaryota; kingdom Metazoa; phylum Arthropoda; class Insecta; order Diptera; family Sarcophagidae; genus Sarcophaga; species Sarcophaga caerulescens. The sequence goes on from OV656873.1 coordinate 12,473,906, forward strand.
AATGAATGAAGAAATTTTGTAACGAAATTATCTTAAAACAACATTCTGAACACAGATTTCAGTATTGAAACACCCACTGACCGAGACTTTCAAAAAATGAAGAGCCAAGAGTCAATCATACACAGTAGTAGTCAGTCCAACGTCTTTCATAATCTTCTGCTTGCAGATAAATTCGGAATTTATTTTTCTTCTGTTTTCTGTACGAGGTTTTTTTAAGACTCAGTTTTATCATTGAAAACCAAATTTGGAAAAGAAAAAAAAAGGAACTTCAGTGTTATTTTGGTATTTAAAAAAAAAGAATTTTTTTTTAAAGAAAATATTTTAAAAAAAGTGCAAGATAAGGAGCGAGTTTTTTTTTAATTTTTAATAAGACTTGACCATATTGCCGCAAAAATAAATATTTTTTTTTTGTTTTTAAAATTTAATTTATTAATTGAGTTGAGTTCCTCCAACCTCATAACTTCGACTAGAAAAAACCTTTTTTTTTTTTTCTTCATTTGTGGTAGAGTTTGAAAACATTTCAACCTCAAATGATAGCGCGCGGATAGTTTTTTCTTTGAGAAATAAACAATTCTTTTCTAATCTAAAAGTGAACATTTGATTAAAACCGTATATTCCTGATTACTGGTTTGTGAATGTCAAAAAAAAAAAAAAAAACAAAAAAAAAGAATTCATTTTAGTTTTCGAATTGGAAAAAATATGTGGCACTTGAATGTTAAAATGTCGAAAGAATACGTAGAGTTTTTCACGTTCAAGCTTTTTTAACCGCCACTGAATTGAAATCTATTTTCAATGAATAATATACATATACTGTGAGCGTCAAAAGAAAGTGTACAATTCAAAAAAATATACATTAATAAATTACCGTTAATTTCTTTTCAAATTATTTTATTGCCAGTTTTTAAAATTGAAACAAGAAGAAAAGAATTAGAAAAATTTTGGAAATATTGTAAAATTTTTTCGGACACTCTCCTTAAGTGGAAAACTTGAGTTGAGGTTGTTAGGATTTTATCCATAGTGTACACTTTCTTTTGACGCTCACTATATGTATATGGTGAATGCCTCCATACTGATACCACAATTGCCGTTGATATTGAGCCACAATATCCTGCACAAGAGTCCGAGGTACTACTTGGATAATACCTGCTAAATTTAAGTGATTGTTTTCGATAATAGCCAGGTTTCGTTTTCATACAATATTCTCAAATGTTCTAAGCTTGGCCCGCCTATTTATTTGTAAGTCTTTCAATAGGTCAGGTTAGATGGCCGAACTTCCTTGAAAGACAAGTTTCAACTTAGGCCAGCGTATACTTATTTACTTAATTGGCCATTATAACCCTTCTCACATCACCCATGTTGTGTGTATTAATTTTAAACATGAATGGTGGACTCCGAATGACAGATTTTTAAGAAACTTTTCATGGCAATTTTATTTTCTCTCAGAGGTTTTGTACCGAAATCGGCAGAGACGAAGTCGCCAAAGAAATATTTTTTTCCTATTTCGTTTTGTTCAAGATGTCTGGTCTGGCCTCATGTCTAATAGCACAACACACTACCTACTAGACCAAGGCGATAGTAACCCAACTCTAGAATTAATGCTGTCATTGAAGCAATCTTTATATTGGAGAGTACAAGAGAACATCTACGCTTTCATGGTAAGAGCAGGGCACTGATACCTCTTCCTCTTCCTCCGACCCATAGCTCTTACGGAAGTTATTCGAGGGTATGTTAAATCTATCGTATAAGTGTTTCGATTACCTCAGTTAGACTAGATATTCTACGATCTATAAGATCTTATATAGAGATTGTATAAGATCAATATTCCAAGAACGCTCCTATTTCTTTCTACGATCTATAAGAAGGAAGTTCTACGATCTATAAGATCTTATACGATCTATTATAAAGTAGTAGGAGCGTACTTGGAATATTGATCTTATACAATCTCTATATAAGATCTCATAGATCGTAGAATATCTAGTCTAACTGATGCAATGGGAATACTTACCATATGCCCTGTAACATATCGCCGAATGTGAGTTTCCTACCGACCCTGGCCAATTCAATTGCCTACAATAACCCTATGATCCGAATTACCGTGAAAATTCCCCACCATTCATAAGCGATGTAGGCGGGCATGTCTCACAAAATTAAGAGATTTTTAAGAAAACCTCACAACCCAATAAGAATAGTTTAAGTTTGTAGAACGTTACAATAAAATGGTTGATTGATGCTCCCGTTGTGAAGATTGAGAATCCTGCAGCCTCGTTCTGACTGTTTTAACTATTTTCTAGATAAGTTCATTTTGTCTTAATTATTTCCATATGATAGATGGAACTATTATCGTCATCTCCATGTAAAAGTAAAAATAATTGATCTCCTCAAACCAGAAACCTCTAATGAAAGTATGAACCACTGCCGCTGAAGTGCATGGCAGCTCTCAGCCATCCTTATAAATTCTTATGTAGAAATTCAATTGAACTTTCCGTTGTATCGGCCTTGTAACTGAGTCGGCGTTGGTGTTTCTGTGTTCTGAAACCCATATGAGTGTAAAACTCAAATGTGACGCTATCTCTTCCAGATACAACCGGCAATTTTCAACAATCTTAGATGTGGTATACAGATTCTTTAGGGATCTAATGGCCGTTTTACTGTCGATATACTTTAAATCCTTGTTTGTACAGTGGTAACCTTTATAGTAATTATACTCCAGTAATCAGGAATCGCAATGGACAAATGTTCCGAAACGATTCCATATTCAGCTTTGCCGCATGGTCTTGATCTGTCAATAAATACCTCTGGAAGGTGTAAACTGTTACGATAATAGGATGATCCATCTGGTATTCGCGTTGAAACACCAGGATTGAAATCAGAATCAGGCATCGTGACACTTTGCCGTGACAATATGTTCCAAACTTCTAAGCTGTCGTTCAGTCTCATTGCCGCGTTTACAGGCTCTTGTTTTGTCAATAGGTCGATGGTAGGATACTAAACAATGCCTTAGGCTATGTATGTAGCGCTAAGAGCCCTATTATAACGATCACAGCTGATTTTTTAATACGTTGAAACCGAATTTGAAGTCACCATAGTCTAGTAGGTAGTGTGTTGGCTTATTAGACGAAAGGCCTGAGTTCAAATCCTAGGTCAGACATCAAAACGAAAATATGAAAATATTTCTTCGGCGACTTCCTGGCAAAAACTCTGAGAGTAAAAATTGCCATGAAAAGCTTCTCAAAAATCTGTCGTTTGGAGTTGACTTTAAAACTGTAGGTCCCGCCACTCATGTATAAAATTAACGCACACAACACGAGTGTTGTGAGAAGCTAGAACGTTGTACGATGGGTCAATTCGACCTCCGGGTACTGTACTTGTCACAGTTGACAAGTACACGTCCTCTAACCTAACCTAACCTAACCGAGTTTGATCATTCCTTTTCTCCGAAGCCAAGCAGCTCAATAGAATAGAACTGTTTTGATTACAAAGTTGTATAGCCAGTACAAATCTTTTAGAGTTGATATACCACTTCAAAGCTATTACTCTCTGGATTCTGGAATGTGTACTCATGTTCCAGTTGTTCAACTGTCAAATATGATTCCAAGATATTTGACGCTATTGGAGTCGCCGTAATCTAATAGGTAGTGAATTGGCTCATTAGACGTGAGGCTGTAGTTCAAGGTTCAGCACAGACATCTCGAACAGTACGAAATATGAACAATCATTAATTCATCATCATCATTTCCTCTCAATAGATTTCTGACTAAAAAAATTGCCATGAAATTGCAATTTCTCTAAAGTCTGTAGTTCAGAGTCGACTTTAATCTGTAGGTCCCTCCGCTCATTGATAAAATTAAAACACACAACATGGGTGGTGTGAAAAGCTAAGTCGTAATCCCGGCTAAAGGATTGTAATTACTAAGTAAGTAAGGATAGAAGGAGAGTTACTCCATTGATACGAGGTGGTAGCAAATTGAGAGGAGCTTTGTATCTTCTTATGAAGAGCATTAACACTGTCTTGTTTGGATCAGTTGCCAATCCATATTCGTTGAACCATTTGGCATAAGCGTAGACGCTCTCACAATGTTGGCATTTTGTGCTCTTAACGGTATATTTACACTTTCGCGAAGATGTACTTAACATGTTCATGCCGGCGCGTACCACCGGTGGCCCGCACTAGACTGCCACATCGGATGACGTGTGCTACCGGTGGTACGCATTTGATTATGCTATTAGACGGTTTGTAACACCAAATATTGAGATCTTTAGCACTTCTACTGCCGAAAAAGAACACTTGAGAGTCAGCCTCTATTAAAAGCATATATTTTTAATAACAATTGAGTACTGTTCTATTTTCACGGTAAAAATTCAGAACATTTAGTGAGAATGAGACAAATTCACGAAGAATTCGAACAAAATTCATACAAAATTTTACACGATACCGTTGCATTGCTGGATTGTCTATGCAGCATAATAGTTGCCGTCCGATAGAGCTAAAAACACTAAGTGCAGCCGCCAGTGGGCGACAAGCATGAATTATAGGGCCGGCGTGAACGTGTTAAACCACACTTTGCAACTATTTTCACGACGGCGCGGCTCAACATACATCGTCATCATCGTTCACGAAAACGCAAATGAACAAATAAATGACTGCCGTTTATATGCGGCATCAGCCTATGTGGGCTAATAAGTAACTGCCGTATTTACACGATGTCAGCCGTTGCTGCATATACACGGCATTTATCGCGAAATAAAGGGTCCGCCAAATAATTTTTTTTTAAAATGCTTTAAAAAAAACTACTGAATATTTTCTCAAATTTCTTTTTTTTATTGAAAGTACAATCCTTCCGGTTAATAATGGAAAATAATTTCATTCAAATGGCTGCTTCGGCTGGCCATGCAGTAGCCTACACGATCGGTCCAATTGTTAAGCACATTATCGATTGTGTGCAGCTGTATTTCACCAATGGCTTCACGAATATTGTCCTTTAAAGCGTCAATTGTCTCTGGCTTGTCGGCGTAACACTTATCTTTGACGGGACCCCACAACCCCGCAAATAATAGTCCAACTGTGTCAAATCGCAGCTCCGAGGTGGCCAGACGACATCAGCTCTGTTCTGTTGAGAACGACGGTGAATTGATGTTGATGGCGCTTCACGCACACTTTCTGCCACAGCAGCAATATTCTCGGGTGTACGCACTGTTTTTGGCTTTTCACGCTTTGGTTTATCGATGAGGATGCCAGTTTCTTTCACTTTTTTCACAAGATAACGAACATACGGAGCTGACGGTGCTTCTCTTCTTCCAAAATCCGTACGCAATTTTCGCACACATTCTGCAACATTACCATGATTTTCAAAGTAATGTCGCAATATTTCCCAGCGTTGTTCAAGCGTATACACAACCATATTCATTCAGCGGACGGATAAAACTAATTATCTGTCAAATCAGACATGAGCTAAGTGTTACCATTCACGAAATAAGCACTAGTTGAAAAAAAAAAACGTTAGATGGCGGACCCTATACTTAAACGGAAAGGAAAATAAGGTTAAGATTTCTTTCGCAACTGTTAAAAATGTTTTTCCTTTTTCTTCTTTTTTTTTACTTTTTGATTATTGTGGCACAAATATTTCTGATTTAAGTAAGCATTTAATCAAAAATTTTTTTTTGTTTTTATTTTTTAATCTGTCTGTCTTAAGCAATAATAAATTTCACTGTTTTGCCGTAAAGACAATTAAATGTTTACATGACCCCAAATACACACAATAAACGAGATGCCATGCCATGCCATACGATGTGATGCGATGCGATGCAATACAAGCGTTTATTAAAATCGATAAAATTTTTGTTTGTGTACGTTAGTATCTGTGTGTTGATTATGAATTTCAATAATTTTTTCGAAGTTTTTTTTTTATTTTCAATGAAATTTTAGCAACGAAATATGAAAAGAATTGATGAATGAAAATGGAAAAAATCAAAAACATCAAACGAATACAGAAATAACAACAACAACTACAACAACAATAATAACATCAAATAACAAACAACAAAAGGGTATTAAAGATATTATAATTAACCGCAAAAGTCTGCATGAAAATGTCTGTCTGTCTGCGAGTATACCTGAGTTTAACTTAACGAATCACAGGAAAATGAAAAATTCAAAAAAAAAAAAAAGATTCTTTACACAGAGACAAGAAAGCAACGGCAATGATTGAAAGGAGAAGAGGGGGTCGGTAGGATATGTATGCCTTTATCAAAAATTCTTAGCAGAAGTCGTGATGCCTATGGGAAGAAATAATACCATACATACGGGCTTCCAAAAGGGACTTTGGAAATTTGACAGTTGAAGCTGCCAATCTGTCCAATTAGTTGTCATTTATTCAGGCTGTTTTGTCAAATAACCATGGACAACCATAGACAACGACGTGTGTTCGCTGCATTAACTCTGGAGTAGTTGGCAGACTGAACTTAATTTTCATCAAAAAATCATGTTTAGCGATGACACCCATTTCTGAATGAACGGGTACGTGTCGTTTTTGGCATCATAACGATGCACATCAGATCCAAGAGCGTCTAATGCATTGCGAAAAATTCTCGGTTTGATGTGAAATTTGGGGATGACAACGTTATCGGTCCATACTCCTTTGGAAGGAAGGTAAAAGCGGATATCAGCCCCAGAGAATAGACACGCTTAGGCTACATGTAGCACAGTTGCTCATTTCTGCTAACACTGGAACCATCCGAAGCTTCTGATGAAGTCATTATTGACTCCCAACGCCTACTCTGAGCAGTGAGATCATCTGCATATTTGAAACCCAGATGTCCAGATGTGAAATAAATGTTCGCATGTACCCAACAGGTAAAGAAAAGTTTTCACCTCTTCTTTGTCTCTATGTCTCCTGCAGAAGAGAACCAGAATACAATGTCCAATAATGACCTCAACAACTACCTCAAGACGCCTTCTGCACTTTCAAAGTACTTTGCAAAGAATTTTGATAAACTCTTGTGTGAACTTACCCCCGCTCGTTTTTCCCCTCTTTCCGCAAACTCAAGACTTTTCAAAATACTTTGCAAAGCACTTTAATGTTTTAGCAGACTGTTGGTAAGCCCTTCAGCTAGTCCTACACGGATTTCCTACGCTATCTTGCCCCTATCCGAAGCCGCCTATACATCGTTGACAATCGCATATCCTCAATGGGATTCCCAAAGTAATGAATTTACCAGTGGTTGCAACCGATCTGGCGAAATCATTTGCTCTATAGTTTCCCGGAATGCCATTACGTCACTGTTAATTATGTAGCAGATAGAGTATGCAACACCGAAAGCAGCTAGAATTACAACACAGCTGAGTAGACTGATGGCAGACTCATGGAGGCTGGAAATAGTATACTCCTTTATGGCTCTGAAATCAGAGCTAAAAAACTGCTATCTGCGCAGAGAACAGCAGCTTTACGGGTCACATCCTCGTATCGCACGGTATCAACACAAGCCGCCTTAATAATAGCTGGAATGGTTCCCATAGACCTTCAATCAATTGAACGCCAGATGATTTTCAACGCTAGACAGAGCACGACTCAGTCGCAGAGCCTAGAAACGATACAGCACGAAGTCGTCATAAAATGGCAACATCGTTGGGAAAATGAACGGTACGGTAGGTGGACACACAAACTGATTCCAGATTTGTAAATGTGGAAAAACAGAAAAAACGGCGAAGTAGACTACTACATAACCCAGATGCTAACCGGTCATGGATACTTCAGAGAGTACCTGCATCGCATGGGGAAATGTCGCTCGCCATTCTGCATCTACGAGGAAGAGGAAATGTTAAACGATGCCGAACACACTTTCTTCGGCTGCAGACGCTGGGCCGAAAGACATCAGGGTCTCGAGGCTGAAATCGGCATTATTAGTGCCACAAACGTCGTGCTGAAAATGATAAACAGCAGAGAAAACTGAAACGCAGTTAAACAATTTGTGAACTATGTCCTGCGAAAGAATAAATATGATCTAGACGCAGTAGAATAACAGAAGAGCGGAGCCTGGACGCAGGCTGACAATGATGGAACTGGCACAGGTGCCAAAAGGGGTATACCTCGAAGTAATGCAACCGTGGTTCCGAGGTGGATTGATACCCCGGTGAGGAGACAAGGCGGGTTTTTAGTCGGTATACCCAGTGGGAGAGTCCGACATACCATGTATGGTGACGACCTTCATGAATGCATAAAGCATTTTCACTCCTTCCCGCAAAAAAAAAAAAAAAAAAAACTGTTAATTATGTAACGTGAAAATTGTGCCACTCTGCCATCTGGTTGACAGCCTCGTGGCAACTGTAGACCGTTCTATAGGTCTTTAACTTAAAACCCAATGCCTTTACAGCCGTCTAGCAATCAGAAAGTATACAAACATTCTTTCTAGAGATGTTGTCATCCTTAATCATCAACACTGTTGCTCTTATGACCAATATTTCCGACAGAAAGACGCTACAATGATCCGGTAGATCACTGCTTCCTCCTGTTTCGAACCGCATCCATCGATGAAGATTTATATTTTCTGAACTTTCTCTAGAAGTCATAGTGTGGTATTAGGCACCTGAAGGTGCCTAATTTCAACAGAATTGCCATCATCCAGTAGCCCTTAGATGCCGAGTAGTTTTAGCTACTGAGTCCTAACTGCAGAGATCAAGCGAGAAGAGGCTTAAAGTTACTAAAGCAATCGGGTGTTCGTATCAGAGATCGGCAATGAGTATTCAAAAAGATGAGTAGAATCGAATTATACTCATAATTTCTGATACTTATACGCATTCATACTCATTTTAATATCATGGAACCTCCTCTACTCATAGGTATTCAAAGTTTGAAGTACTCATCATACATATTTATACGTTACAACACGTATGATGTTGTTGTTTTCTACTCTCCATAACTCAACATATGTATACACGAATCACAAAATAAGTATGATTCTCGTACGAACACTAAAATACTCACTAGAAGGTTGAGTGTTTGCTCTGCTTGCTGCTCTGTCTGTTTTCCTTATGTGTATTTTTTCTTATTTGTAAATGCAACAACAACAAAGATTGTAAATTTTGATAAATGATTCGAGTCACTTTGAGTCACTCGAATCATTTATAAGTATTAGAAGCAGATGTCGGCACCAATGTCCCTGAGGGGAAGATTTTCTTCGGCTTTATATGTTCATATGTTCTCTTTGTGCGGACGACTGATTATAAGAGTATTTTTCTAAAGTTATGAATCTGAATGAGTAGGCTTATGAATCAAACATATTTCGAATGTTATGAGTTTGATGTCGAACGTTGTACGCATATACTCATTGCAACTTGTACTTATAAATCAACGGTTGTAGTGAGTATGAATACAACAGAGTACATATCGGGTCCGCCATCTAACGTTTTTTCTTCAACTAGTGCTTATTTTGTGAATGGTAACACTTAGCTCATGTCTGATTTGACAGATAATTAGTTTTATCCTTCCGCTGAACGAATATGGTTCCATCCAATGCGTTTTCGCTTCGCTAAGTGGGCCTGCGATCGACTTACAGAAGATGCCGATTTTGGCAAAAAAAATCATCTGTTCAGATGAAGCTCATTTTGATCTTGGCGGGTATGTAAAGAAGCAAAATTGTCGCATTTGGGGCACAGAAAACCCGCACGCATACATTGAAAAGCCGACGCACACAAAACGAGTCACTGTTTGGTGCGGATTTTGGTCCAGAGGCATAATTGGGCCATTTTTCTTCGAAAATGATCAAGGAGTGGCCGTTACAGTCAATGGCGATCGTTATCGGGCCATGTTGAACGAATTTTTGTTCACAAAAATTGAAGAGGAGTATATTGGCAACATTTGGTTTCAACAGAACGGCGCTACGTGCCACACAGCCGAAGCTACACTCGATGTTTTGCGCCCTGTTTTTGAAGATCGCATTATCAGCCGCAGAGCTGATGTCGTTTGGCCACCTCGGAGCTGCGATTTGACACCGTTGGACTATTATTTGTGGGGTGCCGTCAAAGATAAGTGTTACGCCGACACGCCAGAGACAATTGATGCTTTAAAGGACAATATTCGTGAAGCCATTGGTGAAATACAGCTGCACACAATCGATAATGTGCTTAAAAATTGGACCGATCGTGTAGGCTACTACATGGCCAGCCGAAGCAGCCATTTGAATGAAATTATTTTCCATTATTAACCGGAAGGATTGTACTTTCAAATAAAAAAAAGAAATTTGAGAAAATATTCAGTAGTTTTTTGGTAAAGCATTTTCCAAAAAAAAAAAAGTTATTTGGCGGACCCTTTAGTTAAATTTCAATATTGTTGACTCACTTATAATCAAAATTTCATGAGTGTTTATGAGTAGTGAAAAAATGATTCATTGCTGATCTCTGCTACGTACCTAGGGTTGTCAGATTCCGATTCGCAAAAAGCTGGACATTGGGTTTTAAAAAACTGGACAAAACAAAAAAAAACTGGACATAAAAAAATACTGAGAAAATGTTAATTTTGGTTTTGTGTAAATATTTTTTTTTATTTTTTTTAAATATAATTTTTATTAAATTATAACAAATGTACAATCAGTGTTGGCTAACATGATTTGACAAAGATAACATGAAAATTATTGCCCAAGTTATTGCAGTGTACTAAAAAAATTCTATTTAGCTGGACAAATTAAATTTTAGCTTGAAACTGGACAAGCATCAAAAAAGCTGGACAATCCAGCCAAGTCCAGCCAGGCTGGCAACCCTATACGTACCCTTTACACCAAACTTGAGACAATCTGTAGATAGTTTAAAATCAAGTCTTCCTAGCATTCTCCCTAAATGCCCAAGTAACAAGAAGAACAAAAAACCAAAGAATTTTCTCCATGAGTGGAAACTACGAAAAAAGATCAAAATATGATCAAAACTATACGAATTTGATTTGAATTTTTTAGCCTAACCAATCCCTCATTAAGGAAGCGTTAAACTCCAAATAAAAGGAATTAAAACCTGATCAAATTCGCCGGCATATGTCCATTTGCCGTAAATTGTTTACTTCTCCTATTAATGTCCTTCAGTCTCATCATCAAACAAGTGTTGCCAACGGCTTTTTGTTGTGTTTGATTTTTGCGTATTAAACATGCCGCTACATTGTTGCCTTTTTTGCTTTAAATTTTCAAATTTTATGTTTCTTGTTGAATCGATTCGTAAGAATTAATAGAAAATTTAAAGAAAATAAATAAAATGAAAACTTATAAGAAACCAACCAGGGCGAACTCAATAAGGTGATAGCAATTGTACAACAACTCAATTCGCAGTGTTTTTTTTAACAAAAACAACATGACCGGTTATGTCAAATGATATTCGCCGTAAGCCAGAAATGACAAAGGCGAATCCATATAATGACATAAAGTTGTTATTTTGTGTCAGAATTTCTCCTTTGTTTCTTTTTGTTTATAAAAAAAATTTTAAAAAACAAATTTAAAAAAAAAAAATTTTAAATACGTGCTGATTTGCGCTACCACTAAGGTATGACGACCTTCAGAGGGATACTGGGGAGCATAAAAGCGGATTCTACAACAAAAGTTGTCCCACAACATTTAGAATATTTAAATAAATTATAAATTGTGTAGAATACAAATATAAAAGGAAATAAAAAATAAATAAACCAAGGAATGTATATACAGTGAGTAAAAAAATGTGTACACCTTTGTTTAAAATGACTTTCTAGAAAATTCGGTCGCCATAGTCAAAAAATCACCACTTTTTTGCCTAAAAATGTGGGTATTTCTTAGTTTCGATGGTTATTTTCTAATACATACGTTACCAATAGAGAAATCTTTAAAATCAAAATATAGTTTTTAAGCTTTTATTTAGTCTTAAGGACAATAAATTTCATTTTATTGTAATTCTTTGCTCAAAAATGTATTCGAGATAGTAAGTGTAGGTACAATTTTTTTTGCTCACTGTACGTATACAAAACATTTGACAATCTCGTGTACTCAAAAAAGCACTCACCTGGCCTGATAACACCACCTTATATGAATTCGCGTTGAAACCAACATATTTCGCTACATTTGTAGGAAAATTATGTCAACAAATGACAAAAGCCAAGACCAAGGTAAATTCATAGAAGGTAGCCGCATCTCTACAACAAATACAACAATACAAAAACAACAGGCATTTTGTTTTTGTTAAAGAGTACGCGGAATGTCAAAAAAATATTAACCCTCAAACCTCCATAGGAAATTAATAAAAGCAATTAAAAAAACTAAATAAATTTTATAAAGGGTGATTTTTTTAGCAACACTGGTTTAAACAGCTCACGCACGTTTCGTGTTTTGTTACACTGTCAAACATCTTCAGTTTGGTCTATAATTTAACCATGAATCGTCTTACAAACGAACAACGCTTGCAAACCATTGAATTTGGCATCATTGGACCGTACTTCTTCAAAGATGCTGCGAATCGTAACGTAACTGTAAATGGTGAGCGCTACCGTGAGATGATATCCAACTTTTTTTTGCCCAAAATGCAAGAGCTTGACTTGCATGACATGTGGTTTCAACAAGACGGTGCCACATGCCACACAGCACGCGTAGTAATGGACTTATTGAGAGGCGAGTTCGGTGAGCATTTTTTTTCACGTTAGTGACCGGTCAATTGGCCGCCTAGATCGTGAGATTTAACGCCTTTAGACTATTTTTTGTGGGGCTATGTTAAAGCTCATGTCTATACAGACAAGCACGCTTCAATTGACGCATTGGAAGACAACATTGAAGCATTTATTCGTGAGATACCGGCCGAAATGTTGGAAAGAGTATGCCAAAATTGGACTAAGCGGATGGACCATTTGAGGCGCAGTCGCGCATTCAACATTTGCATGAAATAATCTTCAAACATTAAATTATATGGACCGTACTATCGATTCAAATAAAGATTTCATGCATTTTTCTGAATTTTATGTGTTTTTTTTTTTTTTTTTGAAAAATTTTCCTATAGCTCTTAAAAAATCACCCCTTATTATATTGAACAATTAATTTTGAGAGTAAGCTTTATTTATATATGAAATATTTTTTTTTTTTCGTAGTTTTAACTAAATAATTAAGTGTTAAAAAATTAGAAAATGATTTAGAAATAAATTTTAAGTTAAAAAAATTTAATATTTTCTTTTATATTTTTCATAATTTTAAACTTTGCTTTTAAATGAAGGGCACTCCTATTATTTTGAACACAACTGTAGGTACTAGACTAGGGCGACTTCAATACTCGTGAAAAATGTCACTAAGCAACTGTTTTCTTTTAAAAATCAGCATTTAATAAATTTTTGATGAACATTGGCTAGATACGAGTAATCAGGGGTTATTACTTGATGGTTTAATGTTTAATAAGTTCAGTTCCGGTATAAGAATTCATAGCTAAATCTATAGCACGGAATACTCTGGTAATTTAAGCCTACAAATGCCATAAACCGTTAAGTTTCTTAATCTTTAGCGAGTCTTTTTATAAAAATTCATAATCTGTACAGTAATTCAGGGTGTAAAAGAAGAAAAACATGCTAACTTTGACTTAAAAAGTGAATCCGAGTCAATCACTTTAATTTAAAAATGATTGCAACACTGTTCATCCTTAAGGTGCACATAACCTCACTATCTATTGTAGTATACTATAGTGTAGTGAGCATAAGAAAAAGTCTTACAAAACACCAGCAAATAAGCGAAAAAGCAACAAAAAAAAAGTCCTACAAAACAACTGTTAAATACAACAAAAACAATAAAATAAAATCAACAGAAAAACAGCAACAAGAAATCTGATAAAAAAAAAAATTATTTTTTAACAATAAAAACAATCAAAGAAAAAAACTCTTAATAAACGACGCCCGCCCCATTAACCATTTGACTGTGAATAAATAGAAAAAAAACGCGGCATAAAAAAACGCACACTTAACCACACGCACATACAACACACAAAACCATTTAAAAATTCCATACCTTCTTAAACACACGCACACGTACACACATTACGGAACATTGGAAAAATAAAACAATGCCCTAACAAACAACGCCATTGCCAATCAACGTGCAGTAAACCTGTCCCATGGCAACAAAAAGAAAAAAAAAATTAAACAAAAACTAAAGCAACAAACATGAAGTATTTGTTGAGAATTGTTTTTGTAGTCGTTTAAAAACGAGTGTTTTGATTGGTGCGTGATAGAGAGGTGTGTGTGTGCGTGTGTGTTTGTTCACTAAAAGATTAATTGTATGCATGAATAAGCCCCTCTTTGTGTGGCTTTGTGTTTGTTTTTATTTGCTTTGTTCTCTGTAAGAGAACTTCAAGCGTAAGAGAAAGCAACATGGAGAGAGAAAATATTTTTTAAGAGTAACGTCTGCAAAATAAACTATGAATTGAAAACAAAAAAGGGGTTCATAGGAAATACAGACGTGTTGGATTACTTTTCATTATTGTGCAGTAATGGTGGTAAAATTGAATAATTTTACGACTGATCATAATGTTTTCTTAAAGTAATTTTTATTTTTTCTAGAAAATATTTCTTTCCACAAGAACTCATTGGATTATTGTGGCAACTAGGGTTAATTGCGAATAATCGTTAACCCAATGTTAAAAGGTAATATAGGGTCCGCCAAATAACTTTTTTTTTTTTGAAAATGCTTTAAAAAAAAACTACTGAATATTTTCTCAAATTTCTTTTTTTATTTGAAAGTACAATCCTTCCGGTTAATAATGGAAAATAATTTCATTCAAATGGCTGCCTCGGCTGGCCATGCAGTAGCCTACACGATCGGTTCAATTTTTAAGCAAATTATCGATTGTGTGCAGCTGTATTTCCCAATGGCTTCACGAATATTGTCCTTTAAAGCGTCAATTGTCTCTGGCTTGTCGGCGTAACACTTATCTTTGACGGCACCGAGGTGGCCAAACGACATCAGCTCTGCGGCTGATAATGCGATCTTCAAAAACAGGGCGCAAAACATCGAGTGTAGCTTCGGCTGTGTGGCAAGTAGCGCCGTCCTGTTGAAACCAAATGTTGCCAATACCCTCCTCTTCAATTTTTGTGAACAAAAATTCGTTCAACATGGCCCGATAACAATCGCCATTGACTGTAACGGCCACTCCTTGCTCATTTTCGAAGAAAAATGGCCCAATTATGCCTCTGGACCAAAATCCGCACCAAACAGTGACTCGTTTTAGGTGCGGCGGCTTTTTAATGTTTGCGTCGTGCGGGTTTTCTGTGCCCCAAATGCGACAATTTTGCTTGTTTACATACCCGCCAAGATCAAAATGAGCTTCATCTGAAAAGATGATCTTTTTTTGCCAAAATCGGCATCTTCTGTAAGTCGATCGCAGGCCCACTTAGCGAAGCGAAAACGTATTGGATGGTCAATTGGCTTCAACTCCTGAACCAATTGGACTTTGTATGGCGTCATACCAAGGTCTTTATGCAAAATTCGTCTCAATGATGTATCCGAAATGTTCAATTGTTGAGAACGACGGTGAATTGATGTTGATGGCGCTTCACGCACACTTTCTGCCACAGCAGCAATATTCTCGGGTTTACGCACTGTTTTTGGCTTTTCACGCTTTGGTTTATCGATGAGGATGCCAGTTTCTTTCACTTTTTTCACAAGATAACGAACATACGGAGCTGACGCTGCTTCTCTTCTACCAAAATCCGTACGCAATTTTCGTACACATTCTGCAACATTACCATGATTTTCAAAGTAATTTCGCAATATTTTCCAGCGTTGTTCAAGCGTATGTACAACCATATTCGTTCAACGGAAGGATAAAACTAATTATCTGATATCCATTCACGAAATAAGCACTATTAAATATTAATAACTACGGTAATTTTTGTCCGATTTGATCAAATGATGACTCAATCTCTTCACAAGAGAACAGACTTTAAGAATGTCATCACTTATTTCATATTTTTAATTAAAGTTTGCTACTATGAATGGACAAACTTGAAAAAATATGAAAAAAATTCGAATTTTCCAAGTTTACCTCATCAAAACTCATAGCATATTAAGTCGAATAATAGATATATGTATACCGTATTAAAGGTCCATCTCTCGTCTTTTCAACAAGATTTAAATTTTGGAAATTAGGTCAGAAATGTTTGAGTAATCCAGAAATTTGTGCGTAAAGTCCAAAAAAACAGTTTTTGTCAAATAAAAAAATGTTTGGAGGGTTCGCGAAATATAAAAAAAATATTTTTGAGATCTACTTAACAAAACTCAAAACCTATACTATCTCATTAGCCGGGTGTATTTAATTTTTTTTTTATTTTGTCGCATAGTGTTATTATTAAATTAACTTTTTAATTTATTTCGATTTTTTACCGGCAATTTTTTATTAACAATTTCAAAAATAGATATTTTGGTAATGCCATCAAAAAAAAAAACCCACAGAACCAAAAAACAAAATTTTCCACAGGGGACTCCCATAACTGAAAGCAACAAATACAGAAACTCATGAATCGTAGTATAACCAC
Source organism: Sarcophaga caerulescens (assembly GCA_927399465.1). NCBI lineage: Eukaryota > Metazoa > Arthropoda > Insecta > Diptera > Sarcophagidae > Sarcophaga > Sarcophaga caerulescens. The sequence goes on from OV656873.1 coordinate 12,490,405, forward strand.
ACATTGTTTCAAACCCAAAACAATAATAACAAGTTTAACCGTTATTTGCATATTCAATTCAAATATCTACTATGTAAGAGAACAAGTTTTGTTTTCTAATTAAAATAAGAGAAACAAGAGTTGAGCAGAGCTTTCTTTGGAGAGAGCACAAAAAGCATACATACATACAAGTATTTTAATAACAACAATAATAATAAAAACAACCTTAGCAAAACAGAAATAGTAAATAGTAACTAGTGTAGGGAGTGTTTGTATATTTATTTGAGACAGTGAGCAAGAGAGAAAGAGAGCAGAAGTATTACTGTAGGTTTGTTTGTTAAAACACGCATTGGGTTTTTTGTTTTGTTTTGGTTTGTGTTGTGCTGTGTAGTTTTTTTGTTGTTATTGCTGTGCACAGTCGGTCTCCAAAGTGTTGAATTCGGTTTTTATGGTTAAACCGATGCTGGTGGCCAGGTTAAGTGCCAGTAACACTTTGATAAGGCGCGCGTGAGCACTTATTTTTTTGTTTTTTATTTCATATTTCAATACGTATGACTAACGACGTTATTATTTAAAAAAAAAAACAGAAAAATAAAAAGAATTTTTTCATAAAAATTAAAGCGGAATTAAATTTATTTTTACAATAAATTGAAATGGAAAAATAAAAAAAGCGTTCAAGAATATTTTGAAAAAAAAAAAAAATATGTTCAAATGTTTCAATATTTTGTATTAAAAGAAAAATAAATAAAATCGTGTTAAAAAAAATGTTTTAAAACTGTGTTGTTTTATAGGGAAAATTCATAAAATCTGAATTAAAAAAAAAATCTGTTAAAAAGGAATTCCCAATACAAATTTAAAGAAAAACAAAAAACGAAAATCAAAACAACGTGCATATGTATGTATGTGTGTGTATGTGAAGTGTGTGTTTGAGCAAGTAAATTAATGAATGGATTCTCCCGAAAATTGAACCGGTATCGGTAAAGAATTTCTGCGAAATCATAAAAAAAATACGCGCGCTAAAGTTTAAAACCTTCAAAAACTAAACGTTTTTTATATAAAAAAAAAGAAAAAAATATCACAACAAAACCTGGAATTTAAAAAAAAAGAGAGAAAAAGAGCAAAAAAATAAAACAAAATAAAACCGTGACTCACCGGCTTTAAAACTCTGTTCAATTATTAAAGTTTTGAATTAAAAAAAAAAAAAACAAAAACAAATCAAAAGAAAACTTAATTTAACACTTTAATAAATTAAATTAAAAAAAAAACCGTCAAAATAGCGCCCAAAACGTATTTAACACGGCGAATGCATTTAACCTCGAATACGGTGCAACCGTTGCAATATTCAGCTTCAAGTTTAAATACGCCCGCGAATTTAATAAACCCGGCTGTATTAGGTGGTAGCATCCCAGCCACAGATGCTACCACCATCACCACCACCACCACCTCACATTTAAACGCCACATCCTGCTCTACAGTAACAACAGCCACTGCCAATATGGTCATATCGTCATTGCCACCGGCTGCGGCGGCGGTACATCATCATCATCACCATCATTTGCATCCCTCCCACCATCACGGTCACAGTCACAGCCACAGCCACCACCACCACCATCATAGTCAACACCAAAATACACAGCCAGCGACACAACATTGGAATTCAGAATTGGCCATGATGGTCTCTGATAATGTGGGGGCCAATAATAGTTCAGCAGCAAGTATTGGCAGTAGTTCACCCAATGGTGGCGGTATTGTTGGTGGCACTGCCAACAGTAATGGCACTGCAAATAGTAATAGCAGTACAAATAATAATGCCAATACAAATAATAACAACAACAACAACAACAGTAGTGGCAATAACAATAGTTTTCCGCCAACAAATGGAAATTCAAATAACAGTACCACCAGCAGTAACAATAATAATAATAGCAACAACAATAACAATAATGTTATACATCAAGACTTAGCCTGGCTAGAAAGCTCTGTATTGCAGGCTCACCAACGGTTTCCAAACGAATTGGGTAAGAAAATACAGTGTCTAACCAGTATCCTATCATGCCTACAATAGAACCCGACATATGTACATACAACTTCAGTGGTGTTGTCGAGCCGGAACGCTCCGGAACATCGTTCCGGTACTTCCTTTTTGGACAGGAACGCGTTCCGGAACTAAAGATGATTTCTGATAACGAGAATTGGAAATGATTTCCATTTCCTTTCCTTTTTATGCTATATACAGGGCCGATCCTGGTGACGGGCGAAAATTGGGGGAAATCTTCCTCTCCCCCGTCGTCAAATTTGGGACATGAGACCTAAAAAAAAAAACGCCGCCGCCAGGATTATCATGGAAAATCATCCCTGTCGTTAAATTTGGGACATGAGAGCGCACAGAGCGGCCGCCTGCCCAGGATCGGCCCTGTCTATATAATTATACATACGCGTTCCCTTAAAAAAAAATTAGCACAACACCACTGCATACAACCCTTCAATCAGGATTACCATCTAGCTTTTCACGCCACTTACATACATAAGTCGTGTGTGTTAATTTTATACATGAGTGGCGGGACCTACAGTTTAAAGTCGACTCCAAACGACAGATTTTTTTAAGAAACTTTTCATTTTCAATTTTATTTTTTGCTCTCAGAGTATTTGCCAGAAATCTACTGAGAGGGGAAGTCACCGAAGAAATATTTTTTTTTTTTCATATTTTCGTTCGAGATGTCTGACCTGGGGTTTGAACCGTGGCCTTACGTCTAATAGGCCAACACACTACCAACTAGACTACGCTGACTTTCATAATCCGACATACCCCAATATATATTTTAATTGCCGCTGTACTTTATAAAAATGAAATACAGTAATCCCTCGATTTACGCCGCAGTTGGATCCAAAAAAATACGACGTAAATCGAATTTCATATTGCTCATACTACAAAGTAGTATGTTTTTAACAAAGAACTTAAAAACGTTACAGTATTCCCTCGATTTAAGTCGTCTCGATTAACGTCGTCAAAAATTTTGTTCCCTTCAACTTCGATTTGCGTTGTCATTCGATTTACGTCGCCTTTTTTTGGAACCAACTGCGACGTAAATCGAGGGATTACTGTAACTTTTTTAAGTTCCTTGTTAAAAACATACTACTTTGTAGTATGAGCAGTGTGAAATTCGATTTACGTCGTTTCGATTTACGTCGCCTTTTTTTGGAACCAACTGCGACGTAAATCGAGGGATTACTGTAAATTCATATACAGTATTCCCTCGATTTACGTCGTAGAATGACAACGGAAATTGAAGTTAGAGGGAATAAAAAATTTGACGACGTAAATCGAAACAACGTTAATCGAGGCGACGTAAATCGAGGAATTACTGTACAACAACGGAAAATTTTATTTAATTTGCTTTTCAATCAGCATAAGTATCAGTTTTTTCTTAATAAAATCAATAAGATCTCCTTTTCGATCAATAGTTGTGTTTAATTCGAAGTCGCCGTAGTCTAGTAGGTTGTGTATGGGCTCATTAGATGTGAGGTCTCGGTTCAAACCCCAGGTCAGACATCTTCAACAAAACGAAATATGAAAAAAATATTTTTTCGGGGACTTCCCCTTAGCAGATTTCTGGCAAAAAATAAAATTGAAAATGAAAAGTTTCCCAAAAAAACTCTGTCGTTCGGAGTCGACTTTAAACTGTAGGTCCCGCCACTCATGGAAAAAATAACACACACAACATGGGTGGCGTGAGAAGCTATGTTGCAATCCTGACTGAAGGGTTGTAATGACCAATTATGTATGTATGTAGTTGAATTTAATTTTCTATAGTTAAAGAGACCATCTAAATCGTAAGATCATTAACGGCTTCCCATTCCTACCCTGACTGCTTGGTCCTGGCATTGTCACAATGAACAATTAATAACAAATTGCACAAGCCCTAATCGTTTAATTCTCTTGATTAACAATCATTTATTACCACTGATTGCAGTTAATTAACCACCGTTTCTTAATTTTTTTTTTTTTTAATTTTTTTTTCTCTGATAGCTGGCACAAAACGATCACTACCTGTGTGTATTTAAAAAAAAATAAATAAAAATTTTCATTTAGTCTCCACTATTTTAACAAAATTAACAACGACTCTCTTTCTAGCATAACTCAAAAGAATAATAATATGATCATTAATGTTCTCGAATCCTTTTACAGTGATTCCCGCTCCACTCTCTTCTAACGATGAATAATAAAAACACAATGATGTTACGATTATTAATCATTTAACTTTCCTAGTGAATAACAGTTAATACGAACTACATTCACTCTTTTAACAGTGACTGTTAAGTTAATTTCTTTGAATGTTAAACAAAATATGTATGTTACTTCTTGAGAACAGAAATCATCGATTTTTCCAGTGCTCGGCACATGTGTTCCTAAGTTCGGCGAAAAGTTATCCTATTGTCGGCATTACAATTTTTGTTAAAGAAAAGAAGTTTAGGAGCTATTTTGTTAATAATATCGATAGCCATGTCGAATTCTGTTGCGTTTATTTCTGTATTAATTTCGTGTGCAATGGCCAATGTTTCCGAATGGTTTTGAGCACATTTGGTGTAGTCAACGTTTTCAGGATTTGGAGGATATAAACCATATTTTCTAAACCCATTTTTAATTGTGTCTTCCAAATCTATGTTAGAAAGGACCATATTAAGTAGTGGGCAAAACGTAGACTTTGAAACTACTTTGTTATTATTTTCAGCCTTTAACTGCCACTCCCTTACGGTTTTCTTCCATTCTGTTTTAAGCGGCTTAAACACGCTAACATCCGCAGGCTGCATAATATGGGTGGTGTTAGGAGGAAGGGCATACAATATAATGCCGTTCTCTTCGTAAAACTTGCTTAGTTCTAACGTCATGTGGAATTTATGACCATCCACAAACAACAAAATTGGCCGCTGAACATTGTGTTCATTAAGCCAACTATGGACACCGTTGGCGATATATTCAAAGAAGGTCTCACTAATCATCCATCCCGTTTCAGATTTGCCTAAAAACCAATTTTCTGGCAAACTATTTACTACATCTTTAGGTGGTCGCACATATGGAAAGCCAACCATTGGGGCCACTATCTGACCATTTGCTGAGAAAACCAGCAGCACCATTATTGTTTCCTTTTCATTTCCCTTTTAGGGCCAGGACTTTTCCGGTTTTAGGGCATAAACTAAAGCTGGTTTCATCTCCGTTAAATATTCGCGATGGATCATTTAAAATGTCAAAAGCGTTTTGCTCTGTGAGGAAGGTCATTAATTCATTGAACCATTTTTTAATGTATTCTTCCGTTATCACCGTTAGTCCTTTACTTATTCCTTCCGCTTATCTAAGGCTTAGACTGGGATGTCGCTTCAAAAATCCCATATACCACTGTCTTCCTAGGCGAACATTTAAAAACGGTGTGGGTCTACTACATCATCATCTACTATTATCGCTTGAACTGTATTTATCAAGTCTTCAGCTTTTAATGGGAATCCAGACTTTGCTAGGTCTTTGCACCCTTCTGATTCAGTCAAGACTGTTTGTGGACCCATTTTTCTGGCATCATCAGATGGATGGAGTCTGTCCATGTATGGATTCTGTCCTGAATGGTGGAAAGCGGGACGCCATATTTTTTGCTTGCACCCAATAATGTAGATGTGCCATTTCTTACTTCCATTAAAGCACATTTTAGGGACTCTTGGGAGTATTGGTGTATGAGCCTTTTTCCGTTGGTGGACATATTAATGAATTTATATTGCCTGACATTCAAAGAACAGCCTATAATGCCTACTGAACCACGAATTTTCTTCCTGTTATAGGACTTCTAGTTATATAAATGTAAGATTGCCGACTTTAGATCACTTATGTCCTATTCTCGGCAGGTTTCAGTGTATTCAATATAAACTATGCCGACTACTGGGTAAATTAAGTTTTTACTTATTTTTTTTTTAAGAAATAGCAAGAGCGATGATTTCTAAACCATTTTATAAAATTTGAGCTTAATCTGGAAAAAAAAACTCAATTTTCAGTAGTCGGCACCCCCCTGCCGACAATTGGAAATCATATAATTTTTTTGTTCCTAATGCCGGCAGCAATAAAAATTATAAAAAAAAATATTCATTTCCTTAATTTTTCACTCTTAATTTAATATTTGAACTATTTTCTTTCATTATAATCACTTACTTTCTTCAAAAACACTTAATTTAATATAAATGCTTACTTGTTTAAGGAGGAACCTAAACTAAAAATTTTTTTAAAAAACTGGCACTTTTCCACTTTTTGAAAAACCATAACGAATGAGGACAAAAATGACAAAATTATTCATCCCACTCAAATTTACTGATTTCATAAGAAAAGAAAACTATTTTCTCTACCAAAATTAGTTTTAACTTTAATATATAAAGGTCGTTTTTCTTATTTACTTGCATTTTTTTACAAAAACTGCCGACTACTGGTACATGCCGATATTAGGTACATTTACCCTAGTTAAATTTCAATATTGTTGTTAACTCACTTACATATATTCAAAATATCATGAGTACTTATGAGTAGCGAAAAAACGATTCATTGCTGATCTCTGATATCTGATCTCTGATATTTACACGACGTTAGTGCTGTGATGCAACAAGTCGCGAAAGGGTTAATCCGTAGATTATAACCATTACATTAGTGGAAGTGATGACTGTTGCGCATTGTGTTGATAAAACAATTCCAGGACTATTGTCTTCAATTTCAATAGCAAAACAATACGAGATCTTAGTACTCCACTTTGATCGTCAATAAATACAGACACCACGATCTATCTTGCTGATTGTACCGCGTTTATATAATTTTTGGTTGAGATTCCCTTGATTAGACTATTATTGATGGTCCATGGTAGAGATGAGCGATATTTTCAAACCTGTGATTTAATCACGGTCATTGATAATTCACTGGTAACTACAGTGATTGAAATTGCCAAATAACAGGTACTAATAATGTCGTTCTTTCAAAATTGTTACATTCTCAAATTTATTTCATTTTATTTTGAGCGAGGCAGAATTACTATTAGATGATGCTGATTATTTACTTTTGTCTTTTATACATGAACTTTCTGTGAAACTTAATTGTCAAGCTTCATATAAAAAAAAATTACATTAAAAATAATAACATTGATGACACCACTTTGATTTTGTTTAAGGCTCCTTCACACGATCACACAAGTAATACGTAAAGTCTGATGAAAAAGTAAAATGAAATTCCATCCGTATTTCAAGAAAGAGAATAATAGTCGTATGATTATTTTTTCAGTGTTTACATGATCGGTATAAGACAATAACAAAGTAAAATGAAAACAGCTGTTACACTTTTTTTTCTATGTGTTTACATAAAAATACATCCCTGATCTAATGCGACTTGCTTGTTTTTTAAATCATTTCAAAAAATGAAGAGAGCCATACGACTGTCAAAATTTTCATCCGTATTTTCTCTCAATGTGTGATGGTTTCATTACATATTACGTTTAGACGATCACATCCGTACTCTTCTACACAAAATTTTGACAGATCATATTACTTGTGTGATCGTGTGAAGGGGCCTTTAGTAGTCTTTTCGTAGTATGTATCTAGTTATCTCTTTCTTACGACTTAATAAAATACGTTATTGTCATTATTGTATTATTGGAATACTGTGATCACAATCACTGTTTTAAAGAACAGTGATTAACAAATCACGTTCACTGAGAACAACCTTCTTCAAAAATCACTGGATCGCTCATCTCTAGTCCATGGTTATAAATTATTACAAAAACTATTACAAAATTGCTGTGACAATTCGCCAAATATTCTGTTGAAACATCTTGATGATGATGTTGACCGTATTTTTTTTATCGTATGGCTCATTCACTTTTAGTGAATGTGTCTTGTACAGTTTTTTAATCGTTTCTGGCATAATCATTATTTCGGTGTTCGTCTTGGCAGCTCTTTAAACTTTGCTACTCAATATAGTCTGTTAGCCAGTTACATAATTTTCAAAAAACTCACAAGTTTTTTCCAATGAAGATCTTTTTTTTACAAAATATGATATACCCTCCTGATATCATCAATGTATTCTCATCTAAAACCAAGTGAATTTTTGTAATTAAAAACCAACGCATGCCAAAAAATCTCAGTATCACTGTCTGTCATTAAAAAATTATTAAAAAAATATTAAAAAAAAAAATACTCGTCGTTAATTAAATTCAAATTGAAATTAATAACAACGACTAACAAGTAATTCTTAAGGTTTCTTACAACATCAACATGAATATGAACACGAATAATCCTTTCACACACTTCTTGTTTTTATTTATTTTTTTTTTTTGCTGCAGGGGATTAAAGGATATCCAAGTTTCATTTCATTCAAGATTTTTGCAGGTATCAGTGACATACATCGACAATATCATGACACTCAATCAAGTGCACAACACTGATGATAATGATGATGAGTGTTGGAAATGAGTGAGGCCAGCTAAAGTATCAATAACATGAACCGATTGAAATTGAAGCAATTCTTTCCAAAAAGGGGGTGAAGAGAACTTGTTAATGATATAAGTGATCATTGTGACGGATAGAGTGACTTGCATAATAAAAATATTCGAATTTTAGCAAAAGTTCCAGTTAAAGTTAACGCATAAATCCCTGTCTTAACAAAATATTGTATTTATTATTCGATTTCTCTTAACAATTGCTGCGAAGTAACAAAAAAAACCAAAATTATGTTCCTAGTCACAGTGATATTTCCTGTAATTGCGTTACTGATGAGCTTACTAGAGCAAAGTAGACCTGCTGCAGCATATTTACCTCCGTTAGGCTATCTATTAGGCAAAGCCTGGCCTCACAGGAGAATCTTTCTTCATTGCCTCACTCACCTGGACTAAATTGAATGCCTTCTGCAGAGATTGAAGGTCGATTGATAAGTAAGAGAGCATTACCCACTTACATATTCAGTTCGTTTCTCAACGAAAGCTCCTCTTATTTTTCGATGGTTTGATGGAGCTATCAATATTTTATATCTTATTGATCACAAGAATTATTAAACTTTCAGTCTGGTTTACATTCCAAGGCTACTGATAAATCAGAACTTTCTGTTCAGTTCTGAAGCAACGCTTCATGTGGTATCACAATGGGTCACAATGTATGGTCAAATGATCTTTGACTACTCCTGAGTATGCTTTGCTGCTATTATTATTGTATTTTCCATGTAAAGTCACACTATCCTAGTGCTTGGAATAGTGTTATCTGGTCGAGCTGGGTTTTTTGTGGATTGTGGATTCTCCTTTAGTGCCATCCTCGTGATATTACAGAATTTCTCTTTGATGGTGATAAAAGAACTCCATTCCACATTTTTGTTTAAAGCTCTGTAAGAATGTGCATACAGAAGAAGAAGTTTGATTTGTTTGAGGAAATTATCCGTCGGCTCTCATTGACTATACAAAATCTAAGCAAAGACTTTTCCAATCAAACGTGTTATTAAGCTTAACATGCTGCAAATATTGAGCCAAAGCTCATTGTAAAATATCAATAGAATGGCGTACTACCCAGTACCTACTGATCATTTTGATTTGAAGAAAGCCTACCGTACCAAAGGTATATCCTAACGGATGGGAATTAATAAATAAAGTTATAACAAGAAAGGAACTAAAACGAAAAGAAGTACGGCAGAGAATAATTTTAATTCAGAGATATGCAATGCATAGAATGAGATGCAGTCTACTCATCTTTTTGAATACTCATTGCAGATCTCTGATTCATTTGCGTTTTTGCGAACGATGACAACGATGTATGGTCCGGCGCGTCGTCTTTAAAGTGCGGTACAGGTATGTCGTCGCCCCTCGAATGATTTTCCACTGCAAAATTTGAATAAATGTCTCCGTGTTATGATTTACGATATCATTCAGCACGTTGATGAAAAGTTGAGATTCAATTCGGGATAATTTTCATTCATTGCCTTACATAAAACATGGAGAAATTCTCCATAACCTAACCTTGTGCAGCCCTTGCGCTGACTAACTTCTTCCTTTTCCCTGATTGTGGTGGAACTTGGTCAGTAAAGGGACTGCGTTCACCCGTGGCATCACAACGGGACGCTATGCGTGCTCAAGTGAGCTTTGTGACATCAGAGCTACCACCCTGACCTAACCTAACCTTAACTGTGAAACATTACATTTCTTCCAATTCTGCTGGGATGACTTTTAAACTCTTTTTTTGCCAAAGAATTTTCACTCATTCGCACGACATGTGACAATTATTCTAAGTTTTTGAGGAGTTAACCTGTATCCGTTTACTTTATAGCAAATTCCAATAGAGTGATGACTTGTGCGCCGTTCTGTATAACAAAAAAGTACCAGTTTTAACTTTATAATATCAGAAAAGTACTATTTTTAATTTAAAAGTACCAAATTTCGGACCCACTGTTATGTGCATGGTGCATAAATGTTTTAAATACCATACCAAATGTATCATACAAAATCATAAAATGATAACACATTAAAAGTACGGTACTTTCACTGCCATAATTAGAACATAGCAAGTGTTATATAAAAAGTACCTCATAAAAAGTACCATAGAAAAAGTACCGAAAGAAAAGTAGGCAATCCTAAAGACAAAGGTTTTTAAAACTCTAAATCGTAGTTAATTTATTTTACATGAAAAGTACCATATAAAAAGTACCATAGAAAAAGTACCGAAAGAAAAGTAGGCAATGCTTAACTTTTTCAACCCGAAATCGTATTTAATTTAATTAAATCACATGAAATGTACCAAATAAAAAGTACCATATAAAGAGTACAGTGTAAAAAGTACTATTTTAAAGCCAACAGTACAAAATTTCGGCAAATAAATTTTTAAGGTTGAGAAATTTTCATAAAAATTTAAAGAAAAATCACAAAACGCGCTTCAGAAACAATTCTGCGGATATTCGTAAGCTTTAGAATTTATTTTTCTTATTAAAACATACATAATTGGTCATTACAAACCTTCAGTCAGGATTTCGGCCTAGCTTCACACACCACTTATGTTGTGTGCGTTAATTTTATACGTGAGTGTCGGGACCTACGTTTAAAGTCGATTCCGAACGACAGATTTTTTGAGCAACTTTTCATGGCAGGTTTTTATTTACTCTCAGAGTTTTTACCAGAAATCTGCTGAGAGGCAGTCGCCGAAAAAATATTTTTTTTTTTCATATTTCGTTTTGATGCCTGACCTGGGATACGAACCCGGGCTTTACGTCTAATAAGCCAACACACACCTACTAGACTACGACGACTAACGTATTAAAACATGCTTTTTGTAAAAGATTTTCTTTAAATTTTCTTGCATTTCTTTTTTTATTTGCAGTGCGTACCAGTAATCCGTATTTCCTGTGCACTGCATTACCCACCCATTGGCGTTCGAATAAAACGCTGCCGAAAGCCTTTCTTGTGGTGGCTCTAGTAGATGTCTGCGATGGTACGAATGTTTACATCAGGGCTGGCAACGATGAGAACTACTGTGCTGAGTTGCGCAATGAAAAGGCCACAATGAAGGATCAAGTGGCCAAATTTAATGATCTGAGATTTGTGGGACGTAGCGGTAGAGGTAAGTAATACAATAATAATGACAACAACAAAAACAAAATAAAATTTTTATGAATGAATTGTAGTAAAGTGAAGGCAGGCAAGCAGGTATTTTGCATATTTTACATATGAACTTCACGTTTAAATATTTTTTGTGCATACACTTCAATGCACACTTCAGAAGTTCACTCACAGAAGTCGTCACATTAACCCGGCTCGTTTATGGCCCGGGGTCAGCATGCAATTCAATAATGCATGGCATAGCATGCTATGGCAATGCAGTTCATACATATTTTGTAAGGTTTTAAGCAGGTTTATGAAACTCAAGCAAAAACCATATTCATTGAAATTTTTGGGAATTATTTTCGGACATCAAAAAAAAAAACGTTTCACAATTAAAGATGAAGTGTAGCAACTGACATTTTTTGTAAGGAGGACTATAAAAATTCTTTGAACCTTTTGCTTCACTCCTGCAGGCTCATTTGCTTAAAGTGTCTTTTGTGTGTAGAGTTCAGACACTAGACGACATCAGACGCTTATTTCCTTAGCAAGCAAGTCTTTTTAAAATTTTTGAAAATTCGATCGACATTTGCTGATCATTTGACACGCAATCTTCATCCCTCTCTATCTCTCTTTCTCTCGAGGCACATGACTATAGTGTAGTGAAGTGATCCCTAAGAAAATATCATTTTTTTTTTAATCGATTTTAAAGTACTTTAATCATCATCATTCGTGCCTTTTTGGCATTATATTTGCTTAGGTTTTGCTATACAAACTTAAGCTCAAGACATCACCTTCTCTACTCTCTGCCCCTTTTCAAGTAATAGGCACACATGCCAACAATGCAATGCGCAGGTAAATTTTGCTCAATTCTTTGTCTAAGTTTCATGCAATTTTTCTTTTCCTGTTCCTTGTTTTCTTTTTTTTTTAATAATTAATTAGAAGGGGATTAGTTTGTGCTGTATGTCGCTTGTTGCTCGTGTTTTTTTTATGAGTCAAAAATAGTGGCAACATGTGGGTATTTAAAACGGCAGAGACCAATTGACAATTGCATGTCTTGTTCCATAGGCCTTAATAGAGTTTGCAACATATGTTGCAAGTAGCAAAAAATAAATGTTCACAGTAACAAGGTTACAAGGTTAATATGAATTACAAAACACATCTAAAAGTTCTATAATACGAGGCCTGCTATTTGTATTTTGCTTGTGAACAAATGCTTAACACACGAGGCTTCTTTAAACCCATTTGACCTCAAATCTATTTTACCCACCTTAAGAATTAATTTTCCTCAGATGCATAGACACACAAAATTAGTCATTACAACCCTTCAGTTGGGATTACGACCTAGCTTCTCACACCACTTATGTTGTGTGCGTTAATCTTTATACTTAAGTGGCGGGACCTACAGTTTAAAGTCGATTCCGAACGTCAGATTTTTTGAGAAACTTTTCATGACAATTTTTTACCAGAAATCTGAAGAAATATTTTTTTTAATTCGTTTTGTTGGCAGATGTCTGGCCTGGTTTGAACCGTGGCCTTATGATTAATAAGCCAACACACTACTTACTAGACTACGGCGACTCCAATAGTGTCAAATATCTTGGAATCAGATTCTCCACAGATGTGTAACAGAAATCCATTGGTTACCAAAAGACAAGATTAAGATTTCTGGGTTATATAGGTGGGTAGGTAGGAAGCAGAGTTCAGCAATGAATCGTTTTTTTCGCTACTCATAAGCACTCGTGAAATTTTGAATATAAATGAGTCAACAATATTGAAATTTAACTATGTACTCTGTTGCATTCATACTCACTACAACCGTTGATTTATAAGTCTAGGTAGCAATGAGTATGCGTACAACATTGACATCAAACTCATACCATTCGAAATATGTTTGACTCATATGTCTACTCATTTAGATTCAAAACTTTAGAAAAATACTCTTATAATACTTATAAATGATTCTAGTGACTCGAATCATTCATCAAAATTTACAGTCTTAGTTATTTTTGCATTTACAACAAAAGAAAAAAGACAGAACAGCAAGCAGAGCAAACACACAACCTTCTAGTGAGTTTTTTAGTGTTCGTTCGCGAATCATACTTATTTTGTGATTCGTGTATATGTCGAGTTATGGACAGTCGAAATCAACAGCATCATACGTGTTGTTTCAAGTATGAATATGATGAGTACTTCAAACTTTGAATACGAGTAGAGGTTCCATGATATTAAAAGAAGTATGAATGCGTATAAGTATCAGAAATTATGAGTATGATCCGATTCTACTCATCTTTTTGAATACTCATTGATGATCTCTGGTAGGAAGGTTGAAGGAGAGGAGACTAGCCATCATGTAGGCTTGTTGTGCCCTCACCATTAGGAATACCACTTTATTTCATGTAGGTAGTCTGTATCTTGTACAAACTACCTTAACTTTTTCCAGTTCTCCATCTCCTCAGAGATGTGTATAGTAATGTGGCATAGTGTTATACCCGAAATATTGGGATCTCGAGCTTACGAAGCTTGAGCAATTAACACCAAAACGCCGCTATTGCTTCGATTTCATTTCATTTCATTTCAAAAAATGAAAAGAAAGTTAATACCGCAGTATTGAAATGCAATTATATTTGAAGGAATTTTACAGTGAAAACTCAGTTCATATTTCTCCATACACAGTGAATAAGATTAAGTTTTCAAAGTCGCCGTAGTCTAGTAGGTAGTGTATTGGCTTATTAGACGTGAGGCCACGGTTCAAACCCCAGGTCGGACATCTCGAACGAAACGAAATATGAAAAATATTACTTCGGCGACTTTCTATCAGCAGTCTTCTGGCAAAAACTTTGAGAGTAAATAAAAATTGCCATGAAAAAGTTTCTCAAAAATCTGGCGTACAAAGTCGAACGCCCCTCCTATATAAAAATTAACACACACAACTTAAGTGGCGTGAGAAGCTAGATCGTAAATCCTGACTAAAGGGTTATAATGATCAATTATATATGTACAGTGAGCGTCAAAAGAAACTGTACTCTAAGAATAAAATTCTAACAATCATCAAACTCAACTTTTACTACTTAAGGAGAGTGCCCGAAAAAATTTGACAATATTTCGAAATTTTTTTGCAATTTTTTTTGTTTCAATTTTAAAAACTGCCAATGAAATAATTTTAAATTAAAAATAACGGTAATTTATTAATGTATTTTTTTAATGTACAATTTCTTTTGACGCTTACTGTATGTAGGACGTCGAAGTAATAAATATTTGTGAAATCGATTTTTTTTTACCAATTTCTTGCCAAACTTTCTTATTTTTTATTTTTTTTAATTTCTTAAAAATGCTCCTTATTTAGATAATGAAACTGCTTTTGAATTACAAAATTTATTTGCCAGAAGCCTAATGAATCTCTTACAATAGGAGATAATAGAGATAAAATTACACCCGAAATTAATCAAATTAAATACAGTCAATCCAATCATTTATAACAGAAAAGAAATCTAAGATGAATTTTAGAAAAGAAAAAAAAAAAAAAAAAAAATGGAACAATTTGTACTCGTTTCAATAGAAAATGAAAAAAAAACACTGAAATTCTTTTGTTAGCAAACAAGCGTTTTTTCTTCTTCTTCTTTTAATGGAAAATATGTATGATTTTTGTAAATGACTTCATTTAAACAAATAGACTCGTAAAGGAATGACCCAAGAAATAAACAAAAAAATCTCTCGTAATACCTATTTAATGTTGAAAGAAAGATCTGAAGCACGTAAAAAGTTAATTACCCATATGCCATCATATGTATGTAGTTAGATATTGGAAAAGGTAACAGTTTTGTTTTGAAGAAGACGAAGAAAAGGTCAAAAACAAAAGCGTTTATTACCCTTTAAATGTGATGATGAGAGTCAAAAGAAATTACCAGCAATTGTTGTTTACTTTTCTTCAATTTCTTATAAAACTAAAAAGAAGATAAATTGCTAGGAATTATGAAAATAAATTGGAAAGCAAAGCACAACCTAACATTATGTTTCAAATCTAATACTTGATATAAGCTTAAATTACACGTTGCGACAGTGAAAATACACCCGAGTAACTACATAGTTCACGTTGTTCAGTTAGTTAAGTAGAACTCAAAAATACCTTTTTTATATTTCTCGAACCCTCCAAACTTCTTTTATTTGACAAAACCTATTTTTTTAGACTTTACGCACAAATTTATGGATTACTCAAACATTTCTCAACCGATTTCCAGAATTTAAATCTTGTTGGAAAGGGAACAGAAGGAACTTTAAAACGGTATACATACATCTATTATTTGACTTAATGTGCTATGAGATTTGATGACGCAAACTTGGAAAACTCGAAAATTTTTCATATTTTTTAAGTTTATCCATTCATAGTAGCAAACTTTAATAAAAAAAATATTGGATAAGTGATAATATTCTTAAAGTCTGTTCTCTTGTGAAGAGATTGAGTCATCATTTGATCAAATCGGACAAAAATTACCGAAGTTATTATTTAAATAGTATAACAGTCGCCGTGGTCTAGTAGGTAGTGTGCTGGCTTATTAGACGTAAAAGCCAGGGTTCGAGTCCCAGGCCAGACATCGAAAAAATAAAAAAAAATATTTTTTCGGCGATTTCTTCTCAGTTTCTCAAAAAATCTGTCGTTCGGAGTCGACTTTAAACTGTAGGTCCCGCGACTTATGTATAAAATTAACACACACAACATAAGTGGTGTGAGAAACTGCGGGCTTCTTGGGGACGATTGCCTGTTGACTGTCTAATGGTGAAGGTATAGCACTGGCCATTTTATAGTCACCTAGCAGCAACTCGTTTCGTTGCCGTTCGCATCTTCCCCCTTTCCACCTTTCCTAAAAAAAACCTGCACAATGCACTACATGAGCAGGGGCCATCCCCTTAGTGCTGGTTTCATAAAAAAAAAAAAAAAAAACAGTCGTGTTATATTTTTTATATATGTCATCTCATCAAATGAACTTTTACTTCAAAAATTTTTAACATTTTTGATGGATCTTGATTGTTTATTAAAAAATGTGTCAATTTCACGTTTGCACGACTTTCAGAAGTCGGCTAATATTTGTGTTTTTTGCAAATATTATTATTTCCCTTTTCGCAAACATTGGCCAACTTCTGATGGTCGCACAAAAGTGAAATTGACACATTTTGTGATAAACAATCAAGATTCATCAAAAATTCTGAAAATTATTGAACTAAACGTTCATTTGATGAGATGACATATATAAAAAATATCACTCGACTGTTATATTATTTATATAATAACTACGGTAATTTTTGTCCGATTTGATCAAACGAAATGCCAATCTCTTCACAAGATAATGCACTTTCAGAATGTCATCACTTATTTCATATTTTTAAGTAAAGTTTACTGCTATGAATGGACAAACTTGAAAAAATATGAAAAAAAATCGAATTTTCCAAGTTTACCTCATCAAATCTCATAGCATATTAAGTCGAATAATAGATATATGTATACCGTTTTAAAGGTCCATCTCTCCACTTTCCAACAAGATATAAATTTTGGAAATCGGTTGAGAAATGTGTGAGTAATCCAGAAATTTGTGCGTAAAGTCTAAAAAAACAGTTTTTGTCAAATAAAAAAAGTTTGAAGGGTTCGAGAAATATAAAAAAAATATTTTTGACATCTACTCAACAGAACTCACAACCTACACTATGTAATTAGCCGGGTGTGTTTAATTTTTTTTATTTTGTCGCATAGTGTTATCAAAAAAATTAAGAAAAACTCTGTGTTTAGAAAAAATATTTAAATAGCCCTTCAAAGGGTTAAAACTCCTTTAATTGTATTTACATACATATGTCATTTAATAAATGACAGCTAAGCCTGCTTATTAATGGCGCGTGTCATTTTGCTTTCTTTATCTGTTTTCCTCTCCTTTTTATCTTACTAATTAATGAAGAGATTTAAAGAATTTTAAACATTTTTCTACTTAAACTTGGTACAAATTCAAGCTACCAAAGTCAAACAACATAAAAAACAATTCAAGTTTCTAAATGTTATCATAAACTATTCAGAGAAAGAAGTAACGTTTTTTTTAGATCATAAACAAATTTGGCAACTCTCTATATCTCTCTCTCTTCCTCACTCACTTACTATTTAATAATTATAGTTCTGTTACTAGGTTATCATGAAACAAAGAAATATAGATAATGCATTGCGCATGTCCGTTACTTTTGTTCGTTGATCAGCTGTTTTTGTGTGACGTCACTGTAGCAGAAAATTTTGTTGCGTAAAGAGACATTTTGTGTATTTTAATTAAAAACATTTAAAGTTTAAATCAAAAATTAATAAAAATGAAGTGCGCTGTTGTAAATAGCAATAAAAGCAATGAGGGGAAAGGTTCTCTATACAGTTTTTTTCGGTTTTCCAACAAATGTAACGCTTCGAAAGTAGTGGATAAGCTTCTGCGGCCGGAGAAAGTTTAATCCAGACACTTCTTTTGTTTGCATGGATCATAGAAGATTTTGCCAATATGGAATGGGTAAGTAATTAAGAATAAATAATATATTTATTTTAAATTGTCAATATATATTTATAGGTTTTGCTTTAAAAAGGATGGTGTTGTTCCTACAGTGAAGTTGGTCAAATCGAAAAACAAAAAGCTGTTTGAACAGCGAGCTAGTAGAAGTGAACGAAGAGAAAACAAAAAAACTGTTGATCTTCTTCTTAAAACTCACAGCTCTGCCATCATATGAAATAGAAAATCAGCCGACGGAAGAGCAAAGTTTGGAAATTTCCTCCTTGGATGTGGATGATCGAAGTCTAAAAGTGTAAGCAAGCTTATTAAATATTGTTAATATAATATTGTATTTTATAAAATAAATATACATATTAACGTCTGAGTTGGTGTTTCATTATAATTATTGTAACTTAAATCAATGGGGGTAAAAAAGTTGTTAACAAACTGCTTAAAAATTATATAAATGCAAATATATTAAAGTAAAGATGTTAAAAAATCTAACAAATTTAATAAAAAGGGTTTAATAATAAATAATTTTGTATTAGTTATAATACAAAAATAACAATATTTTCATTAAAATATTAATGTAAACAAAATTTCTCCATATTAAAGACATGTGTTCGTGTGATTGTGTTTTTGTTTATTTACTACTGTGACGTACATGCGCAGAACAATAAAATTTTGACAAAATGATTGCGCTATCTTGTATTCTTTGTTTCATGCTAGGTTATGCTTGATTAAGTGTCATTTCAATCACACAATTTTTTGTTTTCTTTTCTGTTAGTGTGTACGTGTTTTGTTCTAATTTCGTTTTTCTTCGTTAATTCGGCCATTATTTTTTGTTTACTTTACTCTATTTGAAATAAGTATTTTATTGTTGTTGTTTTGTTCTTTTTTCTTCTTATATGTTACTCACACCACCATTTAAAATGTTTGTCCTCGTCTATCGAAAACAGTGGACGTCATAATGATTTGCCTTGATTAAAACTCACTGAGATGAGTTGTGAGAGTGTGTGTGTAAATGACTATGAGAGCAATTATTAAATTTTTGTATGAGACTCTTACCAGTGTTGCTTAAATCTAGTTTACACGATAAGGGTTTACGTATGTAAAGTTAGACAGAAAATATTACAGAATTGCATCCGCATTATAAGAGTGGGAGAAAAAAAATCTTACGACAGATTATTCTTTTGTGTTTACATGATAAGTGAAAAAAAAAAACTAAAACAGAGGAGTAATCTAATGAAAAAAAAAATAATTTAATTTCCATTCGTATTTTCTCACAATGTCGTACGCTCTCATTACATATTTTGTTTACATGGTACTATTCGGTATCTTCTGTTAGAAAATTGGTCATGTTGTACGTAAATATTTAATGTGTAAACAAGGCATTATTCCTCTTACAGAATACGATTTTAAAGGAATACTTTTAAAACATTGAATTTTTCTGTTAAAAAAAGAAAAAAAAAAAAAATGAAAAGTTTTATAAAAATTTTCAAACATCACGTGTTGTATATGGCGGAAAAAGACGATTAAATATTTCATAATGTAAGTGAATTGTATCCCAATGGCCACTAACGTTCAAGAAAATACTGCTCTAAAGATTTCACTCCAGTACTGCGATATTATTACACTCTTAAGCAGATTATGCTCCTATCTGCTGTATTTTAGTGTTTATGCCTGCTTGGAAATATGTGTTTAGGCATGTTGGAGAAGGTGAATAACCACTGGTCCTATTGAGCTTGCTCTAGAAAGAGCGTAAGTAAATAATTGCAATAAAGAAAGAGATAGAGGGAGACAAGGAGAGAAAGAGAAAGTAAAACAGAGAGGTCAACTGCCTCAGATACCATAACACCTAATACCCAATCAATTACAAGAGTGCCTTACTGCTATGTAAGCTGCCATCGCCTAATATATGTATAGGTTGCAAGCCTCAACGTCTAGTACTTTGGACGGTGAGTTTGTGGTTTAAACACAGGCTCAGATATCTCAAACAAAACGAGCAGAGCAGAAGATTTCTGGCAAAGATTCTAAGAGTAATTAAAAATTGCCATGAAAAGAGCAAGAGTTGGAGTTATTCACAACGTTCGACGGAGATCTTATGGCAGCCTGACTGTCAGAAAAGATCAAGATGCGAAAGGACCACCGTAGACGAGGATCCATTGAGCAGACCGGTTAATTCCGTCAGAAACACGCTACAATAACCCGACAGTCGGAGGTAAATGTTCAGGTTCAGTCTCCCAGAGTAGACTCCGCTACACACCCCCTGTCGAGTTTGGAGCCATCGGATAATCGGATAATGTGAGTTGTAATCCGAACTTAAGTGTTATAGGTAATGCTTTTTTTTTTTTTTTTTGGTGAAACCAGCACTCAGGGGATGGCCCCTACTCATGCAGTGCATTGTGCAGGTTTTTAGGAAAATGGGTTATAGGAAGGTGGAAGAGAGGGAGTAGTGTCTGTGGACATCTCAAGATGTGAACGGCAAGGAAACGAGTTGCTGCTAGGTGACTATAAAATGGCTAGTGCTATACCTTCACCATTAGACAGTCTACAGCAATCGTCCCCAAGAAGACCGCACCCTTCAGTCCTAGCTTCTCACACTACTCATGTTGTGTGTGTTAATTTTATACATGAGTGGCGGGGCCTACAGTTCGACTCCGAACGACAAATTTTATTGAGAAGCTTTACATGGCAATTTTATTTACTCTCAGAGTTTTTGCCAGAAATCTGCTGAGAGGAAGTCGTTTTGATGTCTGACCTGGGATTCGAACTCGGGCCTTCAGTCTAATAAGCCAACACTCTACCTACTAGACCACGGCGACTTTTTTGATGCTTAAATTCAATCGGTCGTATAGAAAGAAGTTGTATTTACTTTTTAAATAAACATTATTAACAAATATTTTAATGATCAAAATAAAATATTTTCATTTACCAATTAAAAAAAAAAAAATATTAAAAAAATTGTGATAAAAACCCATATTTTGTGGTCAAGAATTTTCTACCCAATTTCAACCCCCTGAAAAAACTGAAAATGAAAAGTTTTTTTTTTTAAAGCAAATGAAATATTTAATGAATGATAACAAACGATTATGGTCAAAGGCTGCCTTAACGGGTTTATTTAAATACCAACAACAACAGTAAATATGGAAAAATAGTATTTAAAATATAATAAAATGGGGGAAAAAAAAGTAAAAAATAAAAAAAGTAATTATTCTGCATTGAAAAAATTGAAAAAATCATAATTTTCTCGAAAAAAATATTAAAAAATATCCTTTTTGACAACAAATATGGCAATTTTACAAATACTTTAAACAAATATTTAAACACAGAATCTATTTAAAGGTATGAAATCATAGCTATACGTAGGACCTATTGTCGTATGGGTTAAGTACAAATAGTGGAAAAGAATTGAAATATTCCAAAGTCTTTGCCAGCAATAGATGTTCTCAATTCAACTTGAATGGAAAGTACAAAGCACGAACTTTAAAGAAACAGGTCCCACATAGATCACCACTTAGGTCACATTCAATTCTATCCGGGTTGCAAACATTCCCTAGAGGAAACCATTCCGAATCCAAAATTAATCTTTCTGTTGCAGCAAAATTGTAGTCTTATATAGGGTGATTTTTTAAGAGCTATAGGAAAATTTATCAAAAAAAAACACATAAAATTCAGAAAAATGCATGAAATCTTTATTTGAATCGATAGTACGGTCCATATAATTTAATGTTTGAAGATTATTTCATGCAAATGTTGACCGCGACTGCGCCTCAAATGGTCCATCCGCTTAGTCCAATTTTGGCATACTCTTTCCAACATTTCGGCCGGTATCTCACGAATGAATGCTTCAATGTTGTCTTCCAATGCGTCAATTGAAGCGGGCTTGTCTGTATAGACATGAGCTTTAACATAGCCCCACAAAAAATAGTCTTAAGGCGTTAAATTGCACGATCTAGGCGGCCGATTGACCGGTCCCGAACGTGAATAAAATGTTCACCGAAGTCGCCTCTCAATAAGTCTATTGTTGCGCGTGCTGTGTGGCATGTGGCACCGTCTTGTTGAAACCACGTGTCAGCTCTTGCATTTTGGGCAAAAAAAAGTTGGATATCATCTCACGGTAGCGCTCACCATTCACAGTTACGTTACGATTCGCAGCATCTTTGAAGAAGTACGGTCCAATGATGCCACCAGCCCATAAACCGCACCAAACTGTGACTTTTTCTGGATGCATTGGTAGCTTTTGCAATGCTTCTGGCTGATCTTCACTCCAAAATCGACAATTCTGCTTATTTACGTATCCATTGAGCCAAAAATGAGCTTCGTCGCTGAACACAATTTTTCGATAAAGAAGTGGATCTTCGGCCAACTTTCCAAGAGCCCATTTTGATAATAAAATTCAATGATTTGCAAGCGTAGTTCGTTTGTAAGGCGATTCATGGTTAAATTATAGACCAAACTGAAGTGAAACAAAACACGAAACGTGCCTGAGCTGTTTAAACCAGTGTTGCCAAAAAGATAATAGCTAAAAAATCACCCGTTATTAGAGCAGAAAAGAGCAGGGCACTGACATACGTACATATGTGGCGAAAGACAGTCTCTTCCTCCTCCTCAGACCTACAGCTGCTGCAAAAGTCATTTGACGGAAGGCCAAGTGTTCGACATGTCTAGCAAAAAGACAGTGACGCACAAGGTCACAAGTGTGTTAGTCCCCTTCTTGTCCATGCGTGTCCAGCAGAGTCCAGCAATAGTGCGCGTACCTTCCTGCTGTCGTGGGAATTGAGCTTTCCTGTAGAACGAGTGAACATTATCCAAACTTACGGAGGCAATCGGAATATGTATTTATGCTCTGTAACACGTCAGAGATTGCGAACGAGCTTCGTACCGCTCATCAGCAATGCAATTTTCAACGATCCAAATCAAAGGCGACGTAAATCGAATGACGACGCAAATTGAAGTTAGAGGGAACAAAAAATTTGACGACATAAATCGAAACAACGTTAATCGAGGCGACGTAAATCGAAGGATTACTGTATCCAGCGTTGCCATTTGCCAAGTTTTCCCTTTTTTTTCCAAGGTTTTTGAGATTCGAAAAATTTTTCATTAATGCCCCTATTATGGTTTACAACTCAACTCTACTTTAGTTGAAATTGTTTTATTTGTCATTACCGATTACAACTTAACCTGTCAAAAATGTTTAAGTTGAAATTATATCACAATACAACTTTTTTGTGGTATTATCGTTTACAACCCTGTTTTAGTGTGGTTGACAAAAACGTCAAAAAATACAACTCCAAAATAGCAGTTGTTTTAAATGTATTATTAATAAAAATGGAAAGCGGGTAAGTAATTTTTTTTTAATTGTCCTCAAATATTTTATTTAAAAGAAATTTCGAATGATTTTTGCAGAAAAAACAGAGTTACAACAAAACAACAGTTTGAAAAACTTGTTGAACTAATGGAGAAGCATCCCGAAACAGGTCGAGGTAAACCGCAGTTTGGATGCAGCAAAAATAAAAATAAAGAATTGTGGGAGGAATTTGCTGTTGTGCTGAACAGTTTAGGGCCGCCATCTAGAACTGCGCACGAGTGGGGACGGGTAAGTAATGGTTAGGAAAGTAGACCAATAGAATTAAAGTGCAAAGATATTTTATGTGTATTATAGGTTTGGATACACTATAAAGCAAACATAAAAAGGAAACTTGCTAACAACAGGAGCAATTTACTAGCAACTGGTGGTGGACCCTCGCAAGAAGTGTCGTTAAATCCACTGGAGGAAAGTGTAGCAAATTTAATAAAAATAAAGGAGCAAGTTGCACCTTCAGGACAATCATTTGGCGTTGAAAATATACAACCAGAGATGGATGTTGATGAAATTATGGACAATTCCATATCACCTTCTGAAATTCAAATAGAAAGCCTTGACCGCCCTACTTCCTCTGCGTCACAAATAACAAGAAATCGCCGCAAATGCAAAAATGTGGAAAGTGAGCGCCTAGAGCTTTTAAAATTGCAGACTCAGACCCAAAAGGAATTGTTAGCAAAAATTGAACAATTAGAGAAAACTATATATAAAAATTATGAAATAAATAAAGAATTACTGGAAGTAAAAAAACAAAAATTAGAAATATATAAAAAACAAGCAAAGCAACAAAGCATTTTGTAAATGGTTAAATGTTCCTTTGCTAAATGCCCTTTACCTTATTTATTTTAGAATAGAATAGTTTTTAGAACACATGAAGTGATATATTTTTTGTTGTATGTCGTTATTTTTAAGTTACTTTTATATATCTCATGAAGTGATATTTTTGTTATTTTATCTTTAAAAAGACTAAATGAATTAC
This sequence comes from Sarcophaga caerulescens, assembly GCA_927399465.1. NCBI lineage: Eukaryota > Metazoa > Arthropoda > Insecta > Diptera > Sarcophagidae > Sarcophaga > Sarcophaga caerulescens. Next base: position 12,514,804 of record OV656873.1, read on the forward strand.
AAATAAAACATGAAATAAAAAACAATAATGAAACATTTGAACTTTATTAAAGTGATAACATGATGTTATTTCGTATTCTTCTGGCATTATCATCATCTTCTCTTTCAATGTTGAAATTTTCATTACTTTGAACCGTACTTGAAGCTGGTGTCATTTCTTCGGGAACTTCTACTCGAAAGTGTAGGCATATATTATGCAAGGCACAACAAACGTTCACAATTTGTGTAGCTTTGTTTGGTGAGTAATGTAAGGCACGTGCAGATAAAAGGCAACGAAATCGGCTCTTTAATACTCCAATTGTGCGCTCAACAATATTTCGGGCTTTCGAGTGTATAGTATTGTAGCGAGCTTTTGGGGAACCAGTTTCTGTCATGCGAAAAGGAGTCATCAAAAAACTTTGTAGAGGGTATAATAACCTTTTCTATTGAGATAAAGATGTTGCATCTCCTTTTTTGGCGATATAATACGAACGTGTGTCCCATCGACGCATCCCAAAACTCCCGGAAACCCAGTTTTTGAATAAAACCACAGTTTTGAGGCGTTTTGATCTTCTTCAGACATTTCAGTTTTTATCCATTTCGCGCAAACACGCTGCTCGATGATATTTAAAACTTCTTTCATAACAACACTTATTGTAGGCTGCGCCAATCCAACATTAAAGTCGTTTCCAGAACTTTTTTGATAACTCCCGTCAGCCAGAAATCTGAGAGTTGCACATAGCTTCAATATAGGGGGTATAGCGGTACCTCGGACAGGTTTTTTGAAATAATCATTTAGTTCATTCAGAAGGAAGCAAAAGGCTTCCTTATTTAAACGAAAATACTGTAAGAATCTACAAAAACATCTATGAAAAAGTTATTCAACTATAAAAAGAACATTTCCTTACATGGCGCTCGGAAGTTCCAAAGGATTGGAGTGGTCACGGAGACTTTTTCTTATACGTAGCACATTAATAGTATCATCATCACTTATGTCGTTATAAAATAAATCAATACTTGTATCCATTTTAGTCTTTATTAAAAAATAACAATTTAAATTCAATTTTATTGTTTTATGTTTTTTACACAATATTATCATCTGTTTGATTATCTGTCAATTTGTCACTTTTTAGGTTGGCAACATCAATACAATTTCAACCAAAATTAGTTGTAATTGTTAATACCAAAAAAAAGTTAAGTTGTTTTAAAATTGAGTTGTTTAAATTTCAATTCAACTAAGTTGAGTTGTAAACCATAATAGGGGCATAAATTTGTTTTCTAACAAAACAAGTTTTTTCGAAAAAATTTAATTTAAAATTTTTTCAATAAATTCAATAATAATAACAAGAAATATTTGCATTTTTAAATAAAATATTGTGCATTTTATTAGTCCCGGACAAAAGAAGCAAGGAAAGACCAACAGACGGCACCGGGCTCTAGTCTTTCCTTTAAAAATGTTGGTACTTTTGTGAAAAAAACAAGTTTTTTTTGGTAAAAAAAAAGATTTCCCAGAAATAAAGTTTTTCCAAAAAATTTTCTGGCAACGCTGACTGTATCCCAGAACCCGTCTAAGAGTTACGGGACGGACGTTGAAACTACGTTCGTTAGAAACTTAATCGCAGTCTGGTTGTCCAAGTAAATCAAGCGATTTGCAAAGAAAATACCGCCACACTTAACAAGCAAATTAAGTAAGCAGGTTATACTCAGTATTGTCGAAAAAATTTTAGGCGAATACCTATTTGAAGACTGGTGGATAGCACACAGAAGCTTACTTTTGATTACATTCCATAAATTTCAAGGAAAAAGTGATAAGATATAGGAAGAATGGAAATAAGGAGTTGGTGCGCCAAAAAATCTGAAGAAAACTGAATAAATTTTTTTTTTTAATTAAAATTTTAACAGAGCCGATGAAAACTATTTCATTTTACCATTTTTACTATTTGACACACAAAAAACATTAAATTTCTTTTAAAATACCTTAAAAAATCGTTTGAACCTCTTGGCAACAATGCTATAAATGATGATGATTGAAATCATTCTTTTAATGCTCTTACACGCTCATTTTGCTTTTATGCTCTCAATCTGTTTGGCAAGTAAATTAAACAGACTCTGAAAATAAAAACACCAGAGAGAGGAAAAAAGAACTAAAAAACAACGGTTTTATTTTGTTTCTTCTTCTTTTTTTTTTTTTTGCTTATTTTGTTTTGTGGGTTGGGTTTCAATTTTGCCACTTCTTGTTATACTTGGCTGGCTGGTTGCCTGTATAAAATAAAAAACATTTGTATGTGTGTGTGTGTGTGTGTGTGTGTAATAAGTAAATAAATGTTTGTTTTTGCATGTATAAGGGAGTGTGTGTTCATTATAAATGGTTGGTTAAACGCAGAAAAACAAACGATATTACTTTTACCTTTGAAAACGAAAGAAAAACAAAAAAAAAACAACAACAACAAAACAACTATAAAAACTACACCCACTTCATTTGTGGCCAACAACAGCAACACAATTTTTCACAAAATAAATGCTAGCATAACAACAACACAAACAAACAGAATAACAGAACAGAATATAATACAACAGAAATCAGCAAAACAAAAAAAAATTCTAAAAAAGCAACATTTAAACAAAACCAAGAGAGTAAGAGAAAGAGAGAAAACGCGCGTACATAGTATATACAAAGTAAGTACACAGAAAGAAAAACGGCGTGCTAAAATCAACTTTTCTATTCTCAATTTAAGCCAAAAAACGTGCTTGAAAAATTAAGCCCGTTTGGCTTAAAACAAGCAAAAAACGGGATTGATGTGAAAAACTAAGCCTTATATTACTAAAATCAACACTAAAAAGCTCAAATCTATCTAAAAAAGAGTAATTTTGACTTATTTGTTATTTGAGTTATGGAATTGTGGATTTTAAGTTCAAAAGTAAAAATTTTAATAATTCTCATTTAGTTCATGTGTTTTATACAATATATATCCAACAAAATGTCGTATTTTTCGCAAGTTGCATTTCTTTGGTAGATGATTTGGATTATTCCGGTCGATGACTTGCATTTTTTTGTGTAGATGACTTGCATTTTTTTCAAATCAATCGATTTTAGGATTAAATCAAGTACGAGTTCGAGCTTAAATCAAGTTCAAAATTCTTGAAACAAGCTCGTTTTTGGATAAATTTAGGTTTTAATCAAGTATAATTTAGGGCTTAAAATCAAGTTCATTGTTCTCGAATAAAGTACGATTTGCCTCAATTCGATCCCATTTATAAGTTAATCTAGCCTAAATCAACTTTATAATTCTTGAAACAAGTGCGCTTAAGGATTACTTCAACTTCTGATTCTCTTGAATCAAGTACGAATTCGATCTTAAATCAAGAAAAAATATGCTTAAACCAAATACATGATGAGATCACTTTGATCCCAAAAGGGCTTAAATCGCGCTAAAATCAACACTTTTGTACTTGGCTGATTCGGGCTTGATTCAACTCTTTTGTACTTGATTCAAGCCAAACCGTACTTACCGTACTATTGTGACCGATATGGATTGATTCAAGCCCGGATGGCTTGATTCTTTTTTTCAGTGTATGAGTAAATAAACGGCATTAAATTGAGAGCAGGCGTAGTTGCTTACAAGAAATATGAAATGAAAATAAAAATCTGATGACAACGAACAATTTTAACCACAAAAACCTCAGCCACTCAAAACAGCAAAAACAAAACAAACAAAAAAAGAATTACTTACGTTTGCACACACATACAGTTGCAGAAATACGCACAATTGAATGCTGTACAGTGTTGTAAACACACTTTATGTTCTCCTGAATGATGAGAGAATATGTAGTGTTGCCGTGAGTGAAAAATTCTTAGCGAATAAGAATGAAAATTTATGGATGTTTTCGTAATTTAAAAGGACCTTTTCATAAGGGCTGCTTATAAACTTTTTTAACACAGGGAAAGTTGAAAATATCTGCGCCTTTTGACGAATGGTTTGTCAGATTGCCATCTATGAAAGAAAAATTCAATTTTTTTTAAGCTTATTTTAAGAAAATTTTAACAAATTTCTTAAGCAGTTTGACAAACTATTTGTGCAAAAATTTCTCAAATTGTCATATTTTTTCTTCTTATAGAGCATTCTTATAGAGTATTTGTTAAGCGGCTTGTCAAAAATGCTTGTAAACAGATTTTTGTGAACATTTTTTAAACTTTTTCGTTTTATTTTTGCAATTGAAATTTTCCGTACATATTCCGCAAATTTTGACTTTGAAACAAATTGGCCAATAATTTGCCAAGCTGTTTGAGCATTTTATCTTGCTGTTTGAGCATCTTTTTAGATTGATTTCAACTCACTTTTCAAATAAAAACGTTTGATTTTTTGTTATTCACATACAAAATGTTAAAAAATGAAAGATATTTCATAAAAGACTTCTAAAATTGCATTTATAGCTTTTTGATCAAACTTTTGTGCGACTTTCTTGCTTATTTGATGTTCTGGAGTTTGCAAAACAGTATTTCAAATTGTTTTGATCAAACAATTATGCAAATATATTTGTTTTAAAATATCAAAATAGAAGGTTAGCCAATTTAGCTTTTTTCTGAAATTTGACAAACGATTGCTCAAACTATTTAGTCATTGGAGAAAACAATTATGCAAATATATTTGTTTTAAAATATCAAAATTAAAACTTATATTAAAACCGTGCAAACAGAAGGTTTCGCCAATTTAGTTGTTTCCTAAATTTGACAAACGATTGCTCCAACTATTTAGTCACTTGGATGAAAATTATAAAATAAATTTGCTTAATTGCACGATAAAATCCTGTGTACACAAGTAATGTACCGAAATATTTGTGCAAATGTTAGTGAACATGTTTTAACACACAGTTTGTCAAACTTTTTGTGCAAATATGTACTTTTGTACATCTAATTGATTTAAATTACAAACTTTTAGCAAAACTATACAAGCAATTGACTGAAAAATTTGTGAAAATGTTAGTGAAAATGCTTTGACAAACCGTTTGTCAAACTTTTTGTGCAAATATGTGCTGTTGTACATCTAATTGATTTAAATTAAAAACAAAACTATACAAGCATTTGACTGAAAAATTTGTGTAAATGTTATTGAAAATACTTTGTCAAACCGTTTGTCAAACTGTTTGTGCAAATATGTGCTGTTGTACATCTAATTGATTTAAATTAAAAACAAAACTATACAAGCATTTGACTGAAAAATTTGTGTAAATGTTAGTGAAAATGCTTTGGCAAACCGTTTGTCAAACTGTTTGTGCAAATATGTACTTTTGTACATCTAATTGATTTTAATTAAAAACAAAACTATACAAGCATTTGACTGAAAAATTTGTGTAAATGTTAGTGAAGATGCTTTGGCAAACCGTTTGTCAAACAGTTTGTGCAAATATGTACTGTTGTACATCAAATTGATTTAAATTACAAACTTTTAGCAAAACTATACAAGCAATTGACTGAAAAATTTGTCTAAATGTTAGTGAAAATGCTTTGACAAACCGTTTGTCAAACTTTTTGTGCAAATATGTACTTTTGTATATCTAACTGATTTTAATTAAAAACTTTTAGCAAAACTATACAAGCATTTGTCTGAAAAATTTGTGCAAATGTTAGTGAAAATACTTTGTCAAACCGTTTGTCAAACTGTTTGTGCAAATATGTACTTTTGTACATCTAATTGATGCAGTTGATTAAAATGTTTGTGCAAATTATAGTAAAAATATTTTGTGAAACTGTTTGTCAAGCTATTTGTGCAGATATGTAGATATGTTTGTCTATATTTGCAAATTAAAAAACCTATACAAACAATTGACTAAAATATTTGTGCAAATGTTAGTGAAAACACTTTGTCAAACCGTTTATCAAACTGTTTGTGCACATATGTTTGTGCAAATAAACTGAAAAAAGAATCCATATTGACTCGTTAATGCCTTCGGTAATGCCTTTTTAGCCATTAATTTAAAAATCTCAAACTTTTGACATTTTCTCTGAGAAAAACAAAACCATGTCAGAAGCACACAAACTGCAAAGAAAAAATAAATTTTATAACGCCCTTTTCGCAAGACTATAAAACGATAATTAAAACTGCCACTGTAGACAAGCCTCCTGCCCTGCAGCCTTTAACGATTCTAAAGACGGACCGCCAACGCAATAGACTTTTAAAAAGTATGCAAGAAGAAAAGGACCGCCAACAGAGTTAATGGCGCGTGTTGTGATCAATTTCATAATAAAACTGATGAAAGCGTTAAACAAAAAAAAAAAATAAAAAATAAAGAAAATCAATTTCCAACACCATACACACGCTGATGCTTTCAATAACTGGGTCATAATTTCAATAATTTACTGCCCTTTTGCGAAATAAAAAGAACAAAAAAAAAATTCTTAAAAAAAACAAGAAAATTAATTTATTTTTCTCTCTTTTTTCTTTTTAATGCTCTTTCTTAGGCAAAAGTTTTACATTAACCATCACTGTGGATACATTCCCCCGACAGGTGGCCACTTATGCGAAGGCAATTAAAGTTACAGTCGATGGACCCAGAGAACCTCGCTCAAAAACAAGTAAGTCCGCTACTAAATCGACCAAATTTATAATTCCACATCATCGTACCATTAGAACACAATTGTTGCCGCCACCAACACCAACAGCAACTGCAGCAGCACGCGCAGCAACAGCAACCAGCCAAAGAAATTTCCTAGAGTATCGCAAAGATGACCGTGATATTGTTTCAGTACCCGCTACAATACACAGCATTTCGCCGTCATTTTCAGAGAATTCGATGAGAAGTACTTCAACGTCATATCGTACATCGGTTGTTGAAGACATTGAAGACGACAACAGTTTCATAACCAGCCTGTATTCGCCGTTTGGCGGCAACGATAGTGTCGATGTTGAATATGATGGTGGTAGTGGAGGTGGTGGTGGTGGTGGTATTCATGGTGTTAGAGGTGTAAATGTGGAGAGTAGTAGTGGTGGTGGTGGTGGAGATGGTATTGGTGAAGGTGATGGTATTGGTGGTGGCGGTAATGATGGTGTTGGTCAGCAGTATGAAATTTATTCCTCAAATGGTGAGAATAGTTTCTAAAATTTTATTTTTTCGGTTATAAGTTAAGGCAACAACAGTTCTATTTATACAGAAATGTAGGGGTTTTAAGATTCGAACTGGGAGGGTCAATACTTGCGTGACTATTTAAACGAAACCTAGCTATGTATTTAGCTAAAGAAGAAAAAAATTAAAAAGACAGATTTGTTTGAGAGATGATTTTTATCATTGGAGTCAAATCTCATTCCACACAGTGATTTTTTAGTTGTGGAAACGAGAAATAGCCACTTTGGTAATCAAGCCAGAGAAATAGCATTTAATGAAACAACTCCTAGGTTACTTCATACCTTTTTTCTCCTCCAATCAGGATTAAGTCTGCTATTAATTACCGTCAAACACAAACTAGATTATCAAGCTGAATAGATGCCTGTTGGTAGGAGCAGCTTTGTCCGATGTGTTAAAAGACCACAAATTTCAAAATATACGAGCTATTGACTCATCCGAACTATTGACTCTAGCCCGCATTATATAGGGTCCGCCATTTAACGTTTTTTTTTCAACTAGTGCTTTTTTCGTGAATGGTAACACTTAGCTCATGTCTGATTTGACAGATAATTAATTTTATCCTTCCGCTGAACGAATATGGTTGTTTATACGCTTGAACAACGCTGGGAAATATTGCGACATTACTTTCAAAATCATGGTAATGTTGCAGAATGCGTACGAAAATTGCGTACGGATTTTGGAAGAAGAGAGGCACCGTCAGCTCCGTATGTTCGTTATCTTGTGAAAAAAGTGAAAGAAACTGGCATCCTCATCGATAAACCAAGGCGTGAAAAGCCAAAAACAGTACGTACACCCGAGAATATTGCTGCTGTGGCAGAAAGTGTGCGTGTAGCGCCATCAACATCAATTCACCGTCGTTCTCAACAATGGAACATTTCGGAGACATCATTGAGACGAATTTTGCATAAAGACCTTGGTATGACGCCATACAAAGTCCAATTGGTTCAGGAGTTGAAGCCAATTGACCAACCAATGCGTTTTCGCTTCGCTAAGTGGGCCTGCGATCGACTTACAGAAGATGCCGATTTTGGCAAAAAAAATCATCTCTTCAGATGAAGCTCATTTTGATCTTGGCGGGTATGTAAACAAGCAAAATTGTCGCATTTGGGGCACAGAAAACCCGCACGCATACATTGAAAAGCCGACGAACCCAAAAGGAGTCACTGTTTGGTGCGGATTTTGGTCCAGAGGCATAATTGGGCCATTTTTCTTCGAAAATGAGCAAGGAGTGGCCGTTACAGTCAATGGCGATCGTTATCGGGCCATGTTGAACGAATTTTTGTTCACAAAAATTGATGAGGAGGATATTGGCAACATTTGGTTTTAACAGGACGGCGCTACGTGCCACACAGCCGAAGCTACACTCGATGTTTTGCGCCCTGTTTTTGAAGATCGCATTATCAGCCGCAGAGCTGATGTCGTTTGGCCACCTCGTAGCTGCGATTTGACACCGTTGCACTATTATCTGTGGGGTGCCGTCAAAGATAAGTGTTACGCCGACAAGCCAGAGACAATTGACGCTTTATAGGACAATATTCGTGAAGTCATTGGTGAAATACAGCTGCACACAATCGATAATGTGCTTAAAAATTGGACCGATCGTGTAGGCCACTGCATGGCCAGCCGAGGCAGCCATTTGAATGAAATTATTTTCCATTATTAACCAGAAGGATTGTACTTTCAAATAAAAAAAAGAAATTTGAGAAAATATTCAGTAGTTTTTTTTTTAAGCATTTTCAAAAAAAAAAAGTTATTTGGCGGACCCTTTATAAGAGCGATTAGAACAAGCTTTGACAGTTTTGTGTTTGCTGAACTCAGTATTAATAGAAACCGCTTCAAAAAGGGAAACAAAGACAGTGAAAACATGTCAAATTTTACAGTTTTTTTCTACTATAAAAAAGAAAGCATTGATCAGGTGGCTTAGAATGTAAAAAGTATCGATCTTATGTGTTTGATGGTATGTGACAGGCAATTACCCACAATTTCATTATCGTTTTAGTAATTTTAAGGCAAAATTTAGTCGAAAACGATTTATCAAACTATTTGTACAGTCATGCGATCAACTTATTTAACTGTTCACTTCACTTATTAAAACGGAAAAGTCTTTATTTGTTTCCTCACATTTGTTCAGTTCTACATCTTGTACAAAAAAGATAGTTTGACTGAAGGCTTGTACAGCTATTTGTGGAACCAAGGGTTAACATTCATCTCTACAGGGTAAATTTTTTCTTGCATTTAAGCAGATGTACAATGAAACAATATGGTGAATAAAGGCTGAAGCAAAAACGGTCAGGATTGATAGTCAGAAAGATTTTTCTTTGTGCCTGGACCGAACTATAATGAGCGTTTCGCGAGAACGCCTGTTGGAGAAGTAGAGTGTAGTATTTATGATAAAATTAAGCAAATATAGTCAAGGCAGTGAGTCGCCCAAAACAGTAACCAAGCCAGGATTGATAATCTGCAAGATTTTAATGTATGTTTGCTTAACTATGCAGGAAACCATTCACTTTTAGGTGTTTGCCTACTCAAACTTTTAATTCGATTTTACATTGTCAACAATTGAACAGTTTGAAGAAAATTCTAGCATACTTAAGTTTTATTTCGAACTTACGCATGCACACATACATAACTCATCTGTCAGGATTACGACCTAGCTTCTCACACCACTTATGTTGTGTGTGTTAATTTAATCCATGAGTGGCAGGACCTACAATTTAAAGTCGACTCCGAACGACAGATTTTTGAGAAACTTTTCATGGCAATTTTATTTACTCTCAGAGTTTTCGTCAGAAATCTGTTGAGAGAAAGTCAGCGAAGAAGTTTGGGGTTTAAACCGTGGCCTCACGTCTAATAAGCCAACACACTACCTTCTAGACTACAACGCCTTCACCTCACACCGTCAATAATTTAATTGCGTGAAGGGCATAATTGAAGGCTAAAATCCTTCTCAAATAAAAAGATTTGAGCAATAGGAGAGTAATTGTGCCCTGTTCAGCTATTTAATAGCGGGCATACGTTCCAGCCTATAGCAAATCATTTTTTTTTTTTTTTTTTGTAAATTATTTTTTCTAGTTTTTCTTTATAGCTATTAGAGATAAGGGAGATGCCATTGATATGATAGAATCTGTATACGATACTGTTATATGGGACTTGAAATTGGCGAAATATATAATGATCGCACAACAAATTCATTTCACGTTAGCATGGGTAGTGCAATGGACTATGTTTAAAGTATTTTTCAAAGACCTTCGGAAGCATAAACCTTTGTAAACCGAGTTATCATGGATCATTTACTGTCTCTAGTAGTACGACATTTTCGAATAAACTTTGAATATTCTAATTTACTATGCATTTACCAGAGACTTTTGTATATATCTGCACGTAAAAACCTATGAAATGGATAGTTTTGTGGAATTGATAGTGAGAATGAGCTTGAAGTAAACGAAGATTGCAATTTTTATTTGACTGTTGGTCAGGGTGCGAATAACAATTGATATGAACTAAAATATATTGGGTTTCCAGATCGCTTTTATTTTTCTAATTGAAAGTCCATCAAACATTTTGAATAGAAACTAAAGAATGTAAAACAAGTGAAAGAAAAATGATCAGATCTGTACATCTTATCACAGATTGTTCCTTTAAGCAACAATGCGAATAAGTCGCATTCTAACGGAACTGGTTTTATGTGGAGCTCGGAATGGTTGAAACCGACCACTAAAGCATCATGACAGTGGGTAACACAATGGGCCATATGACCACCGAGAGATCTTGCCTGTGAACGGCAAGATATCCGCTAACCTAAACTAACCTCACCTAGCATAACCTAGCATACTGTAAACAACTGTAGGCTCAAGGATCATGACAGTGGGTAACACAATGGGCCATATGACCACCGAGAGATCATGCCTGTAAACGGCAAGATACCCGCTAACCTAAACTAACCTCACCTAGCATAACATAGCATACTGTAAACAACTGTAGGCTCGAGGATTAGTTAAACACATGGCCCCATTAATCGTAATACTCTCCAGATACATAGGTCTGGAATACCTAGACAAAGAAAAATGGGCCCCTTATAAATCCCAGAAATATTTAACATATTCTTTTATCACGACAGTATGGGATACCTGGCTTCCAGTCTATCATGTTAAACGATACTAATATTGGACAGGGTGAGGAAGGCGATGGTCAGATCTGTACATACATATTTTCACGAATTCTTCCTTTAAGTAACAATAGGCCCACCTAAATGGCATTGTAAAGGAAACATACCTGATAATATTAAAAGAACTGCCCTAGATTTGAATTCTTAAGATCAAAGATGTGTTGGAAGCCTCATGCAAACATGAACGTCCTTTAGTTGAAATCAAACAAAGCATTTTGTAATGCCGCTAGGATACTTCTAGGTCATTCAGGAATAAACTGTAAACTGTACGCATATACAGTTTTAATTAGAAGCATCATAATATTATCAAATATTTTTTATTTTTAATTTTTTATTCTTTTTAATCACATGTTGTGGTTAAAAAACAAATCCTCTCTATCTTATGATAAGATTTCACAAAAAAAAAAGGCAAAAAAAGAGAATATTTATGTTGTAAGTGAAAACAAGCAAAAAAAAAAAACAAAAACCAGAACAAAAGACAGAAAAAAAAGATAAAAAAACAATGAAGTGCCTTTTGTTAAAACAACTTAAAATGGCAAAAGTTAAGCCGATTATTAGGAAATAGGAAAAACAAAACGTTGCAACATGTGTTCTACATGCGCACACACATAGACACACACACACACGCCTCATCCACCAGTTCATCCATGCAACCATACGCCGTTTATCCATGTAATTTATCTCTCTTCTTCTCTCAGGAACAATGCTTAGAAAACAATGAGATTATGTGGCTTAATCCGGCATTTAAAACATGTTTGATGATCCAAATATTATAAAGTCCTTTCAGCCATTCATTCATGCATTCATTCTTTTCTAAATGCCTTAAACAACTCGAACAACCTGTGGCGTTAATTAGTGGGACTGCGGCAGTTCATTAAAAATGCGTTCTTTACTTATTAAAGGATTTGGCACAGTAAACAAAAAGGGAAACTAGTTGAACAAATGTTGCGGAAGGATGTTTGAAGAAGAGCCGGTCAATTTGAAGGCAATTTAATGCAACAGTCGGCAATAGTATCGGTGGCAGTCAAGTCGAAAGTAAACGTTTTTGTAATACAATGCCTAAGGCATACTTATACGATTCATTTTATATTCGCAGCGAAATATGGAGTTAATCACCACCTTCTATTCAAAGTTTATACAAGGTATTCTGAGTTTGACTAGCGTTAGACCTGAGCTAAGAACGCTTTACTTGTAAAGGGTCCGCCAAATAATTTTTTTTTTGAAAATGCTTCAAAAAAAAAACCACTGAATATTTTCTCAAATTTTCTTTTTTTTAATTGAATTTACAATCCTTCCGGTTAATAATGGAAAATAATTTCATTCAAATGGCTGCCTCGGCTGGCCATGCAGTAGCCTACACGATCGCCAATTTTTAAGCACATTATCGATTGTGTGCAGCTGTATTTCACCAATGGCTTCACGAATATTGTCCTTTAAAGCGTCAATTGTCTCTGGCTTGTCGGCGTAACACTTATCTTTGACGGCACCCCACAAATAATAGTCCAACGGTGTCAAATCGCAGCTCCGAGGTGGCCAAACGACATCAGCTCTGCGGCTTATAATGCGTAGCTTCGGCTGTGTGGCACGTAGCGCCGTCCTGTTGAAACCAAATGTTGCCAATATCCTCCTCTTCAATTTTTGTGAACAAAAATTCGTTCAACATGCCCCGATAACAATCGCCATTGACTGTAACGGCCACTCCTTGCTCATTTTCGAAGAAAAATGGCCCAATTATGCCTCTGGACCAAAATCCGCACCAAACAGTGACTCGTTTTAGGTGCGTCGGCTTTTCAATGTATGCGTGCGGGTTTTCTGTGCCCCAAATGCGACAATTTTGCTTGTTTACATACCCGCCAAGATCAAAATTAGCTTCATCTGAAAAGATGATTTTTTTGCCAAAATAAAAAAATATTTCTCAGCGTTGTTCAAGCGTATACACAACCATATTCGTTCAGCGGAAGGATAAAACTAATTATCTGTCAAATCAGACATGAGCTAAGTATTACCATTCACGAAATAAGCACTAGTTGAAAAAAAAAACGTTAGATGGCGGACCCGATAGAATAAAATTTTCAAAAATGAAAACGTTTCACAGAAATTTCTAAAGCTTTAAAACGACACGAACACCAAAGCGGTCATATGGTTTTAGGCACACTTCCTGTGGATACTTCAGCCTCGTTTTGAACAAAATCAGGTTATTAAGAGTGGGATTAACTTTGATTAAAGAAAATCTGGTGAAATAATCTAAAATAAATGAAAGCTCGTACGGCCGACCCTATAATTTCTGAGTTTCCGAGACTCTTAGACTTAGTATTGTTTAAGGACACGTCACAAATGGACTTCAGCCAGGACAACAGCAACAAGCAAAGGAAAATACATGCAGCTAGACAAAATGAATACAATATGAATAGTGAGTGTAACAGCCAGTTGACGACATGGAAAGTTTTGTTGAGCACTCAAATCGTACCCACGCTGTCTACAGTTGACAGTACGGAGTCTAAACTCAAAGATACTGAAGCCAAAGAAGCTCCACGACGTCTTGAATAAAACTAACACAGTTGAAGGCAATAAGGATCCATTCACCAGATGCTCGACGACATACAACGGCACTGCTATATCCAACAGTGGGCAGCGAGAGAACGAGGGAACTACATGAGTTCGACAAGAAAATGGTTCGCATTCTTAGAGCAGATTTCTGGCAAAAACTCTGAGTGCAAATAAAATTGCCATGAAAAGCTTCTCAAAAAACTGTCGTTCGGAGTCGACTTTAAACTGTAGGTCCCGCCACTCATTTATAAAATTAACGCACACAACATAAGTGGTGTGAGAAGCTAGGTCGTAATCCTGACTGAAGGGTTGTAATGACCAATTATGTATGTATTGTATTCTAACGGGACACTCGAATTGGGACAAGCTCGAATTGCCCCGTCAGGACTACTGCTGGAGCTGCAATGATGTGGAGGAAACGGAATCGGTACAACACCTATTATGCGAGTACCCTGCACTTCAGTTATCAGTTTTTGGGTGACAGAACGTTTGAAAATCTGGGCGTGGTAGCGAACGTGCCACTAAGGGAACTGGCTGGTTTCATCCGGAGCTCGGAATAGCTCAAACCGACAACTAAAGGATAATGACAGTGGGTAACACAATGGGCCATATGACCACCGAGAGAACTTGTCTGTGAACGGCAAGATACCCGCTAACCTAAACTAACCTCACCTAGCATAACCTAGCATACTGTAAACAACTGTAGGCTCGAGGATTAGTTAAACACATGGCCCCATTAATCGTAATACTCTACATAGGTCTAGAATACCTAGACAAGGAAAAGTGGGCATCTTATAAATCCCAGAAATATTTATCATATTCTTTTATCACGACAGTATGGGATACCTGGCTTCCAGTCTGTCATCTTCAACGATACTGATATTGAACAGGGTGAGGAAGGCAATGGTTACTCTCTATTACTGTAAGATAGTGATTGAAAGAAAATAGAATTTATTCCCGAAAATTGTCCATAAGATCTATACCGTAATAGATCATCCAATTCGTCCAATACGAATAATAGTACACCGTAGTGGCTCGGAAAAAGAAATCGAGCTTTATACAATACCCATTTAACGTCCTTGATGGTAGTATGGTCTAAATAGGCAATTGAGTAGCAGAGACCTCTCTCGTACGACAAAACTAAAACTCTACAAGACGCTCATCCTCCCCGTACTTCTTTATGGCGCAGAGGCATGGAGTCTATTAAGTATTGATGCAGCAGCCTAAAGAGTATTCGAGAGAAAAGTCCTACGTAAGCTCTTCAGCAAAATGTGAGCTGACGATGACTTCCGCATCCGATCCAACAGTGAGCTGTATAAGCTCCTCAACGACATAGACGCTGTGCAGCGAATTAGCATCCAGCGGCTGTGCTGGCTCGGTCATGTCGTTCGAATGGTGGCGGATGCTCCAGCGAAACGGATATTTGATGCGGGGATCTGCGGAATATCGGCGAAGAGGGCGACCTTGTTTGCGTTGGAAGGACCAGATCGAGGAAGCCCTGTCATCGATTGGTGTGACCAACTGGCGTAGGCACGCCAGAAGCAAAGGCGCCTGGAAGGATGTGTTAAGGCAGGCCGACATCCATTAATCGGGTTGTTAATGGCCAATTAGGTAAGTAAGTAAGTAGATGGCAGTTTGCACTTACCACCACCTTTCATTGAAGTAAGTAAGAAACTGGTGTTGAACACTTAAGTTGTCTTAAAAATACTTCACTATGGAGTAAAAAGCTCTGATGAAGGCGTAATTAATTTCAAAATAGCAACAATTATCAAAGAAGATAATGCGTTCAAAGAAGGCTACAAACCATTCATTTTAAGCTAAAAACAATGGATTGCTTTTTACTATACCTTTAAGGATTTACTTGTTTAGAAGCTTTCAAATGCCCTATTAAACTTTGAAATTGTTTCCAAGTTTTTATTAAAATTCTTCACAATAAGTATGTCTTACTGGCACAGTGTAACTCTTACCAAAAATAAAAAAAAAAATGATTTAAAAAGAGGGGAGTTGAGTTATTCATCTGCTTATTGGTAGAGCGTTTCGGTTGCTGTTCTGTTTTTGGTTGGCTGCTTGGGTTACTGTGTCAGCTGAAAAGGACAGAATAATTGAAAGGAAATGGAACCTGTTCTGTATGGCCTGTTTTTTTTGTTTGTTTTACCCTCTAAACAAAATTGTTAACAAAGGATTTCATTTTCAAGATTTTTACGTATTGTTTTTAAAGGTGTTTTTTTGTTGGTTTAATTTATGTTTTGTTTACACGTAATAGGAGCGCTGTCAGGTACATACATACATATGTAGTTGCAAAAGAGAACTTTTTAAAAAATGGTTGTTTAAAATGCAAAATAATATACAACAATTACAACAAAAATAAAAGCAAAAACCTTATTTATTTATTTTATTTTTTATAAAAAAAAAAATTTAAAAAAAAAAATACCAGCATGAATACACGAGTATGTACAAGCATGAGTTTTATTAGCCCCTTAAAGAATTTTTTTGTTTTGCAGTCGCAAGAAAGAAAGAAAAAAAAGCCACTTTGCGGTTTTTATAAAAAAAAATTGAAAAAAAAACCTTTAATAAGGAGGGGATAGAGAAGAGAGAAAAAGTAACAGAGTGCTATAAATGGATTTTTCATTTCTAAAGCTTGTTTTGCTTCTTTTTTCTTTACATTTCTATAATAAATTATGCAGCAGTTTTAAGTCTTCATTTTTATAAAAAAAAAAAAAAAAAAAATACAAAAAAATATTTTTTTTAACACAATAATTAAACATACTTATATTTATAAAAAAAATACTGTTTTGTACTTTACTGTACTACACTTACCCATTTAATTGGAAACTTCATTGTATTGTACTTCTTTTGTTGTTTTTTTTTTTCATTTCTAGGTCCCCCAAATGGCACACATTTTCGTGCGTTCGGCTTTCCACAACGTCCCTATCCTGATGCCAGCCTTAGTAGTCATTTTCGTGAATTGACTTCATTACATCGTGTTACCCGCTCATCAGCAGCAGCTGCTGCTGCTGCCTCAATGGTGAATTCAACATCGACACCAGCGTCAACGACCGGCAGTACGGCAAGCGGCAGTTTAACGCAATTGGTGGGTAGCAGCGGTAATCATTCACCCACAAGTAGTGCATTGAATTCCGATTGCCAGGGTTATAAACCAAATGCAGCGCATATACAAGGTAATTTTAATACTAATGATAGGGAGATAAAAAAAACAGTTTAAATTAATGATTTTATTTAATGGCGTATACAGACATCGTAGTCACTATTAATAATAATAGCCGGTAATTTAAGTAACAAGGCTTAGAAAAAGTTGTTTAGTTTTGAAGACTTAATTAGGGCTTAGAAAGCGTTAACAGTTGTGTGAAATGGAAGTAGAAAGATTGTTTTTAAATTCTTAGATAAGTTTTCAAATTTTCCCTCAGCCTATACTACAAATCAATTGTTATGCAGGGCTTTAGTATTCTAGGTGGGCTTGAAAAGTAACGGCTTTGAGCCTTTAACTGTTCAATTTTGTTTCAAAACACTTCCTCTTCTCTGCTTAATTAATTTCCAGCGAAGACGAGTATACTCGACATAAACAGACTAAAAAATGTAAAATTATGCAATTATAACTAATAATCAGACGTAGCATATTGGTTTTTTTTAGAAAATATGTATATTTTTATAAGTATACTTCACCAGAATTTGTTATTTCAGTTTAATACAAGCTATTGCTGCCAAACAAATGAAAGTTCTAAAATGTAAAATTTTTAAAATGACTTTATTTGACATTCTCAGGAAAAATTTCAATGGATTCATTGAATAATAATTTGAATACGAATTTTTTTCTTTCGTCAAGACAAGTATACTCGGCGTTATACGAAAAAATGTACATTTCACTCTGACGAGTATACTCGACATAAACTGTTAAAGGGTTAATTGGGATTATTAAAATTATTCTATTCAGGATAAATATGCCTCGATCTATTTAATGATTCTCAATGAAACTCTCAACTTTATTAGTTAAAAACTAGGTCAATCAATTGTCACAAGCTTCTATGGAGTCAAACTTTACACCAACAAATTTTCACGCCAATAGGCTGGATGCAATAGAGCTTTCCAAAAGTAGCTTTCAGTAGGACTCAGTACAGATGTTTTAACCAGGACTTGTAATTTCATTACCAAGTTTTTTAGTAGATTGTCCTATAATGATAGGACAAGAAAAAGCATTCTTTGTGAAAATGTAATAGATGAAGTGGTGAGAAACATTGTTCCTTGAGCCCTACGATTTCTCATGAGGTGGTTGTGCCTGATTTTGGTGTGATAGTTGTTGTTGATGTTATCCTTTATGCATGGTGAGATGGATTATTAGATTAGGGATTTTATTTTTTAAATTTAGAAGCAGTAATGAAAAAAATTTTAAGATGCGATTCAGTATTTCTCGGGTTTGTAGTACAGTACTTTCAATGATATACTATGACACCTTAAAGCTTTGAATATCTTCAAAATAATAGCTGAACTGCACATGAAAATGATTGCGAACAAACATACATACATACATAATTGGTCATTACAACCCTTCAGTCAGGATTACGACCTAGCTTCTTACACCACTTATGTTCCGTGCGTTAATTTTATACATGAGCGGCGGGCTTGTCTGTATAGACATGAGCTTTAACATAGCCCCACAAAAAATAGTCTAAAGGCGTTAAATCGCACGATCTAGGCGGCCAATTGCCCGGTCCCGAACGTGAAATAAAATGCTCACCGAACTCGCCTCTCAATAAGTCCATTGTTACGCGTGCTGTGTGGCATGTGGCGCCGTCTTGTTGAAACCACATGTCATGCAAGTCAAGCTCTTGCATTTGCGGCAAAAAAAAGTTGGATATCATATCACGGTAGCTCTCACCATTCACAGTTACGTTACGATTCGCAGCATCTTTGAAGAAGTACGGTCCAATAATGCCAAATTCAATGATTTGCAAGCGTTGTTCGTTTGTAAGACGATTCATGGTTAAATTATAGACCAAACTGAAGATGTTTGACAGTGAAACAAAACACGAAACGTGGGTGAGCTGTTTAAACCAGTGTTGCCAAAAAGATAAAAGCTAAAAAATCACCCTTTACATGAGGGGCGGGACCTACAGTTTAAAGTCGACTCCGAACGACAGATTTTTGAGAAGCTTTTCATGGCAATTTTATTTAATCTCAGAGTTTTTGCCAGAAATTTGCTGAGAGGAAGTCGTCGAAGAAATACTTATTTTCATATTTTCGTTTTGATGTTTGACCTGGGATTTGAACTCGGGCCTTACGTCTAATAAGCCAACAACACACTACCTACTAGACTACGGCGACTTCAAGTTTTTTAGTTTATTGTCCTAGAATGATAGAGTTGCCAACTTTGCTTAGAAAAAGTAATCTTTGCATGGTGAAGTAGTGAGAAACATTGCTCCTTGAGTCGTTCGATTTCTCATGATGTGGTTGTGCTGATTTTTGGTGTGATATTTGTTGTTGATGTTATCCTTTATGGATAGTCAGACGGATTATTAGATTAGGAATTTTATTTTTAAAATTTAGAAGCCATTGAACTTCTTCTAGAGATCCGACTCTACATTTTTCGGACTTGTAATGAAGCATTTTAAACGCCAAACTATTTCACCTTAAAGCTTTGGATATCTTTTAAATAATATCTGAAGAGAAGTGCACATGAAAACGATT
Source organism: Sarcophaga caerulescens (assembly GCA_927399465.1). Classification (NCBI taxonomy): domain Eukaryota; kingdom Metazoa; phylum Arthropoda; class Insecta; order Diptera; family Sarcophagidae; genus Sarcophaga; species Sarcophaga caerulescens. The sequence goes on from OV656873.1 coordinate 12,534,313, forward strand.
GCGAACAAAGGATTGCTCAAAATAATTTAACCTACGGTTGTAGCAATTGACCCAATTGCGTTTAAATGAACCTGATGATAAAAAAAGGATTTCCTAGTCAAACGCATGATTTCCAGTAATTTTTCTGCGAGTTTAAAAAACGAGATAGTTGTTACCAAAAGATTTTCTATTTTTAATCTCGAAAACAATTGCGTTAGAAAGTCTTTGATATTCACAATATATTCCAGAATTTTAAAATTCTTAAGAACTTTTATTTCAAATAAAATGTTTTAAAGTATCATAGACTTAGCCCCCTATTCAAAAACAAGTCTAATAAATAATTAAACAAAAAACACACACGCACACAAATACATTCAATCAAATTGTATCGAATTTAAATGAATTTAAATTAAAAATAAAACTGAATCACCTGTTTTAACAGTGGCGCCTAAACTACTGAGTCATTCAGAGAAGATTTTTTTAACGCAAAAAAAAGCCAAATAAAATTGTACGTTAAAATTAATTTTATGCAAAGTATTAACACTTTCATTAATGAACTGAGAAAAAACACAACGAATATGTTAATTAATTTATTTAACAAAATCAAAATATTGAAGCATTTTTAGGAAATTTTAAGATGGTCAAGGTAAACTTAGTCATGCCCTATGGAAAAATTTTATAAAATTTCATTATGAATTTTTAAATCGTTTCAACTGAACAGAAGAATTGATATTTATTAGTTACTAGGAAAAATGTTAATAATTTAAATAATTTAAAACATATTTAAAAAAATATATATTTTTAGATTTCCACAGAAAATCAAATTAAAAATATATTTTGAATTAGATAAAGAAAGCCAATGATAAACAGGTGATAGACAAGCAAAATGTATAGACCACCAGTTTCATCAGTAGGTTGGTTGGGTTAATTAGAAAATATGCTGATGAGTATACATACCTTATTTTTATTATCGTCATAGGGGTCTAGCGTGGAATCGCGCCATAAGATAATTGAAAAGTCTATTAAACTTCCAAACAATATAGCACCATAACTAGATTCGCCTCTGTGCTAGACAACCTGTCGTACAGTAAGTAGGTGGTGTGTAGTTCCGTCAATTTGTTCTTTAAGATAGACCCTAAGAATATTAATGCTAGAACGCTCAGTTACGCACTCGCTCATGTAGACAAAGAGGCTTCGTATGCAAAAGAAAACCAGATTCGGAGGGAATATTATTGACAGATCTCGAATGAGTACATTTGCCTGTCAACATAACTACCACAGAGGCGATTTGATGGCATTGTATCGATGTATTGTATCGATGATTTTCTATTAAACAAAATAATATGACAACGTTAAATATATCCTCAAAATTAATCAAGATCGTAAGGCATAGCGCATTCCAGGTGGTACTGTAGAATAATCCAAATAATAAATAGTGGCCGCATCCCATTCCAAATTTTGATTAGCAATTGCTGTACTTAACTCGTAGTGTTGGATATTTCGATTTCAAATTAGCAAACATGGATGACATTAGTTACATACATACATAATTGGTCATTACAACCCTTCAGTCAGGATTATTGACCTAGTTTCTCACACCACTTATGTAGTGTGTGTTAATTTTTATACATAAGTGACGGGAGCTACAGTTTAAAGTCGACTCCGAATGACAGATTTTTTGAGAAACTTTTCATGGCAATTTTATTTACTCTCAGAGTTTTTGCCAGAAATCAGCTGAGAGGAAATCGCCGAAGAAATACTTTTTGTATTTTGTTTTGATGTCTGGCCTGGGGCTCGAACCCTGGCTTTACGTCTAATAAGCCAACACACTATCTACGAGACTACGATGACATTAGTTATTTAAGTATTATTAACCGTTTCGCGACGTTTGATGTCGTGTAAAAAAGTCAGTCACTTATTGATCCACAGAGGCTAATGCCACATATACACGGCAGAAAGAAAGTTCACTTATACAGACGATCATGTAGGCAATAGGACCACAAGGAATCTGCTTGACAAGACCTCGAATGTAATTGATGATTGGGCCGATTTGTCCGGAAGCACAACAAAAGCTCTTGTAGAGCAATCCAAATAATCAGTAATAATGGCATCGCTTTAGAAATATCGGGCGATTTTTTAGCTATTATGTTTTTGGCAACACTGGTTTAAACAGCTCACGTACGTTTCGTGTTTTGTTTCACTGTCAAACATCTTCAGTTTGGTCTATAATTTAACCATGAATCGTCTTACAAACGAACAACGATTGCAAATCATTGAATTTTTTTTTTATCAAAATGCGTGCTCTGTTAAGAAAGTTCATCGCGCGCTTCTTCCATTTTATGGTCAGTTTAATCGACCCACTGAAGCGGCTATTTTTTTGCCCAAAATGCAAGAGCTTGACTTGTATGACATGTGGTTCCAACAAGACGGTGGCACATGCCACACATCACGCGTAACAATGGACTTATTGAGAGGCGAGTTCGGTGAACATTTTATTTCACGTTCGGGACCGGTCAATTGGCCGCCTAGATTGTGCGATTTAACGCCTTTAGACTATTTTTTGTGGGGCTATGTTAAAGCTCATGTCTATACAGACAAGCCCGCTTCAATTGACGCATTGAAAGACATCATTGAAGCATTTATTCGTGAGATACCGGCCGAAATGTTGGAAAGAGTATGCCAAAATTGGACTAAGCGGATGGACCATTTGAGGCGCAGTCGCGGTCAACATTTGCATGAAATAATATTTAAACATTAAATTATATGGACCGTACTATCGATTCAAATAAAGATTTCATGCAATTTTCTGAATTTTATATCGATATCGACGATGTATGGTCAATCGCGCCGTCGTGAATAATAGTTGCAAAGTGTGGTACAGGGTTAAAGCTAAATAGAACTTGATTTTATGCTTTTTGAGAGGGCATATATTTATTGTTCGGATTTGGTGCAGGATCTAAGAGGCAGTAATAAAAAGACAGCTAATATTTATTTCTTTTAATTTCATATCACAGTCAGAATAGTTTCTAGACCTATAAATTTCCATGCAAGTGATTCAATGTTTCTTAAAACAAATCAGTTGGTTCTCAATTCGATATAGATACTATGACTCCTTTTGCTATAATTTTCAACGTAGCGCTCGAGAGATAATACGGCTGCATTGGGACTCTGAGTTGCTTAAGAAGTCTGTCCGTATTAAGGTTCTCTGTCCAACAAATCTGTCTATTGTGGATTCTAATTTAATTTACATATATTTTCCAGACTTTAGTTATAATCTAGTGCAGTATACCTGGTCAAAGAGACTGGTAGACCTGTTTGCGTTTCGAATAAAGAAAATTCCATATTCAATGTTAGGTGTGAGCAGTTTGAATGAAATCCTTACAAGTAGTTTAAAAACCTCTCAATTTTAAAATTTTCCATTTGTTTGTTTATTGCTAAAAATCATCGTTAACTGAAATATAAGCTGCTTTGATGTAGGGTATCAAAACTCACTTGAAAACATTTGGTTTATTTGAAAGAGTAAAACATTGAAACAAAAAAATTAAATATAGAATAACCAATTAGACCGGAAATTCCTTTAACTGTTTGTGAAAATTTAAAAAAAATAAAATCTTTCAAAAATTATTTTAAAATTTCCTGGCAGGCGGCAATCAAACGCCATAAGTTTATGTAGGTCAAAAGATTAATAATAGTTTTAAGGCCAAAGGCAAGTAATAATAAAAAAAAAGGATTTAATAAATCAAATGTTTTCTTCTCCACCAGCTTAAACCAAAGAATACAGTTTAAATAAATAATTTGGAGAGAAGAAAAAATCTTAAAAGTTTTTAAAATAATGACCTTAAAACAGTAGGAAAAGCCGCAAATCAATCGAAATGTGGTTTCTGCCCGAACAGAGGCAGCTGTTGGATAGGGCCACTTGTGTGTTATACATATAGAGATACACTATTTTTATTTTGTAGTTGCAATTTTCAATTTGGCTTTTGAAAGTAACTTTACATTTTTTTTTTAAGAAATTACAAGTAAAAGTATTACAGAAAAATTAAAACCACAATTGCCGAATTAAGCAAAAAAAAAAAAAAAATCAAAGAATCTGTAACAAATTTTTCTGTGTTCATAAAAATTTCAAGCACTTGCTTGCTGTACTCATACTTAAGTTAAAACCGAAAGAGAGAGAGAGAGAGAGATAATCGGGCCATTAAACAAATGTTTCTTGACTTTAGAACCATTAACTTATCACTGTCATTGCCCTTATATAAAATTTCATGTGCAACTAAACAATGTTGCCCAAAAAATTAAAAAAATTAAAAAAATTAAAAAAAAGCCAATCAAATATAAACAAATTCTTTTAAATGTTTTAAATTCAACATGCAAATCTTATTCTGCAAAACATTAAAACTGAAAGTCACACATTGGTAATGTAATCTTTCAAATTCCTGACATGACAGCTTCCACTTTCAAAGCTTCCACTTTAATGTTGAACTCCTGGAAACATGTAAAGAAAGTCATGCGTTTATTTTTATCTTTATTTCGGGGGCTAAAAGGCAAACGGAAATGCTTTTCAAAAAGAAGTTTTGGTAGCTGATGAAATGCCAAAAAAATAATTCTTAACAAATGTAGTGCACATGAAACACAATTTAAGTTCTAAAAAAGAATTTCAGAGAAATAAAACAGGGTCTTTCTAAAAGAGGATTTAACTTCCCATGAATGTGTCGTAGTCGTTGTTGGCTTATTAGACATGGGGCCGTGGTTCAAACCCCAGCCCAAACATAGCGAAATATGAAAAAATACTTATTTGACGACTTTTTTTTAGCCATAAAAAAATCCGCCTTTGAACTGTAATTCCCGTCACTCATGGATAAAATTTACACACACAACATGGGTGGTGTCAGAAGGTAGGTTGTAAACCTGGCTAATGGGTAGTAATACCCATTTAAGTAAGTAAGTTAACTAAGAATTGGGATCCCTCAGATAACACGGTGCGACAGTGAAAATACACCCGAGTAACTACATAGTCCACCACGTTGTTCAGTTAGTTGAGTAGAACCCAAAAATAGCTTTTTTATTTTCTCGAACCCTCCAAACTTGTTTTATTTGACAAAAACTGTTTTTTTTTTTTAACTTTACGCAGAAATTTCTAGATTACTCAAACATTTCTGACCCGATTTCCAAAATTTAAATCTTGTTAGAAAGGGTAGATTGATGATTGTTTATCACAAAATGTGTCAATTTCACGTTTGAGCGACCACCAGAAGTTTGCCAATGTTTGCGCAATGAGAAATAATGATATTTGAAAAAAACACAAATATTAGCCGACTTCTGGAAGTCGTGCAAAAGTGAAATTGACACATTTTGTGATAAACAATCAAGATCCATCAAAAATTCTGAAAATTTTTGAACTAAAAGTTCATTTGATGAGATGATAAAAATATAACACGACTGTTATATTATTTATATAATAACTACAGTATTTTTTGTCCGATTTGATCAAATGATGACTCAATCTCTTCACAAGAGAACAGACTTTAAGAATATTATCACTTATCCTAAATTCTTTTTATTAAAGTTTGCTTCTATGAATGGACAAACTTGAAAAAAATATGAAAAAAAATTCGAATTTTCCAAGTTTACCTCATCAAATCTCATAGCATATTAAGTCGAATAATAGATATATGTATACTGTTTTAAAGGTCCTTCTCTCCCCTTTCCAACAAGATTTAAATTTTGGAAATCGGTTGAGAAATGTGTGAGTAATCCAAAAATTTGTGCCTAAAGTCCAAAAAAACAGTTTTTGTCAAATAAAAAAAGTTTGGAGGGTTAGAGAAATATAAAAAAAATATTTTTGAGATCTACTCAATAAAACTCACAACCTACACTATGTCATTAGCAGGGTGTATTTAATTTTTTTTATTTTGTCGCATAGTTCTCAGCGATTTAACCTCATTATTGCGTAAATTGCATTTCGATTTGCATTTCCATTCATATAAAAGCCAACTCGCATAACAATTAAAGCCGGATCACCATTACTGAGAACGCCGTAGATATAATGATTGGATGCTAGGACATACAGGCATCCAATGTTGATTGTTTTAGTTTTCTTCTGCAATAAGGGTTATTCCTGACTCGTTGGTTACGCCAGCACGAAACTCGGAGAATCCTAAAATGATTATGAAAAAGCATTGCATCCAAAAAAAGTACATTTTTGAGGGTCATGACAGTCTGGAAGTGTCATTGGAACGAAAATGACGCTGCCATCAATTCAGTGTTATGACCGCATAAAAACTGCCGTTGTGATCTGGATTTGAAGAAGTTATGTGGTCTCGGTGCCGTGACACAACACGTTCAATTTTAGCTTAATTGCTTCAAAAGTTTCCTAAAAAACATGGAATTTAATCGAAGCGTTTTGTCTTGCTGATGCTTATGAAATTATAAAAAAAAATCCTGCCAAGCTGCAGATCTCCAAAAGCTACAAAAGTTTAGATGACTGTAAGGGAGAGCGGCAATGAATATGAATTATAATCCATATGACCTACTAATTTTAGGCATTCATTCGGGTCATTCCGCATGACATAGTAAGGTGTTTAGATTTTACGTAAGTTTTTGCAATTATCCACAGAAATTTTCAAAAGAAGCAGGTTATCTTATAGACTTTGCCATTCATAAGAAGTTTGTTAACTAGCACGTCTAGGGCTTGTTAAATACTTTTCATTGTCCTTTAAGTGTAAGTCATTGAGCCAATTCACACGAGAACACATTTTTGCACATTTTTAAAACATCAAATGAATGCAAAAACACTAATACATACAAAGCTGTGTATACGTATATATTTCTTGCCAAAGTAATATTCATCCCGTGTGATTTGAAAAGAACAAAAATTGTGCGACTAAAAATTGTTCTCGTGTGAATTGGCTCATTGGAGGAAGTTGTTGAATGCAAATAAATCTAAGAATTAATACAGTAACTACTTATGTACGGCTCCATGTCCACTTTGTTTCTGTAATAGCTACGATTTAAAAGATATTTGTGGGCCAAGTTTAATTCGCTGTATATTTATTGGAAATAATGAACAATTGGACCACTTCATCCGCATGATATGCTTGAGTAATTGTGGAGTCATTAGTTTCCGGAGTTTAAAGATTTATCTCCTCAAGTATTCCATGATCCTCTGATAGGTAGAGTGGTATTATAAAGGGCCCTATAGAACTCACGAGAGCTATGCTTAAGGTGACTGCCAATTTAGCCTAGTTCAACCAAACTTTTCCCTTAATCGACGAACTGTATACAATAAGAAATGTGAAGAACTCCTTTCAGAGCGTCTCTGACGACTATTAACGGAGGTACCTGAACAAGATCTCAATGTTTAAATACCATACACGAAATCTTGCGCTCGTTTTCGATAAATATTTCTCGAGTTCATCCCGTAGCCAGAACTCAAAATGTTCATCTTTTTAAAACACTCTGTAGATATTCTTAAACCACCATTTCACACCCGTTTCAACAATTGTTCCATTCAAGGTGTTTCTCATCAAATCTTTCTTCTTTTACTTTTAAAGCCAAATGAATTCTGGCCATAGGATTTTTTTTTTGTTAACAAATCTTAACGTGGTCATAATCATTATCAATATTCAAACATCATTATGATAATAATGCAACATCATTATCATTATTTGATGATTATTTTAGCAAAACCGCAGTACAACTTCCGTTCCTGTGTGCAACGTCGTTTACTTTTTACGTTTTCTCTCTTCATTGTTGCCGCATTATGTTGCACAAAATACAAACATTTCTAGAGTCAAAATGACCGCTGGTACGATGAGGTGGTATGAGGGAGTTGTGCCCGGGTAAAACAGGAGTTTTGATTACAACAAAAACAAAAGTAAAGAGAAAATAAACAAAAAAAAAAGAAACAAAAATAATTGTGTGGGGATGCAAAAGTGTCCATAATGATGAGAACGATTTATGGTTTCTGTCTGCTTTTACATCTTTTCGGCCAGGCCATGCTAAGCCAGGCCATTTCCTTCCATTTTAATTCGATTTTTTTCTTGCTTTCGTTTAAGTTTTCTTGGGTTAAAAAATGGTCGCGAGAATTCTTTGATTGGTTTCATCAATGAATTTCGTTCGTTTCTTTCGTCTTTTTTTTTTCTCTTCTTTTTCGTTTTTTTTATCATGCGAATTGAAGAGTGAGTAAAGAAAAGGTTTTATAAGGTGTTAAATTGTTAATATCCGGTATTGCTTTTCATTTTATTTTTATTATTTTAAAGTGGCCATACTTTTTTATTTATTAAATCTTTATAATGTAAGTTGTTGTTTGGAATACATAAAATATGAGAATACGAGAGCTTTTTTGAATTATGAGATCATAAAGGGTGATTTTTTAGCTATTATCTTTTTGGCAACACTTGTTTAAACAGCTCACGCACGTTTCGTGTTTTGTTTCACTGTCAAACATCTTCAGTTTGGTCTATAATTTAACCATGAATCGTCTTACAAACGAACAACGCTTGCAAATAATTGAATTTGGCATCATTGGACCGTACTTCTTCAAAGATGCTGCGAATCGTAACGTAACTGTGAATGGTGAGCGCTACCGTGAGATGATATCCAACTTTTTTTTTGCTCAAAATGCAAGAGCTTGACTTGCATGACATGTGGTTTTAACAAGACGGTGTCACATGCCACACAGCACGCGTAACAATGGACTTATTGCGAGGCGAGTTCGGTGAACATTTTATTTCACTTTCGGGACCGGTCAATTGGCCGCCTAGATCGTGCGATTTAACGCCTTTAGACTATTTTTTGTGGGGCTATGTTAAAGCTCATATCTATACAGGCAAGCCCGCTTCAATTGACGCATTGGAAGACAACATTGAAGCATTAATTCGTGAGATACCGGCCGAAATGTTGGAAAGAGTATGCCAAAATTGGACTAAGCGGATGGCCCATTTGAGGCGTAGTCGCGGTCAACATTTGCATGAAATAATCTTCAAACATTAAATTATATGGACCGTACTATCGATTCAAATAAAGATTTCATGTATTTTTCTGAATTTTATGTGTTTTTTTTGAAAAATTTTCCTATAGCTCTTAAAAAATCACCCCTTAAAAGACTGAATAGATTTTCTTGACTTTACCTTTACTTTTAATTATCACAACAGAATAAATCTTTTGGGGGCACATAAACATTACTGATCCTTAAAGTAAGAGTTTTTGAAGGCCGACAATTCCTTATTAATTCTATTCATGCAGGTGAATATGACACCAATCCGTAATATGACAATGTCCATAACACCAGATGATGTCAAACAGTAGGGTCGTAGTACAATGCTGTTCTGTTATCATTTTTTCCTCAATGCCATGGTGAGAGTATGATTAAGGTTCCAGACGTATTCAAACCTATTTGATAGGCATTTGCATGGCAGGCTTAATGCATTTGCTATCTGCGGTCATTTTTCTCGATTTATATTGAGATTTCTTAGCGATCAACTATTTGGGTTGTTACATAGGGTTACTTACTTACTTAATTTGGCCATTAACAACCCGATTAACGGATTTCGGCCTGCCTTAACACGTCCTTCGAGGCGCCTCTGCTTCTTGCGCACCTATGCCAGTTAGCAACACCAATCGATAACAGGGCTCTTCCGATTTGACCCTTCCAACGCAAACACGGTCATTCTCTTTGCCGACTTCCGCAAATCCCCGCATCAAATACTCGTCTCGCCGGAGCATCGTCCTACATTCGAACGACAAGGCCAAGCCAGCTCAGCCGCTGGATGTTAATACGCTGCACAACGTCCATGTCGTTGACGAGCTCCTACAGCTCACTGTTGGATCGGATGCGGAAATCACAGCCAACTCGCTCTGGACCGAAAATCTTACGTAGGGCTTTTCTCTCGAATACTCACAAGGCTGCTGATTGAATAGCATTGAGCTAACACAAAAAGTCGCTAAGAAGGGATTTACGACAATTATTTTCGAGTATGTTTGGTACGAAGTTATTACCCTGTAGCGCAACACTCTGGTCAGTAAGAAGCGAATTTCATTTCATCAATGCAACGGCAGGCCAGCGATAGTTACATGCGTAAATGTTCTTGTCTTTGGTTAAGAGTCTTTTCACATTCGGGGACTAATACCAAGTGACAACTTGTAAAATCAAACTGTCTATGTCATGGGAAAATTAGCTTCAGGCTAATACTATGTTCACGTATGCACCTTTATTGCGTAAATCGCAATTAACGCCAATATTGATCACAATATTTCATATAAAATCTGAATTAATTATTGCTCAATTAAATGCTAATTGTTATAATATTCAGTAAAACTTTAAATACAGCACTGTCATAAGTACGTTCAGTGAGCATATTACAATTTTCCGAACACTTTCTGTTGATATTTGACAACTCAAATATCAACAACGACAAACAAAAAAAAAATAAAACAAAAAAAAAAAACAACGAACAAAACAAAAACAATGTTGTTGAAACAACCAGTTGTTTTGTTTCCAGCTGTCAAATGAATATTGAGTAAGCTGAATATTGCTTATATTTATTATACCTGAACGGTTAAAATATTTTTCTCAATTAACCAAATATTGACTCAATTAATTTGCATACGTGAACATAGTATAATAATGAAGGAATGATTGCAATATTCTCCAGGCACTATTCTCTACATTTAAGGAGGTTATCACCGGGCTTAAGTACGCGGAAGATCCTTACAGATAGCCAAGCAGATCTATAGAAACAGAATGACGCTTACTTAACGAGATAGTGATTGCCGGCGAGAGATTCTAATGTCTCCCCTGCTTTGGGTGAATAGTAATGCGTCAATAAGGCATATCTAGTCTCTGAACAGCTTACTAAGGCACTAATCTAATAACTACGGATATTGATCATATACAGCTATGGACATTAAATTAACACAAAATCCATTTATAGTTTGATTATGATTTTTTCCTACAAGGATAAAGACCTCTCATTCCGGAGAAAATACTTTGGAGTGATGAAACAAAGATAAATCGTTTGGGACCGGATGGTAGAGTCTTTGTTCATCGGCCAAAATGGCAGGCATTTAATCCACGTTACACTCAAAAGACCATAAAGCATGGTGGGGGAAGCATCATGGTGTGGGCATCATTTTCATGGCACGGTGTGGATCCAATTGTCAAAATTAATTGAAAAATGGACCGTTACAAGTATTTGGACATTATGAAGAACAAAATGGAACCATATGCTTTTGAAAACATGTCAGTTTCATTCATATTTATGCAAGATAATGATCCCAAACACACGTCTAAGCTGGTAAAGGATTGGTTTTACAAAGAGCACATTCGCGTTTTAGACTGGCCGGCGCAAAATCCTGACTTAAACCTTCCTTGAAAACCTCTGTCACGATGTGAAATGTGTAATTGCTCAACAAAAGTACAAAAATTTGGACAATTTGTGGCTTGGAATACGGAACACTTGGTACTCGATTCCCAAAGAACGTTGCCAGAATTTGATTGAAAGCATGTCACATATATGCCACGCGGTGCTTAAAAATAAAGGCTATTCTATCAAATATTGACCAAGTAAACGAAAAACAATAATATTTTTACTATTTATTAAAATATATTATTTTTATTTCAAAAATTTTAATTTTGTGCTATTTTACTGTCCAGCTAAAATCTAGCATTTGATATGTTGCAGGCCTTAATGAGCATACGATCGGCAATTTAGTCAAAATTTTTGTATTTGCTTTAAAGAAGAATATACCTTTTATGTTTTAATGTTTAAATTTTTTTTGTAAATAGACTTAAAATACTATAAAAAATTAGATTGTTTTTATGACAAATTTTTGTGCTAATTTAATGTCCATGGCTGTATGTTAATGGTGTCCCTTTTTCAGCTCGAAAACCTATGTAGATTGTCCACTAAGAAATTTAACACAGGCTATATGGAACAGTGAAACTATCTGAAGTATACCTAGGATCATAAGAGTATATTAGCTTTGAAATTACAAAGATGTGGCGTGTCATATCGGAGACTACCATTCATTTCCACTGTTAATGTCCAGCTTTATCTGTAACAAGGGAAATGCTTCTCAACAGATCCTCTCAGAATAGCTTAACTGACCTGGTAGTATAAATATATGAACTTCAAAGCAGTTTAAGCTTGACTTGGTTTCGTTGTATTATTCGTTCTTCTCAATAATGTTTTAATGTGAGTCCCATTCAGATTTTGATACATTCGATATGATGTTCATGGTGAGTTATCGTCTCAGATGTTGTAGTTTTTTTTTTTGCACAGTATCCATTAATAAAACGAACCACTCCAAAGGTTTTGACACTGGTGCTGTGCAATATAACTTTTCTGTTGTACCTAACCTCACCTGCATATATAATGCTAGTCCCTTTCGTGAACTGTCCGCTGGTATTCTGTAAGTCGTTTATGTACATCGCAATTAAAAGAGAGTAGAATGCCTATAAACTCTCTCTTTCATCTCCCACAAACTATTTTTCATGATTCATCAAAATTCGCCGCATAAGAAGTGCCCGTCGTCCCCTAAGTTTTGGTTCTGGCAGCCATGTAAACTCTACGTAATAATCTTCTTGAAGCATGCCTGTGATGTTGTTTTTGATAAAATAGAAATCAGTCCACGATGAAACAACATTATTCTTAACATTAAGCAAAAAATCTTTATGATAAGAACGTCTGATGTCCTACGACACAGCAATTTAAAGAAAATAGTGAACAAGGCCTTGCCATTAGTAAAAAATTGATCTGTTTTTTTTGGATTTATGCTCTTTGGAATGTTGGCCGCCAATTTTAAGAAAATCAGTATCTTCATTATTATCATTCAACAGTTTCGATTTCAAACCAAAAACATCAGCCTTAACCCTTAAATTTTAAACACAAACGCTTCACCACTTGACCATTCTCTTTACAAATATGGATGGACTGTTGCAACAGTACAACTTGGCCAACTTTAAACAAGACATTTGCAAACTCAGCAGGTTACTTACTCCAGGAATGAAACGGTTGGGGAAATATCGATGAAAGGATATCAATTTAATTACAATAATTATTAATTGAAGGTTCCCCTTCAATGATCAAAAACAATAGACGACGACGACGACGACGACAGTGATGAATAATGACAAAACAACAAAATAATCATCATTAAAGCACGGCGGCAATCAATACAAATCGTTGGTTAATAATTGAAGGGTAAAGAGGCACAAGAGCAATGAGAAACGGAAAGAGAGAGAGAGAGTCCTTTGCAATTATCAAACGTCAATTGAAGGTTAAATTAATGACAAAACGAAAGAAAAAATTTCAAAATACAAGAAGCAGGCAAAGGACACACGCATACCAACAATATTCATCACGACCATCATCATCATCATCATTGTCATCATTCTACAAATTCTAAGTTGGCTATTAGCAAAGTAAATAAAAACAAAAAAAAAATATGAAAATAAAAATATAATCTAAGCGGTAAATTGGCTTTGAACCAGAGACAGAAAAAATAAACAAAAAAAACAACGCCAACACTCAATATGTTGCAAGTGAATTGTGCAATCTGCTGCCACGGCTATTGTTGTAAATTGTTGTTGCTCCTGTTGAAAAACGTAAATTATATGTTGCCGTTTGCATACAATTTCTGGCCATCCTTGTATAGTCAGTCATATTTTTGTTTTTTTTTTTTTTTGTGAACGCGAAATAGACGGTCAATTGAAAAGGCGGTCGTGTTAAGGTTCATAAAAATTGTTGCCAGTAGTGGCTGGCACCAGCACCAGCACCAGTAGCCGGTAGCCGGTAGAGAATAAATATGTAATGCAACATCATAATTTATTTAGACATTGTCGACCGTGTACAAGTATGTGACACTGTGAGGATAACCTTTAAATTGAATTTTTTTTATTTGTAATGAGTGTTGAGGGCGACATACACCCTGAGAAAATTCTTATTTGAGATGTCAGTGAATAAAATGAACTAGGGATCAAGTTGAATGTTTCGACTTATTTTAAAACCCATTGCGATTAAAGATGAATAGTAGTGGGTCACTTAAGTGTCTAGAGAAATTAATCTTGGGCAAAATGCTGTGAGACGACGATCGGTGACCATGGATCATAACGATAACATGATTAAACAACTTTAATATTGACATAGATTTCAATCAATTGCTAGTTAAGTTAGGTTAAATTGGTGTCGCCATAGTCTAGTAGGTAGTGTGACGCCTTATTAGACGAAAGGTGAACCGTGAACCCCATGTCAGACATCAAACCGAAATATGAAAAAAAAAAAAATATTTCTTTGACGACCTTCACTCTTCTGATTTCTGGCAAAAATTCTGTGAGTAAATAAAATTGCCATAAAAAGTTTCTCAAAAAATCTGTCGTTCGGAGTCGACTTTAAACTGTAGGTCCCGCCCCTCATGTAAAGGGTGATTTTTTAGCTTTTATCTTTTTGGCAACACTGGTTTAAACAGCTCACCCACGTTTCGTGTTTTGTTTCACTGTCAAACATCTTCAGTTTGGTCTATAATTTAACCATGAATCGTCTTACAAACGAACAACGCTTGCAAATCATTGAATTTGGCATCATTGGACCGTACTTCTTCAAAGATGCTGCGAATCGTAACGTAACTGTGAATGGTGAGAGCTACCGTGATATGATATCCAACTTTTTTTTTGCCCAAAATGCAAGAGCTTGACTTGCATGACATGTGGTTTCAACAAGACGGTGCCACATGCCACACAGCACGCGTAGCAATGGACTTATTGAGAGGCGAGTTCGGTGAGCATTTTATTTCACGTTCGGGACCGGTCAATTGGCCGCCTAGATCGTGCGATTTAACGCCTTTAGACTATTTTTTGTGGGGCTATGTTAAAGCTCATGCCTATACAGACAAGCCCGCTTCAATTGACGCATTGGAAAACAACATTGAAGCATTTATTCGTGAGATACCGGCCGAAATGTTGGAAAGAGTATGCCAAAATTGGACTAAGCGGATGGACCATTTGAGGCGCAGTCGCGGTCAACATTTGCATGAAATAATCTTCAAACATTAAATTATATGGACCGTACTATCGATTCAAATGAAGATTTCATGCATTTTTCTGAATTTTATGTGTTTTTTTATGAAAATTTTCCTATAGCTCTTAAAAAATCACCCCTTATAAGATTGACACACACAACATGAGTGGTGTGAGAAACCAGGTCATAAGCCTGACTGAAGGGTTGTAATAACCAATTTTGTATGTATGTAGTTTGACTAGAACGCGAGCCTTAGTCTAAAGCGCTATATTAATATCTGCAAAACCAATGCGATTATAAGTTTAAAAATACTACAAAGGGCTCAAAACTGATGTGTATTGCATAACGGATTGTCTGTGTTTTAGAATTGATTAAGATGCTGAAGGATCGGATCTCACAAGAATTTGAAACTATCAAGACCTATCGGTTTACATAACTTCGCACTATAACATGAGGACATCTACTCCTCAAAGAAAGGTTTGGAATAAGTGGTTCAAATTTTAGCTAATAATTCGAAAATGAATGGAACTAATTTTTGTTTCCATTACCCCACTTATGAGAATATGGCTTCCATAAAGCATTTTCATCTTATCCGGTTGACTGCTATTATTTTTCCGGCTTTCCATGTAAGATTGTATTGTTCTAGATTTTTGATTATTGAACGTCTATAGGTGTTCCTTACTGGCTACAACTTCTTGAGACTTGAGGATTCAACTCAAGCGCCATTTTAGTTAGACTATCAGTATTCTTTCTGATAGTATGGCCAAGCCATCTCCATTTCCTAAGGAAACAGTGGCTGATGATAATTTTTTCGGCGATCATAAGACTAACAGATCTCTACAACGTCTTCCATGTTTAAGCGTAATACAGATAGCAGAAAGAACGAAAATATTTTTACAGAGAATATTAGCTTTATGGCTGTCCCGAGTCTCTCAATGAGAGAGAACGAGCTGGCCAGGCGTGGTACAACCAACCAACTCTCGGTGACTTTTCTACATTAGAAAGCCCTCTATAGGCCTGAAAGCTAATAACTGAACATACATACATAATTGGTCATTACTACCCTTCAGTCAGGATTACGACCTAGCTTCTCACACCACTTATGTTGTGTGCGTTAATTTTATACATGAGTGGCGGGACCTACAGTTTAAAGTCGATTCCGAACTACAGATTTTGGAGAAGCTTTTCATGGCAATTTTTACTCTCAGAGTTTTTGCCAGAAATCTGATGAGAGGAAGTCGCCGAAGAAATATTTTCATATTTTCGTTTTGATGTCTGACCTGGGATTCGAACTCGGGCCTTCAGTCTAATAAGCCAACACACTACCTACTAGACTACGGCGACTTCTAATAACTGAACAGCTTCCGATAATCTTCCAAAGTTAAAAAGACGGCGCACTTAAAGTCTGCTCAAATTCCAAAGGCATATGCTCAGTGTGGTTGCTGGAGTCACTACTGCACATTATGGAGATTCATGCCAGATATCATGGATACATGACACACGACTTCTGCAGTAGCTTTAGAGGCCAGAGAAGGAAACTGCAACAATTTGTTTCCCGTTCTGCAAAATTTCGAAAGAGGAAAAATCACTTGTTGTCTACACTATATAAACTATTTGAACGAACTGCCGATAACGGACATCAGAAATTTCATCAGAAGCTCCGAATGACTCCAGGAAATTAATAATTGCGGTATCAGAATGGCTTTAATATTGCCTAAATGTGTCTATTGCAAATTCGTAGGTGGACAGCCACATCTACCTATTGTTACGGTCTTGACATCGATACCGCTAGGAATAAACAATAATGAAATAGTCCTACCTATTGTTAATAACACTGGATAAGCTTGACGGCCTCTAACATTCGCTAACAATATTACCAGGATTTTCTTTGAGTGTATAGAAAAAAAAAATAACAGAAAGAAAATTACTATTAATGACGATGACGTGAATGATGATGACGACGTCGATGATGACGATGATGGCTTAAGTAATAAAGACGTGCTGGCCGTAAAACAGTCTATTGCCTTGCCGGCGTATTTTTTTTTTCTTCATGTACTATATACACAAGTATTTAACCTGACTACAAGGGGTTAAAATTCTTTGTTTTTTATTTAGAACATAAAGTATGTATGACGTACCATTCGTCCGTCCGTCCGTCGGTTTGTATATTTATTTGATTGCTTGGACTAATTGAAACATTAAAATGTGATAAATGCTGGTTTTAGTTTCAGTTTCAAACAGTGATTATTGCATGAAAAAAAATTACCTTTAAATGCAATTATTTGTACAACAACAACAAATAAGAATAATGACAACAAAACCAACAATCATAAGCAACAACAATGGCATTAAAAGTGAAAACAAGACACGTAATTGAAGAGGGGTTGAATGCAAAACTATTTTTTTTTTCAATTACAGCCTGAATGGCTGGCTGGCTCGCTCTGTACGTTTGATATAAGCGAACGTACCTATTTTAGCTGAACGAGGGGGATGCACAGTTTCTTAAGAAGTTTCTTTTTTGACTTTGTTTTTAAGAGTTATTAATTAAATTAATTAGTTTTCTTAAGGTAGTTTAATTAATAATAATGCTGCTGATCTTTACATTCTTTAAGCCGTGGTAATTAATCAAAGAATTTTTCTATTTCTTGTATCTACCAACTGTTTTGCTTTAATAAAGTCTTGCCTTTTTCAACTGTTGTCCTTAACCTTTTTAACCCTTTTGAAAAATTATTAATTTTCCGTTTTAGATTCTTTTTTTTTTATTTTTTTGTAAAACTTGTCGTATTTGACATGTTTTCATATGGCACAGCAGGATTTATATTTCACTGTGTGTTCATATGTTTTATTTATGTTGTGTTGTGTTGTGTTATTATCCTGTCTATCATCAATTTTATTATAGTCCTTGCCGGTGTTGCTGTTGTCGTTGGCGTTGCTTTGCTTTGGCATTTTTGTCAAATTATTTTTCAATTAACGTTTATTTTATTTAAAGTTGTTGAAATATGGCTTATTTATACGCATATACGAGGATTGTTTATGACATGTTGATTATTTTATATTGTTTTTTAATCCTTCTCCTCATACCTATCTATGCCTCAACCATTTGCCATGTTTGTTATGGTAATTGAAAATTTATGAACATAACTTACTTGGATTTAAATTACAATGGAAGTCGCGAACTTTAATCAAGGCCGACCCTCGTTAGGTATTGGCAAGGTTAGTTACACAGAATAGAACAATTCGACGCCTCCATTCTATAACGTTCTAAGTGTACTTAGAACGTTTTTAATGTTCTTGCATTTCTAAATTCTACGTTCTCTAACTTAAATACTGTCAAAATTTGGTTAAGATGCGAAGATCCGTTCCGAAGTTATAGGGAAAAATCTACTTAGAATACACATATAGTCGTATGTCGCATGAAAACTTTGAGAGCTCATAACTCAAAACACACTTTTTCGACTTAGAATGTTATAGAATGGAGGCGTCGAATTTAACAAGCTTTGTTTCCACACTTGGATCCTTCAGTGACGTTCATTGGATCCTTCTGAACACTGGAACTCAATCAGTTTCGAACTGAGTTCAAGTTTTCAGCAACTGCACAGGGTTATAATCATAGCTGCCAGATACATGATGCATCAAATCGTCAAACATTTTAGAAAAAATCGTCAAAATCGTCAAAGACGTTCATTGAAATCGTAAAAAAATCGTCAGAAAAAAATAAATAATTAAATTGAGAGGTTTTAAAAACAAAAATATATAAAGTCAATGTTAAACAGCAATAATACTGTAAATATTAGGTAGTGAAAAGATCTTGACGTTATGGTCATGAAAATTCTGTGGGATGTTCGCTAGAACTGACACATTTTTCAGAGCCTTGGTTTCTTAAGACGGTGCAATAAATACTTCACTCCATCTGATCTACTTACCATTTATAACCCACTGATAATGGAATACAACTCTCATGTATGGGTTGGCCCTTAACGTCTATTTTGACGCTTCTCGACCGTTTACAGGAGATGTCGTAGTAGCTCGTTAATCACGATAGTGTGTCCATCTCCATTGATTCATTAGAGCATCGTTGCAATGTGGCTTGTGTTTCACTGTTCTATCGCTACTGCAACGGGTATTGGTCGAGCGAAATAAGCTGACTTGTTTATGAAAATCATGTATTCCTACGTAACACTCGTCTTTCTCGGCCAGCACATCCGTATGTGGTCGATTGGCCAGTGTATCGCACATTCCATTACAGATAAAGTTCGTTTGTTAGACGGAATATTCGTATGTGGAACTCCGTTACTGCAGAGATCTTTCCTGTTATTTATAGTATAAAAATATTCAAACCTAGTGTCCATAAACACTGCTCCCTCTTTCCTCCTTCCCATAACATATTTTCCTAGTTCCAACACAATGCTATCCATCCCCTGAGTGTTGGTCGTGCGAAACAAAATAATTGCACTTGGTTTTGTCCTTCCGATGGTAATATTAGAAGCTATAATCGAATTTTTAAAATTGTCTGCAACGGCAAATGATAATTTATGCTCAACTACGATGTTATTTAGAAGTTGTAATTTTTTGGCTTTTAAGGGATTAAAAAGGCATAAAATACAGAAAAATCATCACAGGTATTCGAAAATAACTTAAAAATAGAATACTTTACTCCTTGTTATTACTAGCAAAAATTTCCAACAGTAACAACTGCAAAGCAAATAGTACAAAGTTTAAGGAGGCTTTTAATGTACTAAAGTAAAGAAAATTATGTAAATTTTTAATTGCTAAAAATCGTCAAAATAAGGGCATAAATCGTCATGTCGTCAAAATGATATTTTTGGAGCTCAAAATCGTCAAAATGACGATAAATCGTCAAATCTGGCAGCTATGGTTATAATGCCTTTAACATACTAATCCAGATAAAGTCCCAATCAGTTTAAACAGTCACCAGCAAATGACAAATGTTTGTTACGTCAAGTTTGCACAAGTTGAAGTTTGACAAATGCTTACTTACTTAATTGGTCATTACAATCCTTTAGTCAGGATTACCTCGCTGTTACTTACACCACTCATGTTTTGTGTGTTAATTTTAACCATGAGCGGTGGAACCTGCTGTTTAAAGTCGTCTCCGAACGACAAGATATGAGAAACTTTTCATGGCAATTATATTTTACTCTCAGAGTTCTTGCCAAATGACTGCTGAAGGAAGTAGCTGAAAGAAATATTTTTTTATATTTCAAATGGATTGAACCATGAGCCCTTGTCTAATAAGCCAACACATTAACCACTAGACTACGTTGACTTCAAATATAAGTATTTCCAATTTACATTGAATTTAATTTCCTTTTATTTTTCTTTTCATTTTCAGACAACAATCTTATGGGCGCTGCAGAATGGACGGGTTACTCGAGTAGTATGACTAGCGCCTCCGCCTATTCAAGCTTCCATCATCCCCATCACTTAGGACCACCTCCGCCACCGCCAACAGCTGCTACATCAGCTGCCACAAATTCCGCCTATACTGGCTATGATAGTCTCACCGCTGATCCCGCCAATTTACACTTGCCTACCGTACTAACCGATATGCAGCCGTATTGTGCAACCAGCGATTATCATCCCGGTGCCATAGTACCGCATGTCCAGCCGCCAATATGTAGTCCCAATTATGCTTCAACGGGTAAAAATGAATATGATTCCTATAATACAGCAGCGGCCGGCTATTCATATGGCAATTGGTCCAATGGCTATAACAATTACCAGTATGGCAGTTGTGCCGGCCAACCACAATACCCAGCTCATACGGCCCACACAATGGTGCTGTATCCACAACTAATATCCACCTACAATCAGAATGAAATTCATTTACATCTACATGGCACCGATAAAATCGAACAGTACCTGGGCGGTGAAAGTGGTCTCACCATTAGTTCTTTGGCAGGCAATCGTTCAAGTATAGAAATTGGTATTGGCACCTCCGATCATGAGGACCAAATGCAGAATCCTAACAACAATAATGGTGTTATGAATTCGGCTGATCCCCATGCCCACAGCGGGGTGGTTACTGACCCCAGTTCTCTAGAACCGGATCAGAGACAAGCACAAATGCATATGACTGAACAGTCTGCCGATGTAAGTGGGGTAACGGGTGTAGCAGCCGGTGTCACCAGTGACCAGCATACGCATCATGCTACACGCGAAGGTGAAGAAGTGTGGCGGCCCTATGTGCCCACATCATGGCCTCAGTGACAAAATTGTAAGACTTATGTACATATAGAGTTAAATTAAGTGGATTTTTTATAAGTTGACTCGAAACTAGTTGTTAAGGCTGATGACCAATTTCGGTAAATTTGAAATTATAAAATGAGGAAATTGAGAAATCGATTTAAAATGAATTTAAAAATAAAGTAAAAGAATCTAAATAAATCAAGTGAAAGGGGTATAGCAATCGAGGGAAAACTATGCGTAACAATTCCGAAGAAGACTGTCACGATAGAATCAACATTGAACAGAATTGGGCAATTGAAACAGTGCCCGCATTAAATAGAAGAAGTTTATGATAGGGAAATCTTAACTTTCTATCTCCTTGCATATCTGACAGGACTTACGTAAAACGAATTGCTTTAGAAATTAGGAATTTATTTTTACTACACCTTATATCGGTAAAATAAAATACATATATGGCGTCTGTTCATTAAAGCAATTGATAAAAAATCGAGCAGTGCAGGTTCAAATCCGAGAATAAAAATGTTATTAACATGGTTTTCGAAATTTAAGTTAAAATGTTTCCCCTAATGCTATACCTCCTCAGAAACAGAATGATCCTATTAAGCCTTTAACTGTTTAATTTTGTTTTTTAAAACTTTAGCGACGGCACACAAGTACCGCACTTTGCAACTTTTTATAACGGCGTGACTGACCATACATCGTTCGTGATGTAGTGTGGATGCGGCATCAGACTCTGTGCGTGAATAACTAAGTGCCGTAGTTACAGGAAGTAAGCCGCACTGTAATGCGCCAAGTGACTGCTGTATATACATGGCAACCGACGCAAAAGAATTAAAAAAGAAACTTTGTTTGTTTAACACTTTGACTGCCACGGAAATTTTCAGAAAACTGGCCAAAAAACGACAATTTGATTTTTTGCACATTAGTGAGTACGAGTTATCTCGTAGTTTGGCAGCCTAGAAGGGAACGCAATCTACGAGTTATCTCGTAGTTGGCAGTCAACGAGTTAAAACGTAGCCTAATATACTCGACAAAAACGGAATAAAATTGTTACTTTGAAAATTATTCTAATTTTAGAAAAATTTTATTCAATTATAAACAAAATTATTAAATTAATTAAAAATAAACAAACATGACAGAATGTTCTTAAATTGATTAGATATTCTTTATTGGCTTTCATTAGAAAAACGAATATTTACAGTCGATTGTTTGAATAATAATACGCAAATCATTAATTTTGTCTTTACGACGGGTATACTCGTCATTATACTAAAGATTCACCTTCTGGCGAGCATACACAACATAAACAGTTAAAGGTTTATAAAAAAAACAAATTTCTTTTAACTAATTTAGTTAGTTTTCAATGTAAATGTTTAATTAATAAAATAAATAATTTATAAAAACAAATGCAAACATTACTGATGATAAATAAATACTCTGCTACTAACATGAAAACAGAACAGAACTAAAAAGTGGTATGATTTTTTAATTCCTTTGCCCCATAAATAAATTACAACAAAATTATTTTAAAATAAATTATAGAAATAAGATTACAAAAATAGCATTTGTTAAGATTAATTTAATAATTATTTAAATTGTTATAAATAATATTATGATTACATTACAAATAAAAAAATGTGAAACAATATTTTTTCCTGCGGTTAATTTCTTCTTATATGTACTTAAACAAAAATCTATTTTTGAAAAATTAAAAATTTATTATGGAAAATGAAATGAAATGATTAAATAAATTCTAAATTGTTATTATATAAAGAAATATTTTAATTCCCTTTCTGGCTAATATTCCAAATAATTTTATTTTCAAAAGAAAAACAGAAGCAAAAGGACTGTAATTTAATGTTTAATTTCTTTTTTTTTTAAATCATGTTGTTATAATTTATTTTTTTTTTTTTAATTTTATAACGTGTAAATGTGTGTGTTTTGTATATATTATTTAAATAATAAATTTGAAAAATTGTAAACAATAATAATTGAAATTCTTTGTTTTTTCTTAAAAACATAAACATCAGGTACGAAAGTTTTAAATGGTCTATCTGGATTAAGGGACAATCCAGCTCACACTAATTGCTTTGATTGAAAATTACTTTCTTAGAACAAAAACTTATAATGCACGGGCAGTATGCGGTTATTATACACAGCTTCCCGGAATTTTCCACCGCACCGAAGAAAATTTTAACTCCCAGAAGAAGCCAACAAAGTCTTAGACAGGCAAAGCTGAAAATTATTATATTACTAAGCGTATTGAACAACAAAGCTCCATTACGCCTAAACCAATTAGTTTTCTAACATAAATAAACGCTGAATATGCCAGCTTATTAGGGGAATAGTTCTGTCCAATAGGTTCTTGGAGGTTACTGAAAGTAAGCCATAGTTTCATCTGTCTCTACCTCATTGCTAATTGTTGAGAAAGGGCGTGTGCCCTTATTTCTTTTGAGAAGATCCTATATTTCCTTTCAATATTCTTTTAACATTTGAATGAAATTATTTTCCATTATTAACCGGAAGAATTGTACTTTCAAATAAAAAAAGAAATTTGAGAAAATATTCAGTAGTTTTTTTTAAAGCATTTTCAAAAAAAAAAAAAAAGTTATTTGGCGGACCCTATATTTTTCTTTAAATTTTTATGAAAACTTTTTCAATCTTTAAAATTTATTTGCCGAAATTTTGTACTGTTGACTTCAAAATAGTACTATTTATATGGTACTTTTTATGTGGTACTTTTCATGAGATTTAATTGAATTAAATACAAAGTCGAATTCAAAAATTTCGAGTTCAAATAGCAATAATTCTTTAAAATTGCCTATTTTTCAGCTGGTACTTTTTATCTGGTACTTTTTGTGTGGTACTTTTTATGTGATTTAAGTAAATTAAATACAATTTCGAGTTCAAAAAGTAATAATTCTATAGAATCGCCTACTTTTTCACCTGGTACTTTTTATATGGTACTTTTTATGAGGTACTTTTTATATAACACTTTCTATGTAGTAATTTGGTAGTGAAAGTACCGTACTTTTAATGTGTTATCATTTTATGGTTTTGTATGACACATTTCGTATGGTAATTAACACAATTCTGCACCATACACATAACAGTGGGCCCGAAATTTGATACTTTTAAATTAAAAAATAGTACCTTACTAATATTATAAACTTAAAACTACACTCGTCAACTATACATGAACTTTGCTGGTACTTTTTTCTTGTACAAAGTCATCAGGCTATCGGAAAACGCTTACCCCATCGGAATATGCTACAAAGTAAACGGATATGGATGAAGTCGCCGTAGTCTAGTAGGTAGTGTGTTGGCTTATTAGACGTAAAGCCAGGGTTCGAGCCCCAGGCCCCAGACATCAAAACAAAATACAAAAAGTATTTCTTCGGCGATTTCCTCTCAGCAGATTTCTGGCAAAAACTCTGAGAGTAAATAAAATTGCCATGAAAAGTTTCTCAAAAAATCTGTCGTTCGGAGTCGACTTTAAACTGTATAAAATTAACACACATAACATAAGTGGTGTGAGAAACTAAGTCAATAATCCTGACTGAAGGGTTGTAATGACCAATTATGTATGTATTCTTTTAATATTGATCGGAGCAGAGTATCTCTTACAATCATTAAGAAAACCAATCCACACAGACATACCAATTGCGAATTCCATACACCATACGGCCTTCTTTTTCTGGTCTCATTTGGATATGCATTTGCTGACTCAAACCACCTACGCGAAACTGCTGCATGGTATTAATTTGTGGTGTGGTTAACCCCTGGCCATTCTCCCTTTAGTCGTTTTTTCTCACACTTTTTTCGCAATGGTTTTACTTTAATAGCCTTGTGGATTTCAACTTTTATTTGACTTCAAAAGAGGCATTATCCGCATTGAAGGGCCGCCGACTTTAGGTCTGTTCTCTCTTCTTTGTTGACATTTTCCCAGAGATCTTCTACTTCTAGATGTGCCTACATACATACATACATACATAATTGGCCATTACAACCCTTCAGTCAGGATTACGATCTAGATTCTCACACCACTTCTGTTGTGTGCGTTAGTTTTATACATGAGGGGCGGGACCTACAGTTTAAAGTCGACTCCGAACGACAGACTTTTGAGAAGCTCTTCATGTCAATTTTATTTACTCTCAGAGTTTTTGACAGAAATCTGCTGAAACGCAGTCGCCGAAGAAATATTTTTTCATAATTTCATTTTGATGTCTGACATTTGGTTTGAACCCGGGCCTTATGTCTAATAAGCTAAAACACTACCTACTAGACTACGGCGACTTCATAGCATGTCTAATACAAAGCCAAAAATAATTATATGAATTAGCGCATAAACAACAAAGCTCAATTACGCCCTAACCAATTAGTTTTCTAACATAAATGAACGCTGGATATACCAGCTTATTAGGAATGATAACACTCAATAGGTTTTTAGGGGTTAGTGAAAGCGAACAACAGTTTTATCTCCTTCCACCTCAATGCTTTTTCTAAAGAAGTCATTATATAACGCCTCTAACGCAATCAACAGTAAGACCACTGCCACGCGTTATTGTATTCTTTAAATATTGATCACAGCAGAGTATATCTTGCAATCGCTAAGGAGTCAAATACACATAGGCACATAGGCATAGACATAGGCCTCAGCCGAATATACATACATATATTAACTAAAACCAACTACGCCAAACTGGTACATAATATTAATAACCGATGTAGTCAGTCTCTTGGCTACTGTTCCTTTAGTCGCGATTTCCCTTACGGGCTGTTTTACTTTAATAAACTCGCGGATTTCGGCTTTTATTTTACTTCAATAAACTTTGCCATCGTATTTCTATTCTTCTCGAAAGAGGCACCATCCCCATTGCATAGCACCATGTCCATGCCCAGAACCGTCTAGATTATAGTTTACCTATCCATAAATTTTATTAAACTGTCTTTCTGATGACTAGATTGAAGGTCCGTCGACCTTAGGTCTGTTGTCCCTCCTTTGTTACCATTTCCCCAGAGATCATCTACTGTCATGTGCCAATGTGCCTATTGGGATAATTGCTGCCACAACTTCTTTCTTCAAAAAATTGATTACATGCTCCCCTGGGTATACTTTTCAAGACCATCTGGCCTGTCATACATATCTTTAAGGACAGAGGCAATCAAATTTCGGAACAAGCAATTTTTTAACCGTTTTGCCTAGCTCGTCAGCGGCTTACTTTCTTACTCAATTGGTCAATACAACCCTTTAGTCAGGATTTTAACCTAGCTTCTCCCACCACCCATGCTGTGAGTGTTAACTTTTTCCATGAGTGACAGGACCCAACGTAGACTCTAAACGACAGATTAAGGAAACATGGGAATTTTGTTTACTCTGAGTTTTTAGAGGACTGTTGAGAGGAAGGCATCAAAAGAAATATTTTTTTATAATTCGTTTTACTCGTGGTGTCTCAGATAGGGTTTGAAGTATGGGTTTTTATTGATTTTTAATTTGTTGCTTAGAAATAAACACTCCAGTCTAATATTGCCATCATTTACACGTGTCTACCATGTGAATCATTTCGAATTCTTCTATAAAACAGAAACTTAAAAGTAGAAGTAGAAATCTTAGTTGAAGTAGAAGTATAAAAATAACAAAAATCAGAAAGAAATGAAAGAAAAAAAAAACTGAAACTGTTTTATTAAAAATTTCTTATCGGCTATCGAAACCGCATTGTGAAATTAAAATTAACGATAAGCGAGCCTTCATAACTCTTGACTTTCTTAATAAATGCGGTGCATATATTTCTGTTTTTCCTTGTTATTGTTATTGCTTTCAATTATTCCCACTAAAAATGTTATTTTTAAATACAGAAACAAAAAGTATTCGATGTTACGCATTTACTAATTAACACTAGTCAACGTATATTCGCAGTAGTTTTTCCGTGTTGGGTAGTATATTTGTGTTAAAGCACTTGCAGGGTATTGTGTTGGAAAATATTCGACTGTGATGGAAGAGACTTTTACTGTCAAGGATAACTTAACTTACCTACTTAATGCTTCAGTAGCTTGGCAAAGAGTCCTGAAAAATACGGCCTAGATTAGCATGCTACAAATTTCTAGAGGGAGCTGCTTTAAAGGAGTGAGTCTAGCGTTCAATTTGTAGCTGAAATTATTCCCAAAAATATGGCAAATCAAATGAGCGGATTATATTGCCTGGTGAAGAAACACCCTGTGATTCTAAGATGAAATATACTCACGGTCGAAAAAAAGATTTTTGGAGATATGTGGGATCTGTGGTTGCTGTAGCCTAGTGAATAGTGACTAGGATAGGTGCTCCGACATTTTGAGGGAAAAAATAAATAAAAAAAAAAATTTTTCGACTGCTGGGAGGGCAGAAGACTTCTGTCAAAAGCTTTGAAATTAGACAAAATGCCATGAAAAAGGTTTCTCAAGGTGGCTACGACGTTAAATTGTAGGTCCAAGCCCTCCCGTATAAAATTAACACACACAACATGCAACAAAAGTAATAAAAATACGTAAACACGGGCAGAGGTTATCACTTATACTTCTTATACCAGATTGTTCTACATTTGTCGAATTAGCAGGCAGGCAGCGTTCCTAAATAACGCTTCACAACATATGCAACAGAAGGCCGAACTGTATCTCATAAATTTAAGAAGTCGCCGTGGTCAACATATTAGACTGAAGGCCCGAGTTCGAATCCTAGGTCAGACATCAAAAACGAAAATATTTCTTCGGCGACTTCCTCTCAGCAGATTTCTGGCAAAAACTCTGAGAGTAAATAAAATTGCCATGAAAAGCTTCTCAATAAAATTTCTCGTTAGGAGTCGACTTAAAAAAACTGTAGGTCCCGCCACTCATGTATAAAATTAACACACACAACATGAGTAGTGTGAGAAGCTAGGACTGAAGGGTGCGGGCTTCTTGGGGACGATTGCTGTAGACTGCCTAATGGTGAAGGTATAGCACTGGCCATTTTATAGTCACCTAGCAGCAACTCGTTTCCTTGCCGTTCGCATCTTGAGATGTCCACAAACACTACTCCCTCTCTTCCACCTTCCTATAACCCATTTTCTTAAAAAACCTGCACAATGCACTGCATGAGTAGGGGCCATCCCCTGAGTGCTGGTTTCACCAAAAAAAAAAAAAAAAAAAAAACGTAGAAATTTGTTTTCGCCTTCTGCCAGTATTAGCAAATAAGTTCACTTCTTTAAATCATTAGAGAATAAACAAAAAGGCCTTCAGAAACGATATTTTTTCTTATTTTTTTCAACACATTTTTTCCATCATATTTTCAATGAATAGAGGACCACCATCATAGAATTACAGAAGTTCATTCAGCCTTCATAATTAACAATCTCGGCCACCCTGTCGATGCGTTCGAAAACACACTTATTTTAACTACCAACTACAACAAGACAACAACAAAACAATCAAGTCCATACAGTCAAGCAGCCGTTAATTGAGTGAATTTCAAATTGCAAATGCAATGCAACGCAATGGATTGAATTTACTGGAGTATGTCTGTCTGTTTGTCTGTCTATTGTAGAGTTTATTAGTCCAGTTTAATGTTACATACGTTAGAAGTAAATTACATCGTATGTTGCCCATATCTTACGAGGAGGGGTACAAATTGTTGCACAAATGTTAGAACAAGGTCTTGTCATCGTCTTCTCTTTTGGATTTTATAACATTCCTTTACCGCAAGGTGATCAAATGTACAGCACAATGACTTTTTTTCCACTTCCATTGATTCTTGCTTTAACTCTTTCTCTCTCCCACTCTCTCTTTGAGTCTCTAGCTTTATGAAGATCATCTCTATGCAACGTAGCCTAAGTTGTCAACAATGCGTAGGATCAGTTACACAAGCTGGCATGCCTGGTGGCCTGTGTGTATTGGTAAATTGTTCCCATTTCTTAATGATTGTCTTGTGGATTATAAAGCGCGTGTTGGCTGTTTGCTGCATGCAGCAAAAGAAGCCCTTCTTGAACAAATTTTTTTTCTTAAGTTTTTTTTTAATATTTTCGTTGCGTACCCAAGCATGGCTAAATATTCTCTAGTTACACAAACTTTTTCTTTACAGACTTTAGTTCTGTTTCTTCTTATTCAGTTTACAGATCAAGTTAGAAATGTTTTTTAACCCTTTGTGGGTTAAATAGGTTCTAAAATGTGGAATTATTTATAGGCCAAAGGGGTTACGAGAACTCCCTAAGGGTTACAGCTATCTTGGGCCCCGAAAAATTTAAAAAAATTCGAAATTTATGTCGGCAACGGCAATTATAACCACGTTTATAGGTTATCACTTCGGAAGACTTTTGTGTCGTTTACAAGAGTATCATATTCAGACAATATAATCCTGAATTGCAACTCTTATAAAGAGCTATCCATTTCGTGGTTTCAAAAGTATGGGACATCTGTCAAACTAATGTGATGTTTTTGTAACACAGCCTATTTCACTTGCCTGCCTGTTTATAAGGGAAACACAAAAAAAATTGAGTGTTTTTGTTTGTGTTTTCCATGCAAACAGGCAGGCAAGTGAAATAGCCTGTGTTACAAAAATATGACATAAGTTGTGAAACCAATTTTTTTCTTTTCAGTTGAAAGTCTGACATTGACGAAAATAGATCGCTTAACTATCACACAACGCATAAAAATGATCACAACCTACTACAAAAATGGTGATTCTGCCGCAGCCACGTATCGAACAAAATTTTCTTCAGCGATGAAGCACATTTCACACTCGGTGGGTATGTTAATAAACAAAATCGTCGTATTTGGGGTTCTGAGAATCCTCAAGTAATTGAAGAGAGGCCATTACATCCAGTAAAAGTCACTGTTTGGTGCGCTCTTTGGTCCGAAGGTGTGATTGGACCTTACTTCTTCGAAAACGACGATGGAACGACTGTCACCGTCAATTCGGAGCGTTATGGTCATATAATAACCGACTTTTTTTTGCCTGTTATTGAAGAATACGACTTGGAGAATATGTGGTTTCAACAAGACGGTGCCACATGCCCCACAACTCGAGCGAATATGGCTTTATTGCAAGAGACATTTCCTGGCCGCGTAATTTCTCGTCGTGGCGATATCAACTGGCCACCAAGATCATGCGATTTGACACCATTAGACTTTTTTTTGTGGGGCTACGCAAAAGACCGTGTTTATGCAGATAAACCTTCAACTCTTGAGCACTTAAAAACCAACATTCGTCAATTTATGGCTGAGATACCGCCTAATATGTGTCAAAAAGTGGTCGAAAATTACCTCAAAAGAATCAATGCTTGCAACACTTCGCGTGGAGGTCATTTAAATGATGTAGTGTTTCATACATAATGTCAACGTTCAAACTTTACAATAAAAAAGAAATATCATGAAAAAAATATTTTATATGTATTTTATTTACGTTTACTTTTGAATCCACGAAATGGATAACCCGGTACATACACAGCTCAGGGGGCCAGAGATTAATCAAATTAATCACAATTGCCGGATGTAACGGATCACATTGTATGATCTGTCCCATATTAGCAACTTGTGACTGAGAGCAACACCCTCTAAAAACTGGAAACGAAGAACAGAACCTGGCTGCTTAGGCTAACAAGAAGCTCTAGAAGTCCAAACAGTAAAAGATCGACTTCCTGAAAATCCTCTGATTTCCCAGATCACGTACAAAATGTTGTTATACCCACCCACTTCGAATAAAATTCATTTGCTATACTTCTGTATCGTTCTGTGTCCTTATATCTAACAACTCGATCTTCTAACATAATTGAACACTTTTAATGCAAATCTTTTCCTGTCAATCCTCCATAACAACTTAAAGTTTTTTTTTTGTTTTTCGATTACCCCCTTAAGGGTTAAAGTGCATTGTATCCAAATGCAAAAAGATACGCAAAAATACCAGTTGTAAAGTTGAGACTTTTCATGTCTGTACAATTTTACACATGACCGATGACATGAATGATGATCGATCGTGTTGTACGTACGTTCGTTCACAAGTTCCTTTTGCAATGCGACCCTAAAACGCATGTGTGTGTTTGTATGTTTATTTAATTTGCACACTCACACAAACGCTTACGACATTCAATTTATGACATTCAATGTTGACTGACTGAATGACTAACTGACAATTTAGACTTTAAAGCTGAGCTTGCGATCAACCGATCAAATGTTATACGATGATGTGTCTGTGCTTGTGTCCATGTGTCCTACTGTACGTTTGGCATCAAGTTGCTCTTGAAAAGAGGAGAAGAACAAGACGAGAAATTTACAGCACATATTGAGAAGACTCAAATGACGTTTTGCGATATACATAATTTCTATACTTTGTCAATGGATTGGCATACGAAGCAATGGAAAGGTGTTGCTTTAATCCCAGTTTATATTGTTAAGCCAGGTTTAAACTTAAAATTAATGTTAGCTTGCAATTGCTGCAATGAAGTGTATCGTTGCAGCTACAATAGACGTAAATGAGGGCTTGAAGTTTTTGCTAAAATTCGAGTTTTCGGAAGCTTGAAACATTGCAAATCGACTTGAGATTACATATTCCGAAAAGATATCAAAAAGAGACCAGACGCGGCAATCGTTTCTCACAACTCGCAGGTGTTAGACGGGTATCAAAAACATCGTCCATTGACCACCATTAGTAGGTTCGTGAGTCGACTTTGGCTGTAATGTTTAAGTACTACCCTGGTTTCATCTAGGATGAAATTATTCCACCTTCTGACCCCCATTTTATTTTCAATTCTTTCAATTTTATTTACACACGGGGTGATACCGATTTCATCTTCATTGTATCCAGGGTCGATTCACTTCAAATACTTTTGTCAACCATTGCATGTCCATGAAAATCTGAGTGTCTCAACTAGCTTTACTCTATTACCTGATTTATGATGCAAAAGTCCAAAGCCTTGATCGCTGTGACATTATCCCCTCCGATTTTGAGTCCAGGTCGTTTATCAGGTACACTGCCCTGTTTATAATATACACAGGACAACATTTGTCAGATTGCAAGATGTAAGCCATCCGTAAAGACTGAGCCGATATAATCCCTGATGACATCCCTGGGATCTCTGGAGCCTAGTTGTATATTGAAGTCGGTAAGGTGTAATCTCTGATCACATAGAGATCTGAGACAATTCACTGTATTAAGGGATGGGAGATTGTCCCAGATATATAAATCCAACTTTTTTTTAACTAAAAAAACTATGACGGACTGATTGGATGGTATATGACTGATTCTTCCCGTAATAATGCCAGGAATATGGAATTTCGCCATGTCACTTTGTAGGGCTTGTTGATCGCATCACATCATACCACCATAGAAAGCATATAATTAGTAGAAGACGCAGTAAACTTTCAACGAAAAAGTTACTCTAAAATACTAGTTCGGTCTTTTTCATATTTCTCTTGCATGTAAGAGAGTTTTTGCAACATATTTCATAACAGTTTTGTGTCTAACATTTTCTGTAGTATAAACCTCTGATTCTGTTAAACTACTCCTTTGAAAAAAAAAACTGAATGTAAAGATGACAAGAATGTTGTCAACATACTCTCCAGCAACCAACTCATCTTAAACTTGAAGCCCTTTCCGCATTTCCCTCATTGTTTCATCCGGCAAACAAGAAAAAAGGCATAAAATTACCAATAAAAGTTGCAAACCTTTTTTATAGGGCTTCTTAAAGACAGGCATGAATATGAGAAACGTATGCGAAACGTTATGATTTCAAAATTCTTTTTTGAAAAAGAATCACATTATTTTCGCACCTTTAAGAAAAAGAAGAAAAAAAAAATAACGAAAAACTTTCAAAACTTCTCGGCTTGTGTTTACGCAACAAAATATAAAATTTTCCATAAGATTTTGGTATTCACATGCATAAATACTCCTCCACATGCTATAAAATACCCCCAACATTTATGCCTTGATGGGTTCAGTGGTTTGTAAAGCTTTAATGGTGTTACTTTAGGCGCGTTGCTTAATATTTCATTTTAAAATTTAAATAAATGTGGGTGTGTGTGAGCTTGTTTTTCTTTTTTTCTAACTGTTTACATTTGGGGTATTCAAAATTATATGCAGAACTTATACCATAACGAAGATACACTCATTCGTATTCATTTATTTCTTTATTTATTAATGCCACGAAGTACAAAAACCACAGAAAGACAAAAACAAAAAAAAAAAACATTGTGTTCAATGTGTTCAAACATTGATCCTCCGCCCGTTTTCCCTCGCAAATTTACGAAAAAAAAAATTTTTTTTTTGTTTTTTGTGGTCGTATTCAAACCTATTAATGTTGGCTACACCATTTCCCAGGGGATTTTCAAAAACTATTTTGAATTGTAATATTTTTATTTGCCTATGGAAATATTCCGTGCAGGCAATTAGGTAATATTACAAAATATTAATTCTAAAAAAACTATGAATTTAAATACTTAATTACTTTAATTTTTATAACATTATTCGATAAAGAAAAATCAATTAACATATACAATTTATTAAATTCGTTACACATTCTCCTTATTGGATCAGCACCAGCGTAGGATCTAAAAAATTTTATTGATAATGCGGAGATAATGCGGAAAAATAACGTGACGGACGTTGACATGACGTGATATCATGGATTAAAAAACTGGAGTCAATATCACCAGTAATTACATTGAATAAGAACGAGATATTTAACATATTCTGCGGCTTTTAAGTGTAGGAAGTTTGATTAATGCTAGTCTGTCAGAATAAGAAGGTAAACTTGTGGGATTAAAATTCAAATCCTCGGAGACAAAATATCAGAAATTGCTTTTGTACAGATTCGATGACATCGGAATATTTTTTATATAGAGGATCCCATCTTATGGATCCATACTCGAGTATAGGCCTTACAAGAGATGTGTAGAGCGATTCAGTAACATAAGGATCATTAAATTCTTTTGCCCACCGTTTTATAAAACCAAGTACGCATCAAGCTTTATTAGCTGTCATAGCTACATATGTGCGGAATAAAATTTAGTTTGGGATCAAGTAGAACTCCTAGATCCAGGAAGTTATCTACAAGCTCAAGATCGTATCCATCAAAAGCATAGTTTGCAGGAATCGGATTCTTCCTTACAAATCTCATTAAGCTGCATTAAATTTAAATTACACCATAAATGAAACGAATTTAGGTCATTTTGAAGTAGTTTCTGATCGGTAATTTGCCGATAACTTAAGTAAATTTTAACGTCATCAGCGTACATTAGGATGTTGGAATAGTGAATCATATCAGGTAAGTCGTTAATAAACAATGAAAACAGAAGAGGTCCAAAATGGCTACCCTGAGGTACACCAGAAAGGACATCAATACTTCTGGAGCAACAGTTTTTGAAAAGAACGGTTTGTTTTCTGTTAGTTAAATATGAGTAAATCCATTTTAAAATAAAATCAGTAAATCCCATTAAATAAAGTTTCTTCTTCAAAAAGTTGACATCCCCTGTTTAGTTTGAAAAATAATTTTAGAGTTGTTTTATGTTAGAAAGGATGAATTCAAAAATATTTTTGAGTCTAACAAACATCAATGGTGTAATTTGAATACAATTTTTTCATTTATTTATCTATTCTATTCATATTTTTTTATGTAGAAATGTTCACAACAATTTTTTTTTTTATTTAAATTTTTTATTTCTGCTGAGTTTCTGTTTTTCTCCATTAATTTGCATATTTTTTTATTATTTTTTTAAATAATTATTTATTTTATTAATGCTGTTGTTGGTGTAGCAATAATAAATAGAAATATGGTAGATTTTTTAAGGTTTCATTTTGAAATTTTGCAATTATAATTCTTGTTAATTTTCATTTTAATTACATATTTTTGTTTGTTTTTGTCTTTATAGTCTATTGCAATAATTTGCCAACAGCATTTAGTTATAATGCAATTGAATTTTTTTGTATTGCATTTATTTAGTTACAGGGTCTCGTTATTAACAATGGCAGCAATGAACAGTAGTCAACTAATACCACTTCTATGAAATAGTTTTGAATATAACGAACGGAAGATTTAAAATTTTTAAAATTTTCAAATAAATCTGATTTTGTAATAAATTTGATATTCATATTCATAAAAAATTTATTTTGGATATAAAATTTAACGAATATACTTCAGTCGTCTTGTAAAATTTTCATAAATTTTTTTATAACTTTTAATAGAAATCTTATTTGCATTAAAAAATCTAATAACAATTCCATTTCATCTTATCGATAAGTTATGCTTGAGAAAACAATTGTTTGATACATAATTGACCATTGCAAACCTTCAGTCAGGATTACGACCTAGCTTCTCATACCACTTATGTTGAGTGTGTTAATTTTATACATGATTGGCTGGACATACAGTTTAAAGTCGACTTCTAGCGAATGATTTTTGAGAAACTTTTCATGGCAATTTTATAAACTCTCAGAGTATTTGTCAGAAATCCGGGATTTACAGTTTTAACTGGGCTCCAAACGACAGATTTTTTGATAAATTTTTCATGGCAATTTTATCTACTATCAGAGTATTTGCCAGCAGATTGATGAGAGAAAGTCGCCGAAGAAATTTTTTTTCGTATTTCATTTTGTTGGAGATGTCTTACCTGGGGTTTGAACCGTGGCCTCACGTATAATAAGCCAACGCACTACCTACTAGACTACGGCGACTTCAAAAACATTTTTGATTAAAGAAGTTTTTTTAATTTTTGAAAAAACTTTGTTGTTCCTTAAGAAAGATTTGTAAAAAAACAATATTATCCCCACAATGCTTTACCATCTTAAGAGTAGGATGACAATTGTCCACTCTGTTTAGTGGTCTCCCTTCGTTTGAATTAATTTTTTATCATTAACTACAGTCTATGACCACTCCTAGATCTGCAAAGCATGCTGACAGGTAAAAAATTTTTTGGGAGTTCATTTTCCTACTATGGTGTTAGGTCACAATATCGTATGCAAGGCATTTAGAAAATAAGGAATTATATTGTAATCCTCCGAAATTTCAAGCTAGATTAGATGCTAGATTCGATGCTAGTTCCAACAGGAAAATAACCCTTAATATACTTCAAAATACATTAAGAAATGGTTCAAAGATAACAATGTCAATGTGTTGTACTGGCTTCCACTGTCTTTAGATCGAAATCTGATCGAGAACACTTCACATGTTTTAGTTAAAAAACAATCGAAGAAAGTCTCCCACAATTTGTAATTAACTTTTTAACAAGTAATTCAAGCTGCATAATATGATATTTCAGATTGTGTATGCCAAAATCTTTTTGACCATGTCCTTAGACGATGTCTACTAATTTTAGTCTCTATAAAATATTAACCACTCTAAAACAACAAACTCAAAAACTTATTTTAAAATTAAAGTTAGTGCAAATGTTTTATTATAAAGGGCTATCCATTTCGTGGTTCCAAAAGTATGGGACTGGAATTCGACATCTGTCAAACTAAGTTGTGAAACCAATTTTTTTCTTTTCAGTTGAAAGTCTGACATTGACGAAAATGGATCGCTTAACTATCACACAACGCATAAAAATGATCAAAACCTACTACAAAAATGGTGATTCTGCCACAGCCACGTATCGAGCGTATCGGCAATTTTTCGAACTAAATTTTCTTCAGCGATGAAGCACATTTCACACTCGGTGGGTATGATAATAAACAAAATTGTCGTATTTGGGGTTCTGAGAATCCTCAAGTAATTGAAGAGAGGCCATTACATCCAGAAAAAGTCACTGTTTGGTGCGCTCTTTGGTCCGAAGGTGTGATTGGACCTTACTTCTTCGAAAGCGACGATGGAACGACTGTCACTGTCAATTTAGAGCGTTATGGTCATATGATAACCGACTTGTTTTTGCCTGCTATTGAAGAATACGACTTGGAGAATATGTGGTTTCAACAAGACGATGCCACATGCCACACAACTCGAGCGAATATGGCTTTATTGCAAGAGACATTTCCTGGCCGCGTAATTTCTCGTCGTGGCGATATCAACTGGCCACCAAGATCATGCGATTTGACACCATTAGACTTTTTTTGTGGGGCTACGCGAAAGACCATGTTTATGCAGATAAACCTTCAACTTCAACGGCCACACTTCGCGTGGAGGTCATTTAAATGATGTAGTGTTTCACACATAATGTCAACGTTCAAACTTTACAATAAAAACGAAATATCATGAAAAAAATATTTTATATGTGTTTTATTTACGTTTACTTTTGAAACCACGAAATGGATAACCCGGTATTATCATTTTTTATAGCTATTTTGAGAAGCAAATGCAGTGTCCTTATTTTTTTTTTTGTCTTCTCAGGGTAAATTGATATTTTAAATTAAAAATAGTAAAACAAAAACAAAAATTTATTAAAACTACAATGAAATTACTTTTTGTGATAGACAAGCTAATAATAAATGCAGTTCCTTATGAGCAATTTTCTTATTTTGCTTAATTTCTAATCGAAACTAAAAGTTTCACATTGGTGTCCCTATTATTTTTCATATTCTAGATAAGTAAGTAAAAATAAGTAAATATTACATTACTTTTCATTAAAACGTTTAATATTTCGATAACAGTTGATTATTCTTTTATATTCTAGTTGGAAATAATATGAATAACAACACTTTTGAATACGGAGATACATATATACATACTATTCTCATTGAAAAATTGGTGAAAATTTTTCGATAACAAGGCAGTTAATAAATAATAACAATATTGTTAAGAAAATACAATAAAACTCTTTCTTAAAATCTCCATATTCTTGACAAAAAAAAATCTAAGAAACAAAAAATTATCGAATCATTTTATTTATTTAAAAAATAACAAAACTTTGGCAAACGAATTCTCTTAATAAAAGCATGATATCTGTTTGTAGCCTAATAAATATAGAAAGTATTTCAAATATGAAAAAAATGGGCCGGTCCCTAATTATCGTATTCATTGAATCGTTCACACCTCTAAAAGAGATCGATCGAATCGATAAAAACGTATATCTCTTAAAAATAAAAATAAATAAACTCTTAAAATACTATTTTAATTCTACTTAAAAATCTTTAATACTCTCTATCTCTCTATCATATTTACACTCTTTTTAAAACTACGCTTTAAACGAGAGTTTAAAAATCTCAATTTAAAAAAGACGAACGTACGATGTACTGAACTTGTCAACGGGGTTTTTCAGTTTTTGTTTTGTTGTGTCATTAAAATAAAAATCGAACGCGTTCCTATTAAAACGTTTAATGAAGTGGGTGAATCATTAATATTTACTACTATACTACATATACAGGTAATAATAAAGTGACGTAGCTTTACTACGATAACAAAAACATCGGTTTTGATGCCATGCTTATCGGCCACAAAACAACTTAATTTTTAATTTTCTTGCCTGCTTCTTCCGTAAACACATACATACATACATACATATACTAACTTGTGTTTCTGGTTAAAACAGCTGATCGTCTCTTATTCAGTCTGTCCGACCCGGTTTGTTGTGTGTTTGTCTAGCCGACTTGTGATTGTTTTTCTTAAAATCGATTCAAACGAATAAATTAAAAAACAACAAAACAAAATTCAATAAAAATCAAATTAAAAAAAAAACACAAAAGTTTTACTGTGTGAATTAGAAATTCCGAACTTTTATGTGATTTTAAAATGGCAAAAGCTTTGGCAGGTGACGTTGTTGACAGTATTGGCAGTGATGTTGTTGGTGGTGTTGGCGTTAACGACACAAATGAAACTGAATAAATATTTAAATATTACGAGCCCAGATTTGTTTTAGAATTGACAAAATCATGACAAATCATTTTTTTTTTCGCATGTTGTATAGAAGAGTGCTGACTAATGCGACCAACTATACGGAATTGCCCGTGAACTGAAATGTTTAATGTGAGTTGCAATTAAAACGCAGGGAAATCCAAATTTAGATAGCTTCATATAATTAATTCAGTTCAGATCTTAAATGATTAGATAAACAGTTCAACTACGACCATGAATTTCAGTAGCAACTTCGTCCATGTATATAGCAGAGGTCAGCAATGAGTATTCAAAAAGATGAGGAGAATCGGATCATACTTAAACGCATACATACTTATTTTAATATCATGGAACCTCTACTCATATTCAAAGTTTGAAGTACTCATCATACATCATACTTGAAACAACACGTATGATGCTGTTGATTTCGACTGTCCATAACTCTCCATAACTGTATACACGAATCACAAAATAAGTATGATTCGCGTACGTACACTAAAATACTCACTAAGAGGTTGTGTGTTTGCTCTGCTTGCTGCTCTGTCTTTTTTGCTTATGTCGGCACCAAAGTCCCCCGGGGGCCGAGTATCTTCGGCTTTTCGCACACATAGGACCCGAACATCAACAATGTTAGTTAAAATGAGCGCAAAAATGCATTCAGTTGTTTGTCAGCTTTCAGTGAAGAAGGTTTTCGTCGCTTCTTTTTAAAATTTTTTTGTATATCAATTATACACCCAAAGAAAAATTTAATTCAAATGTGGTCATCACAAAATTTGCATACATTATTATATATGTAAATCTTTACATAATGACATTTTCTGCCTGTTGAAATATTGCCATCCTTTACAATGGGAAGAATCCACAGCTTTTTCTTTGAATTTTTAAGTAAAATATGTCTATCATTCCGAAGAGTAATAAATGGCATCAAAAAGAACGTTTGAAACAATAATTACTAACAATTTTCCTCTGGGTTATACACATGCTTCTCACAAATACACTCACATTTTTATTATGTTCTCTTTGTGCCGACGTCTGCTTATGTGTCTTTTTTTCTTTTTTTTTTTTTTTGTAAATGCAACAACAACTAAGACTGTAAATTTTGATGAATGATTCTAATCACTTGAATTACTTAAAAGTATTATAAGAGTATTTTTCTAAAGTTATGAATTTAAATGAGTAGGCTTATGAATCAAACATATTTCGAATGGTATGAGTTTGATGTCAATGTTGTACGCATACTCACTGCAACCTAGACTTATAAATCAACGTTGTAGTGAGTATAAATGAATCAGAGTACATAGTTAAATTTCAATATTGTTGACTCACTTGTAATCAAAATTTCATGAGTGCTTATGAGCAGTGAAAAAACGATTCATTGCTGATCTCTGGTCTATAGAAGCTCAGTTTCCTACATACAATGATCGAAAAACAAATCCTTGACATTTAATTAAACTTTGTATATTTCTTATGATATCCACTCTTTGGAAATCTTTTAAATGCCAGAGTTTTGACTAAATTTCGCAGACTTGCTTTTCATATTGAAAACATGGCTTCGGCGAACTAATATACCGAAATTGTCTACTATTTCGCTGAAAGGAAAAATGTATAACGAATTCCGTTCCAGCGTGTTTCATGTTTAAAATGTCGAGATCAACATTCTGGATATATGACTAGGTATTTGGTGACCTAGTTTTATTTGAGATTAGATCACAAGTAAGTGATTTTATGACAACTCGAAATGAAATTGGCGCTCACATAAGATTCACATACGTCCTATATTGATAATGAGCAGAGAAAAAGTCATGACATTAAATAGTTGGTCACATTAAGCCTTAATCTACTAATTGTGCAATCGCTTAACCCATGTCGAGCCAAAAGAACAAGAGCCTACATATTCTTTCCATTTTTTAATCTTATAATCTATGTTCTAATTGTGTGGACGTTGCTTTGGTACTTACTGAAAATGCCACAGAAACCAGATTCATTTCAAACAGTACAGATTGCTCTCACTGGATAAATTTCTTGAACAGAATACTCGTCATTGGCTTGATTCGTTTTGAGTCTCAAAATTTTAATGCGGAATCTTTACTTTGCCAGAAAGATGGCAAACCATTACTTACTTAATTGGTCATTACAACCCTTTAGTTAGGATTACGAACTAGCTCCTCACACCATCCATGTTGTGTGTGTTAATTTTATTAATGAATGGTGGGCCCTACAAATGAAAGTCGATTTTGAACGACAGAATTTTGAGAAAGTTTTCATGGCAATTTTATTTACACTCAGAGTTTTCACCAGAAATCTGCTGAGAGGAAGTCGCCGAAGAAATATTTTTTTGAATTTTGTTTTGTTCGAAATGTTTGGACTGGGGTTTAAACCTCGACTTTACGTGTAATAAGTCAATACACTACCTACTAGACTTCGGCGACTTTTAAGTTGTCTAAAATCGTCTACAATACGACACGATAGAATATTCTCACAACAGAATTTGAGTATAAGCTCTCTGCTTACATAGAACATAAGAAACTGGATTTGATAGAGGACCATAGCTATGGATGAGATAGCTACTAAAACTCATGGCCTGCAAGTGAAATATTTTGTATTTCATATTTTGTTCCGTTCGAAATGTCTGGACTGAGGTCATGTCTAATATATCGACACACTCACTACCTACTAGATTTCGGCAAATGTAGTAAACTGGATTTGCAATTCTATACCATAGGTGTGGATGAAGTGGCTACTAAAACTTATAGGTTCCACGTGAAATATTATTAACACTTGCAACAAATACTTCATTCATAAGTTATACACCCGATAAAATTAATTATTAAAGGCTAGAGAGAAGCATGTCTTGTGTTTAAATGTTATGAACTGCAGTTTAGTTTAGTAAACCTAAAGGGAGCAGCGAAGCACACCGAAGATTAAAACTATAAAATGCAAATTTAAACACGTTCTTTCGTAGTAAAAGTGATTTTTTTTGTTACACCCTCTTTAAAAAATATTGGAAGTTTTTATACATAAAACGTTTGAAATCATTTTCTAAACTACTTGTAATCAGAGTTTGATGGAAAAAATACGTCAAGTGAAGATAAATTTCCATAAAACTTTAACAAACAACACAAGCAATTCATAAACAAAGTGTCTAGAGAAGTGTGAATAATCAAGAATTCATTGTAAACTATAGCAGCGTAACAATAATTTTGTATAAAAAAAATTGATTTTAAATAATAAAAAGCTACGTGAACTGGCAGCAACAGGTCATTGATTTTCGCAGACTTAACAGAGAAAAAACTTTGATGTGTAAGTGTTTGATTGTTTTGAGTTTGGCACACGCACGTTGCACTTTTCTGGCTAAATTGTCTAATTTTATGGTTTTTTTATTTTTGGCATCAATTTTGGTACTTTTAAGCGCTAATCAAACTGTCAGAGAATTTCAAACATTTTATGATCATCCAAAAAGCTGTAGCAATATAAATCGATAACAGAAAAAAGAAGTGTTTCAGGCACCTGCCATATTTTTTTGGCCAATACACATCTGTTGAGGCATAAAATATTTTCGAAATAAAAACAAAATGCAAATTTTGCGGTATCATCGTAGAGCAATCGAAATTATCGTGTTTTTTTGGAAGTGATTCATTTTTTATTGGATTTTTTTTTAATCATGATTATGGATTCCTTTTTTACTGGTTTTGAGGACGTTTAGGAAATTTGCATTAATTTGTTGAAAAATAACGTTTTTTTTACTTGCAATTGTTTAGTTGTTATTCAGATGTATGAAAAACTTAAAACAATTTTATTTAACAACTATAACCAGTCATTAAAACCCTGTATAGAGCAATTCTTGTCGCCTATCTGTAACTAGACACCTAAAACATAAGGTTTTAAGAGGGCCTTAAATGTCTTGCAAATAATTTAAGTTTTAAATTTGAACAGAAAAGTGATTCACTTAAATCACGCATTCAGCATTGCGAACGTGGTTTTGTGAAGTGAAAACTCTCCGTATGGACTACCTCAAGTCTTTACATAGTCTAGTCTTACAATCTTACAGTCTAGTGTCGTTAGACTAACTTTGAATACACAACGGCTAGAATAATGCCACAACAAGTAGACAGCGTTGTTAGAAACTATATTGACTACCTATCATTCTGACAGTGAAGCCGATACATTTGAATGCCTACATAATGGCTTAATAGTCAGTTTGACAATACTGTTTGATTTAAATTCCTGTAATTCTTTACTGGTCTGTATATTTATTTCACAATTCATAATCACAAACTCTCGTAACTCTCTAAAATAAATATTTTCAGTATTTTACTAAAATTTCTAGAATCAAAATAAAAAACGTCAAACCATGGGAAGCGGAAGCGGATTGATTGTGCAATGGTCGTCTTACGGTCTCGTTGTAATAAGTTGAATCACTGCTGTGTAGTATCTGTCACCTTCAGACGTTGTGGGCAGTGAAAATTTCATTAAATATGGAAAACATCATCTCTAAAGGCGGTATTGGTGTCGTCATCGTTTTATAGCAGAGTAGAGAAGTGTTTCCTCCACAACCTCAGCACCTCCTGCCAATCTGTTACCAAGTTTGCATTCTCATATATGCAGGAAGACGCTCCGCGTTTAAAACCTTCGGTTAGATGCTTAAGCTT
The DNA here is from genome assembly GCA_927399465.1 of Sarcophaga caerulescens. Taxonomy (NCBI): domain Eukaryota; kingdom Metazoa; phylum Arthropoda; class Insecta; order Diptera; family Sarcophagidae; genus Sarcophaga; species Sarcophaga caerulescens. The sequence continues at coordinate 12,577,924 of OV656873.1, forward strand.
TTTATATTTTTTTCGGGCATCATTCCTACATCTCGACGCCTCCATTCTATAACGTTCTAAGTGTACTTAGTACGTTTTTAATGTTCTTGCATTTTTAAATTCTACGTTCTCTAACTTAAATACTGTCAAAATTTGGTTAAGATGCGACGATCCTTTCCGAAGTTATAGGGAAAAATCTACTTAGAATACACATATAGTCGTATGTAGCGTGAAAACTTTGAGAGCTCATAACTCAAAACACACTTTTTCGACTTAGAATGTTATAGAACGGAGGCGTCGATCTATACATCTCGATTTCCTCACGCTCTCACCTTTCCTGCACCCTTTTCTTGCGTCTGAAAATGCGTCTCTCAACCCTTCTCCTCTCTCTATAGTTCTCGACAATGGCTGCAACGTTTTCTGACTTTCCAAGCGGTTCTAAGTAAAGAATGTCAAAGAATTTTTAATTGACACCGGACTATTAACTTGTTAGAGACGGAAATGTGACTAAAACATGCACGCGGATGGTAAGTAATTCCGAAGAAGAGCGGAGAAGCTGTTTACATACATAATTGGTCATTACAACCCTTCAGTCAGGATTATTGACCTAGTTTCTCACACCACTTATGTTGTGTGTGTTAATTTTATACATAAGTGACGGGACCTACAGTTTAAAGTCGACTCCGAACGACAGATTTTTTGAGAAACTTTTCATGGCAATTTTATTTACTCTCAGAGTTTTTGCCAGAAATCTGCTGAGAGGAAATCGTCGAAGAAATACTTTTTGTATTTTGTTTTGATGTCTGGCCTGGGGCTCGAACCCTGGCTTTACGTCTAATAAGCCAACACACTACCTACTAGACTACGGCGACTTCAAGCTGAGAAGCTGTTTAGTTGCAGCAAAATTAGATTTCGAATTCCGGTATTTTACGATTTTTATATTTTCATATGAGCGCCGTGGTAGTCTAGGGGTAGTGTGCTAAACTATTAGCGTGAGGGTCGTGGGTTCGATTCCCACCAGACACTACCGATTGTAATTAATAAATAAATAAATAAATATTTTCATACATATTGGATGCATTTCGGTGAGTTTTATGTGTCCAGTGCTAAGAGTGTAAGTCCTATTACAACAATTTCCTGTCAAGAATTGGATTAGATTGCAGTTGGCTCTCCTTAAATGCTATTTCTTCCGATGACTATATTTCGGAATAGTTTTATAATTCCAAAGATCATTAGGAGAGCTTTCCTACTTTCTTTTTGATTTTTGCTTTCATTCTAACGAAATAAATCCTTCAATAACACATTGACACCTTTGAAAACAAAGTTTGACGGTCACTAACTACACATTTAATCAGCTTCTTCTGCTTACCAAGTATTTTTTTGCTGTACTCTTCCCATTTGGTTCTGATATTGAGGCCTCATTCATTAATACTGAGTTCTTTATTTGTGGCTCCATACATTTGTAAGTTTGTTACTCTTAAGTATGCAAGTTTAGGTTGATCATTAAGCACAGATAGTTAGTAGATTTCGAAAAGTTGTCCTTTCCTCTTATGAAGACAGTTTTGACATAATTGACTCAAAGTCAAGTCTGACATTACTTGGTCCAAATGATCTTCTAGTGGTTTTTCATTTCTCTTGAAGGACAACGCCAGTATCATTGAAAAAACTCTCTATGGTCGCCGCTTCTAGAATTCTCAGGTGAAAAGCACTGTTTTACTTTACAGCAATAGTGGTCCAATAGCCAACAATTAACGAAGCTATCAGATAGCAAGGCTTTAGGACCCCGCTTCTAGTATTCTAAAGTGATAAGCACTATTTTGCTTCACAACAATAATGGTCCAACAGTCAACAATTATCGAAGCTATCAGATAACAAGGCCTTAGGACAGAGTCTAATGAATCTTATCATTACAAATGGAGTTCAAAGAGATTCTGTTCTTATATAGGGGCAATTTCGTGTCAAGTGACCCAATTTTTAAAATCAATGTCTTTCGATTTATTTACAAATTTACACCAAGGTTAGTACTATTGGATAGTAGGCCAGACACAAATTTTCAGCTCTATCAGTCAAGGACTGCCGGAGTTAGAGGGGGTCAAAGTTGGACATTTTGGTCATACAGGGTTTTTTTAAAATGTGTGTAACTTTTCACCTATTAGTCCTAGCAAAAATTTTCCAAAGCATATTAGATAGCTATTTCTTCAATCTTTCCAAAAATTAATTTTTTTTTTTTAACTTTTTTTCAATTTGGGCCCTTTTTTTTGTTTTTTTTTTTTTTTTTGCTTAAAAGAAAGCTTATAAAATTTCCTTTAAGGCCTTCATAATCGCTTAATGGGATGCGAGTGGGATATTTATCAAAAAAATTATTTTTTAACTCAAGAATAAGATTTTTCAATATTTGGCACATGTACCATTTTCATTTTCCCCCATTTTTTTTCGAAATGGAGTTTTTTTTTTATTTTTCCTCAAAAGAAAACTTCCAAATCGGAAGACATCGATTTTAAAAATTGGGTCACTTAACATGAAATTGCCCATAGGCATTTATAGGATACATGGCCTCTAGGAGATCCTACGTTTCATTTCAAAAACTGAGTTTTTTTTTCCCATTCTTTCTCTAATTCTTAAATTTTATTTGTTATTGCACTCGGCTTATAACCATGAACAGCATCTTTAAATCACCGGATGACTAATAGAGTTGCAATGGAAAATTTCTTTAAAATTTATTTAAAAAATTGTTTAAATTTGTTTAGCCATTATTGTTGTTGTTTTTTTATTTCTGCAAATTTCACAAAATTTATGTCACAGTTTCCGTTTTTATGGCAAATCAAAGCCATCATTAACCACCATGCCTCACAACCACCACCATCATTATCATCATCATCATCACCAGCAATGCAACAATCAAGGCTAAACAAAAACTAAACGCCGTGATTAAATGTGTCTAAAATACGTACATATGTACGTTGTGTGTATATGTGAGTGTCAGTCTGCCAGTCTGTCTGTCTGCTCATGTGTTTTATGATACCATATGGGTAAATACGCTGATTTTTGACTAACGTCACTGACAGACTGATAGTGGAGTGAATATGGCTGTATACCTGGCTGGGGTATTTGTCTAACTGTAAATTACACTGTGTTTTGTAATGTTGCGGCCAAACATGACCTGTGAACTTGATTAGCGGTTATTTTGGCTAAAGTTTTTGACATGTTTATTCATTTCGTTTCTACTTTTGATTTTTCGCTGCGCGTTTTTCAAATTTTTTTTTGTTGGAACTTTAAATTGAATTTAAATTTTTTTCTTCAATTTATTTATTTGTTTTTGTTGTTGTCTAATTTAATGCCAATAAATTTATTGCTGGTAATTGATTAAGTTTAGATTTAATAGAAACGTTAATATTTGTATTGAAATTACTTTTTTTCGAATTGGAATTGGTGGTTAAAATGCAAGAGAGGAATAATCCTACATATCTTCATCAAAATAAAAGGAGGTGTAGTAAAAGCAAATCTATTGTTTTTATTAATAAATCGCTTTGGTAATTTCATTTTGTAAGTATGATGGGATCAGAGTAAGTTCTATTGGAAATGTACGATTTTGAATGAAAAAACTTCTTGGAACTTATTTGTCAGATTCAATATTAGTTGGGCTTGTGTACAAAAGCAACCACATGAATAGAGAAAATTAAATTTTTATGGTCCTAACACTACAGTAGACAAACATGGTCCTGAAAACTTACATGTCAAAAATATCGGTAAATATAGCGAAAATGGTCAAGCATAGCAGTTACGTAAATACTGTTTCAATTCAGTAAGCTGCGTGGAAGCGAATGGTGGCTGGTAATAAATAGCGAGTCACTTACTATGGCTTCAAACGAAAATAGTCGTGGTCAAGCTGATTCAACGCAAACGTTTGGTTAATCTTGAATTGAAAATAAGGAAGATTTTGTTAAAAACTTCGTATTTGTTGAACTACTTTCCTAAGGTCAAACAAATTTCGATTGTCTTAAGGTCACAATCGACCAAAAACGTTAACCAATAGAAGATAAAATGTATTTCATGCCATCCATGATTTATTGTTAATTCGTGATTTACACCAGTTCCATTTTGTCTTTTCATAATCATTAACGACAACGTTTTTTTGATTTTTTGTGACATTTTTCTAAATTTTCTAATTAATTTACATTTACAAATTAGTCAGTATGAAACAAACGAATTTTACTGTAAAAAAAGACTACAGTTAACCAGCTAATCAATTACTCAAAGGAAATCAATTAAGCAAATAATACACATCAGTGGCATTTATTAGTGTCAAATGAAATGTAGAACGAATAAATTACCCAGGAAAACAATCATTTGATTTAATTTTGATCTTAAAGCCCCGGTTAGCCAAACATCCACGGAACGTACGTTCGTTTTTAGAATACATAACGGTAGAATGAATAAACTACCCAGGAAAACAATCACATACATACATACATAATTGGTCATTACAACCCTTCAGTCAGGATTTCGACCTAGCTTCTCACACCACTCATGTTGTGTGCGTTAATTTTATACATGAGTGGCGTGACCTACAATTTAAAGTCATCGCAATTTTATTTATTCTCAGAGTTTTTGCCAGAAATCTGCTGAGAGGCAGTCGCCGAAGAAATATTTTTTCATATTTCGTTTTGATGCCTGACCTGGGATACGAACCCGGGATTTACGTTTAATAAGCCAACACACTATCTACTAGACTACGGCGTCTACGGGAAAACAATCATTTGATTTAATTTTGATCTTAAAGCCCCGGTTAGCCAAATGTTCACGGAACGTACGTTAGGTTTTAGAATACAAAAAGCAATGAGAGCGATTATCGCTCTGTAATGTAATTTCGGAAAGCATTTACATCGCTCTCCATGTGCAAAAAAAAAAACGAACATACATACGTTCCCTAAACGTTTGGCTAACCGGAGCTTTAAAATCCATTTCGAAATAATAAAATAAATTAAAAAAGATTCTTAAAACTAAATTTGTTTTTTGCTTTTTAGTGCCAACATATATACACAGCGTTGCCAGATTTTTTTTTTAAAAAAAACTTTATTTCTGGAAAAAAAAAACTTGTTTTCTACAAAAGTAGCAACATTTTTAAAGGAAATTCCGGAGCCCGGTACCCTCTGTTGGTGTTTTTTTGCGTTTTTTGTCCGGGACTAATAAAATACACAATATTTTATTTAAAAATGTAAATATTTCCTGTTTTAATTTTGTCGAAAAAACTTGTTTTGTTAGAAAACAAATTTAATGAAAACTTTTTCGCATCTTCAAAAACTTGAAAAAAAGGGAAAACTTGGCAAATGGCAACGCTGTATATACATGATTGGCCGTTACAACCCTTCAGTCAGGATTGCGACTAGCTTCTCACACCACCTATGTTTGCGTATGTTAATTTTATACATGAGTGGCAGGACCTAAAGTTTAAAACCGACTCCGAACGACAAATTTTTAACAAACTTCTTATAGAAAATTTTATTTACTCTCAGAGTTTTTGCCACAAATCTGCTGAGAAAAAGTCGCCGAAGAAATATTTTTTCATATTTCGCTTTTTTTTTGGAGATGTCTGAACTAGAGTTTGAACCGTGGTCTCACGTCTTATAAGCCAGCACACAACCTACTAGACTACTGTAACTTTTAATGTCAACATATCGCTCCTTTATTGCAACATAGTCATATCTCAAAAAATTAAAAATTTGTAGTTACTTAAGCAAAACTGCTCTTTTAGACCTTCTGTACATGTTGAAAAAAAATCAGTTTTATATCCCAAGCTGAACCGAAGTTATAGCAATTAGAAGTTAGGCAATTAGATCATAGGACTTATGTCTTGAAAACTTAAATCTCATTTTGCCAAGTTCAAGTTTTTTTGAGATATGACTATGTTGCAATAAAGGAGCGATATGTACTAAAAAATTTAACAAATCTATCAATCGCTCAGCGTAGATTTCTTTATTGCCTAACAAAAACTGGGATAAGTGACAGTAACACCCTTTGCTAAATACAGGATTCGCATAATAATGTAGAGTGCCTGTGCACTTCGAAAATATTATATGCAACTTCCAAAACATATTCGAATATGTAATGAACGTTTATTTATAGATTGTAATCGTTAATCACTTACTAAACATCACTAACTGGACAAATTATAGGCGCGTTAATTGAAAAATTAAAATTTTTTTTTTTGTAAACGTATGTGAGAGCTTTTGTGGAAAAAGTTAAAAACAAAACAAAATGAGGATGTTAGTGGTTGAAACGAATAAAGAAAAAAGAAAAATTCAAATACAAATTAGAATTGAGGAAATTTGTAATTTATTTTTCAAATTAGCGACAATATAGTGGTTTTTTTTTATAGTGAAAAAAAAAAAAAACATTTTCATTAAATTACTCAAAAAACTTGTACAACAATTACAATTTAAATAATAAAACTCAAGAGAAAAAATAATAATACCGAATGGAATTTCTTTTTTCTTTCAAAAAAAAAAAAAAATATAAAAAAAGAGGCAAAGATTTTTTATTGTGATAAAACTTGCTTGTGTATTAAAAATTTAAATTTCAATTTAATCGTAGCTAAGAAGCATAAAGGAAAATCTTTTACTCAGTGGGTAAAATCCAAAAACTCTAAAAATAAATACGTTCTACTGTTTGGAATTACCCCGAATGCCTGTTGTGTATATAAAGTATGCGTTTTAATTTAAATACTCTTAATATAGAAACAGTAGAAATAAATTAAATAAAATAAAATTCAACAATAATAAGAAAAGAACCCAAACACACGTATTTATACCCGTTTTTTTATTTTTGTACTTCTTTCTTTCCACAATCTAAACTGATTAAAATAATTGTATGCCGCCTTAATAAATGTATGTTTAGACATAAATGGTTATAGACATGAATATTGTATACAATGAATGTGTACTTAAACAGGAATAGTAGACATACAATTTAGCCAACATTGGAAATACTTGGACTCTAATGCATCATGTAGTAATCATCAAAATAATTACTATAAATCTTGTATTTATATCACTCATCATAGATATATGACTTCTAAAGTTTTATATTTAGAACCGATTGTGAAGCATCATCATATACTCTGTAAATAATTTATAAAATAAAGATGCTATAAAAAATTCAAGGAAATAAAAAAAAAATCATCCTTTCAAATCCAGACTACGTTATGTTGATCCGTTTCCACGAGCCTAATCCTTTGATAAACAGAATGCATTCAGAAAAATTTCGATTGATTGCATTAATCAGATGAAAAGTTCGAACAGATGTACAGGCGACCCTGGAAGCCAATAGACTCCTTGAGGTACTCCTAGAAAATATGGCCAATAGCACAACCCCTTCTAAAGTTTTTAATCCAATGTTTGCAATCTAATCCAAAGGAATCAGCTGTAATATATAAACCTATGTCCTACGTATGAAACAAAAGCGCGTAAGAAAAATTCTAAAATCTAAATCGTATTAACCTTCATCTTTCCAAGCTCTCGGAGAAGGCTTTAATATAGCCACACCTACATAAAACCACTTCATCAGGTTCGAAACGTCATATATTTTGGAGTGGCAGCTGCTATAAGTAACACGTGCATGGGAACACGTGCATAGAATCAAAAATGATCAATCATGCACTTCAAGCTTTCGATTAAAAGTTATCTCATAGATTTGATTCGATTAAAACCTATTGCCTTCCTCCCAGAACCAGAATAAAGGCCAATTTAAACGATAAGGCTTTACGTAGATAAAATCCGAGAGTATTTTAAAAAATGAGAGTAAAAACCTTACAGCAGATTTGTTTGCGTTTACACAATTAGTAAAATACCTAAACAAAGTAAAATGAATTCATCCCTGATGTAATAAATTATACAAGTTTTTGAAAAAAGTCTGAAATAAGCAGAGATCCGTACGTATAACCAGAATCCATACATATTTTCCCTCAATGTCGTATGCTCTCATTACATGTTGAGTTTACACAATATTATCCGCTCTCTTCTACATAAAAACTTGACATGACGCATAACTTGTGTGATCGTCTAAAGTTCCCTTAAATGATATTGAAAAGTAGCAATATTAAGTCGTAATGGTAGTTGTAGAAAAGCAGTGAGCCCGCATAAACAACGGATTACACTTGATGGGGACTCACCTAAATTTTTACAGATCCTAGTCAGGAGACTTTAAGTCATACACCAAACAGTTCGGATCAATCTCTACTAGCGATTGTCATATTTTACAGCCTATAGCGAATAATTTTTGTTGGTGGAAAGTTGGCCTCACTGGTAGCAGTCATACGAGTTGATTTTTATAACAGACATGCTTTGACAAATATTTTCATGCAACAGGACAAGCATTTGACCTGAACTAGATCATTGTAACTATACTAAGTAATTTCTTTAGTTTCATTAAAAGGAAAAGAGTTTATCAGAACGGAATTATGCCAATGTAGTAGAAATAGACAGATGTTACCATGTTAAATAACAACGACTACGACGGCATAGACCAGGAGTTACCAAAAATTTTTTGATTGGGTATTAGTGAGTAAGAGAGAGAAAATAAGTTGAGAGAATTTATTTCTTTAAAGCCATAGAAAAGTGTTAGTAATATACGCTATTTTGATTTTCATTTCATCAACATACATAAAGTTATCTATCTTTGGCTAAATAATTTTAGATAAATAAAATAAAAAAATTATTTTTTTATTAAAAGAACATAAAGCTATCCATCTTTAGCTTAAAAATTAGACAATGTTTAATAGATAAATAAAAATAAAAAATTAAAAAAACCATTTTTTAATAATAGAAAAAAATAAATGGGAAAAAAGCGAGCATTCCAAAGCATTTAAAAAAAATTATACTATGCGACAAAATAAAAAAATGAAATACGCCCAGCTAATGACATAGAACATTTTTAACATAAAATATTTTTTGAGTGTCATTCTGAAATAAAATGATAAAGCATCCGCCACACATGTCTCCTTGTCGCAGTCTGATCGACAACTAAATCAAAAAGCACAAGAATGCGTGTGAGATCTCTCTGCACAATTGTGCTATGAAATGGTAATCCCTGGCATAGACTATCACTACTCCAATCATCAGCTGAGCTCATTTGACGAAATAAAATAAAATTTGAATGGCTATTCACACTATTTGCGCTCAAATATGCTCACGTTGGCCTATTAAAATATCATTAAACAACAAAAGACAATATACGTCATACAAAGAAAAATCATAAAAAGAAATATTAAAAAATCGTTTTATCGATACGATTTGAAATGCACGTACGCCAAAAGGCGTACAATTCTAAAAATCGTTTAAATGATCAAAATAATCCAAGTAATACAATCAATACACATATGACAGTGAATGTAAATAAGAGACAGACGTTTGGATTGGATTTTTTTGTTTTTTTTTTTTTGCAATAATTAATATGCAAAGCGCACAAAATCTTTAATACTCGTAAACGATATTTCTTATTAAAGTGATTTTTTTGTTGTTGTTGTTTTTTTTGTATTAAATTTTCATTCTTTACATGTCACCTAAGAAAGTAAAATTAGAATCAAGGAAATATTTTAATGAATCCTTCATGAACCTTAGAATGTAAAATCATGAGAAGAAGTATCCTCAGAAGCGACAGGCTGCTGTTAATCAATATTTTTTTAACAAATTTTGCAACAACCTACACGCACGTGAGAATTTTGTGTCGTCTTGTAAAGAACCTCTTCAACTCATTTATCATTATTACAGTTTTTTTTGTTTGTTTGTTTGTTTTTGTTGTGAAAAATAAAATAATTTCGTTTGGTTTTGTTTTTGTTGTTTTTTAATGCAAACAAAAGCCACAAAATGCCAAACTGTCTGCTCTGAATGTGGTCACACTTACAACTTCCATTTGAACTTAAAAAATTAAAACAGCATTACTACCAACCAACGCCTTCACATCTACTCACACTTAAAACGCTGAGTTAAATTTGTTATAGATTTTATACCCAATAAGTCGCATATGCAAGGAATCTGGAAAAGGGCTGCGAATTCAAATCACTTGCTAGTTACAGTTTATGCACTTATTTACTTAATTGATCATTATAAGCCTTTAGCCAGGATTACAACCTATGTATGTAGCTTTTTACATCACTTATGTTGTGTGCATAGCTGCCAGATAAATAAAGCTTCAAATCGTCAAATATTAGAAAAAAGTCGTCAAAATCGTCAAAAACGTTCATGTTCATCGTTCAAAAAAAAAATCACAAAATCTGAATGAAAATTCAATGTGATGTTCGCATTTTTCAGTGCCTTAGCTTTTTAAGAGAGTGCAAGAAATTCTGCACTTTATCTGATCTTCTACTATTTACACCACTTATATCCGAAAGAGAATAGAATACAACTCTCATGTATAGGCCGGCGCCTCAACGTCTATTTTAAGACTTCTCGACCGCGCAAAAGAGGGTTTGCCCGTTAATGACTGTAGGGTATCGAACTCCATTGATTCATCGGAGCAAGGTTGCAATGTTGTTTGTGTTTCACTGTTCTATCGCTATTATAACGGATTTTAATCGAGCGAGAATCATGTATTCCTACGTAACACTCGTCTTTCTCGGCGAGCACATATGTATGTGGTCGATTGGCAAGTGGATCACACACTGCGTTACAGATAAAATTCGTTCTTTAGTCAGACTATGTGTATGTGGAACTCCCCTTCGTGCAGAAGTTCTAATTTTTTGGCTTTTAATGAATGAAAAAGACTTAAGATACAGAAAAATCATCACTTAAATATGCAATAGTAGTAACTGCAATGTAAATATAAAACTTAAAGTGGCTTTTAATGTATTAAAGTAAAGAATGTGATGCAAATTTTTAATTCCTAAAAATCGTCAAAATAAGGGCATTAATCGTCGTATCGTCAATATGACATTTTTTGAGCTCAAAATCGTCAAAATGACGATAAATCGTCAAATCTGGCAGCTATGGTTGTGTGTATGAAGTCGCCGTAGTCTAGTAGGTAGTGTGTTGGCTTATTAGACTGAAGGCCCGAGTTCGAATCCCAGGTCAGACATCAAAACGAAAATATGAAAATATTTCTTCGGCGATTTCCTCTCAGCAGATTTCTGGCAAAAACTCTGAGAGTAAATAAAATTGTAATGAAAAGCTTCTCAAAAAACTGTCGTTCGGAGTCGACTTTAAACTGTAGATCCCGCCACTCATGTATAAAATTAACGCACACAACATAAGTGGTGTAAGAAGCTAGGTCGTAATCTGACTGAAGGGTTGTAATGACCAATTATGTATGTATGTATGTATTAGAGATCAGCGATATTTTCAAAACTGTGATTTAATCACGGTGATTGATAATTCACTGGTAACTACAGTGATTCAAATTGCCAAATAACAGTTACTAATAATGTCGTTCTTTCAAAATTGTTACATACTCAAATTTATTTAATTTTATTTTAAGCGATGCGGAATTACTATTAGATGATGCTGATTATTTACTTTTGTCTTTTATACATGAACTTTCTGTGAAACTGTTCTTTAAAACAGTGATTAACAAATCACGTTCACTGAGAACAACGTTCTTCAAAAATCACTGGATCGCTCATCTCTAGTATGTATGTATGTATGTTGTGTGTATTAATTTTATCCGCAAGTGGCATGACCTACAGTTTAAAGTCGATTCCAAACGCTAGATTTTTTGAGAAATTTTTCATGGCAATTTTATTTACTCTTAGAATTTCGAAATTAAGCAATTTTGCCTATTGGGTATTGTGAACGAACTCTTTTTTTTCATTGATGTAAGTAAGTGTGGTTGCTGTCCTTGCTGTCGAAGTCATAAATTATTGATCCGCTGAATGTTACACTCACTCACTTGCTCTTTCAACTAAAAATTAAAATTTTTGAAAGTGTGCCGCTTTATGAGAGCATTTTATTAGGAGGATGCATATTGTTGAATGAAACCACAATATAAGACGGATAATTTTAGTTTTATTACCTCGAAGGAGTGGCTGGACTATATGCGCATGAACTTTATAGGTGTTTAATTTAAATTGGGCACTTAAACAGAGTGGACTTCTAATTGAAAAAAAACTACTCAGCTGAAATTGTTAAAGGAAGAAGTTTGAGTAGTTAGCCTAACTTTGTGTCCACATCTAATAAAATGTAATAAAATATGTATTGGCAATTTCATTGTATTATTTGGGCAGGCAGGACATGCTTGAAAAAAGTTCAAATGTAGGTGGATAAGGTAAAGGAAATGGCATTAATTAGAAGTCGCCGGAGTCTAGTAGATAATGTGTTGACTTATTAGACCTGAGGACAAGATTCAAATCCCAGGTCAGAAATCTCCAACAAAACGGAATATGAAAAACAGCGTTTCTCTGGCGGCTTTCTCTTAGCAGATTCCTGGCAAAAACTCTGAGAGTAAATAAAAATTGTCATGAAAAGTTTCTCAATAATTTTGATGCTCGGAGCCGCCTTTAAACTTTAGGTCACTTCACTTATCGATAAAATTAACACTAATGTTGTGTAGTGATTAAAGAAACTAGATCATAATCCTGACAAAAAGGTTGTAATGACCAATTATACATGTTATGTTGTGCTATATGAGTAGCATGCGTTGGTATAAACGGCAGAATGGTTACCTATATAATAACAGGAATCTCTGTTAAATTTAAGCCCGCTGGATATGGTAGTGAGCTATCGGGCCGAGCGTATGGCTGGGATAATGGGAAAGAAGTTTAACTGGAGATTTATTATAAAACTTCGTAGTATGACAAACAGCGTGGCTGACAGCTCCCTCGTTAACTTCTCTCTTGACCGAATCTTCGCCTAAGGCCTTCCTAATTTGTGTGTGTAAATTGAGGTGCTAAAGTTTTCTGAGAATTCTTTTAATACTACTCAATGCTTTAACAATTTTTTTTGAACTTTTGGTTAAGAGTGTCTTAAATATGGTTCTATTAACAGAAGAAAAAACTGTAAACAAGTGTTACAAGATCCTCCAAGAACACTAGGAAGTCGGAGACATAGGATTATAGATATAAAATTGGAGTGAGAACGCAAAACTGGAGTAAAACGAAAAACTTGCCAACCGATATCAAAAGCTATGAGCGTTGATAAAAACGAAACATACCAGACCCTATCAAATGTTTTCGAAATTCGAAATGTTTAGAGTTATAACTTTTCAAAATTGCGGCTTAAGCAGGCAAATTTTTATAAAAATTTTTTCTTATTCTTTTACACACTTACTCAACAATATACATATTTTCATAACGAAAAACTACCAAACAAGTTCGGCTATAGGTGGAGTTAAACTTTCTTTTAATAGTGGACCTGATGGTATACCAAACTGTGTATTGAAATATTGTACAAATGCTCTCGCTTTGGCATTGGAGATCTTATTTAATAGATCAATAAAACTTGGTTATTTTCCACAATTATGGAAAGATTCCTACATAATTCCGCTTTTCAAGTCTGGTAATAAAGCACATATAATTAATTATAGAGGTATTGCTAAACTTAGCGCAATACCAAAGCTTTTTGAAAAATGCATAACGGATAATATTATTAATCAATTATCATCTTTAATATCCTGTCATCAACATGGCTTTAGGAGAGGTTACTCAACGACCACAAATCTCTTGCAACTAACTACAATCATAAATAATGGTTTTAATAACAAACAATTAACTGATGTAATTTATACCGATTTCAGTAAGGCTTTCGATAAAGTAAATCACAACTTGCTTTTACTGAAACTTCATCTGTTGGGATTTACAACTGTTACTTTGAATTGGTTAAGGTCATATTTAACTGGAAGGAAGCAGTGCGTAGTTTTTAACAATGTAACATCTAAACACATCGTCGTAAGTTCCGGAGTACCACAAGGAAGCCATTTGGGTCCTATATTTATTTCCCTTTTTATTAATGATGTACCATGTGTAATAAAATTCTGTAATATTTTAATGTATGCGGATGACTTGAAAATTTTCCTGAGCTATAATAGTATTCGCGAGAGAAAGAAGCTACAACATGATTTGAATATGTTTTACGATTGGTGTAATATTAATCTAATGTATCTTAATTTAAAGAAATGTAAACATATGCGACTCTCGAGAAACTTGATTACAGAAGGTCATTTTTTATTAGGCGGATTTCAGCTGGAATTAGTTACTGAGTTCTTTGACTTAGGAGTTCTCCTCGATAGCAAATTAAACTTTAATAAACATATAACTATGATGATTAATAAAGCCCGTGGGGTGCTTGCTTTCATAAAACGTTGGGCTAAGGAGTTTACTGATCGTAAAATAACTACTCGATTGTATACTGGCTTGGTAAGGCCTATTTTAGAGTATGGATCGGTTATTTGGGATCCCTCTACTTCCTATCAAAAAAACAATATAGAATCCGTTCAAAAGCAGTTTCTTTTATTTTGTTTGGGAAACTCGACGTGGAATCCAAATGTGAAAATACAATCTTATTCTTCACCACTTGCTTTAATTAAACTACCTACGTTGGAAAGTAGACGCTTGGTACTGAATATAAGCTTTCTGATAAATTTATTGAATGGCTCTATTTGTTCGGAATTTCTACTGGGAAATATCTGCTTCAATGTTCCTTCTAGACCAACAAGAAATTTCGTACCCCTTCAACTTAAATATCATCAAACTAATTATGCTAACAATGATCTATTAAGGAGATTATGTAGAAACTTTAATTACTTTTACACTTATATTGATTACTCGTTGATTGTGAATATCATAAAACGTAATATTATACTTTCTTTGAACACTTGAAAATGTATATTCTAATTAATAATTTGTAAATGTTAATATTTCGCAAAGTTTTCCAATAAAAATTGCATGCAAAATTTCATTGTGTAAACACACTATATACGCGAAAATGATGGAAAAAGAACCGCTGTGGCTTTTCAAATCCGTATATCTAATCATGACACATACAAACCATAATTTAATAAACGTCCACTAATGCACTATGGCCTTAGACGAAATCTCATTAGAAAATATTGGAAATTCCCATAATTTTACAACAAAAACAAACATAACAGCAACAGTCAAATTCTGAGCAGAAGATATGGAAAAATCATTGAAACTGTGTAATTTGCAACATTTAAGAAAGAAAAAAAAAATAAAACAAAAACAGAAGCAAAAACAAAAACAAAAACAAATACAAAATAAAAATAAATCAACAGTTAAATGCCACTTTGTTTTTTTACTTAATAAAACAACAAAGGGAAAGAGAGGCAATAGAGAGCGAAAATAAACCTTTAAATATAGACATCATAACGGAAATACCAACAACCATTACGCATCTGATTAAATGTTTAAAATAAAAATAAAAATCAAAACGAAATGTGAGACAAACAGTTGATCAGCCGGTAGAATAAACAAATTTAATACACTGACACTGGTATACTGGCAAACTGGCATACTGGCTTAATAATAATAACAAGAAACGTTTAAGGCTAAAAACAACAATAATACGAGTAACAATAAATTTAAATTAAAAGCACAAAACTTTTAAAAAAAAAAATAAAAATAAAAAAATCAAATCAAAAAATTAAAATAATAAGACAGTTGGGGTCAGAATAGGCCGGCTATATGAGTCGCTACATTACAAACAACCTTTTTGAATTAGCAACCATATTTTGTACGTCAATTTTATCCATGAGTGGTGGGATCTACAGTTTAATGTGGTATCTGAACGATTAATTTGAGAGCTTTTTCATGGCAATTAGTTTACTCTCACGGCTTTTGCCATGATACTTCTGAAAGAGGATCGAAGCATTATATCAAAAATAAAAATTGAAGCTTATGTCTAATAGAGCCGCTAGTCTATTGCAATAGTAGACAAAAGAATTATTTTTGTTTAAAATTCTACTGCAACGTCTAGGACAAATATTTCCAAGTTAGGCACAGAGAGAAAAGATACTAAAAAGTAAATTTTTTAAGACAAAAATTTTAAAATGTTGCCAAGATATTAAATTTATTCTTGATCCTCGTATTTTTTGAATTTTTTGTAATAAAAATTTGTAGGGCAAGTTGAGACAATTCAGATCAAATTTATACAAATGCAAATACAAGCAATAAACTGTTCGAAAAACTTAGCGGAACCTAATTTTGTATAACCAAAAACTTACAGTGAGCGTCAAAAAAAAAAAAATAAAATTCTAACAATCGCCAAACTCAACTTCTACCACTTAAGAAGAGTGCCCGAAAAAATTTGACAATATTTAGAAATTTTTTGTAATTTTTTTTTTTTTTTGTTTCAATTTTAAAATCTAGTAATGAAAAAATTTTTAAATAAAAATAACTGTAATTTATTAATGTATATTTTTTACTGTACAGTTTCTGTTGACGCTCACTGTATATTGGAAAGTCCCCTATACCATATGTGCTTATCTCAAGTAGGCTTATGAAAACGGAACCGGAATTAAAAGCATTCGTTTTCAATCATGGACAAGATTCAAATTTTGATTATAAATTGTGCAATCAATTTAAAACTTTTTAAAAGCCCAACTCTAATGATGTAGGGTATACCAGCAAATACAAACAATTTCAAAAATATTACACCAACAACAATAAAATATAAGTTTAAAAATCGTAAGCCATATAGGCAACTCACAGGCTATAAAATTATGCCAAACATATGGTATGAATTGGAATTAATGGAAGCAAAAGAGGATTCTGGTTCTGATTTATTAGCTTAGACATGTGGCTTTATTTTGTATTATATTTGCGACTTTGGAATATCAAAATACACTGAACCATTTTTCATAGATCCTAACAGTTCTATGCACAAATAGTGTTTTAAAAAGCTGAAGTAATCTTCCAGACAAGCCAAATATCATTTTAATTTTCTCTTGACTATGGCAACTACATTCCATGTTCAAAAACCAAATTCACATACAATTTCACTCACTCATAAGGGCAGCTAACAGAACGTAGAGTAAGGTTAGTTTCTACAAGGAAATGATATGGTCAACAAACTGTGTATAGACCAGTGGTGTTGTCGAGCCGGAACGCTCCGGAATGTCGTTCCGGTACTTCCTTGTTGGACAGGAACGCGTTCCGGAACTAAAGATGATTTCTGATAACGAGAATTGGCTGACGTTTTGAAAAAAAAAATTAAAAAGAATTGCTGATTTTTTTTCTAATTTTTGACGAATTTTTATATGTATTTTTATAAACAAGGGTTTGAACCGAATCCGAACCGGAAGAAAAACCGAAGTGAACCGGCTTGTTTTTCCGAACAGTGAACGGGCGAAAATTGGGGGAAATCTCCTTTCCCCCCGTCGTCAAATTTGGGACATGAGACCTAAAAAAAACGCCGCCGCCAGGATTATCATGGAAAATCACCCCCGTCGTTAAATTTGGGACATAAGACCGCACAGAACGGCCGCCTACCCAGGATCGGCCCTGTCTATATAATTATATGCGTTCCGGTAAAAAAAAAATTAGCACAACACCACTGGTATAGACTCTAGATAGTGAAAACAAGAAGATAAGAAATTACATACGGAACATTATTAATTAGTGGGGTTGTT
The DNA here is from genome assembly GCA_927399465.1 of Sarcophaga caerulescens. Taxonomy (NCBI): domain Eukaryota; kingdom Metazoa; phylum Arthropoda; class Insecta; order Diptera; family Sarcophagidae; genus Sarcophaga; species Sarcophaga caerulescens. Next base: position 12,595,474 of record OV656873.1, read on the forward strand.
ACAAGTAAAACGGAACCCTTGAACTGCTTAGTTGACTCAGCAATATTGACAGGTTTTCTACTAGTCATGGATTATTAAGCTAAAAAATGTGTTTTTCAAGAATCTTTTCTAATATAATCCAAGGGAAGTAAAGGGTTCCTAATGTTAACGACAGGCAACCAAACTATCTTTACTTTACACTTACTTAATTGGTCACATACAATCCTTTACTTAGGACTACTACCTAGCTTCTCACATCACCCAAGTTGTGTTTATCCATGCGTTGCAGAGTCTACAGCATCGTTTACCATTTCATAGCACAATTGTGCTGAGAGAACTCACACGCATTCTTGTGTTTTTTGATTTAGTTGTCGATCAGACTGCGACAAGAACACATGTGCGGCGGATGCTTTACCATTTTTTTCACAATGACACTCAAAAAATATTGTATGTTAAAAGATGCTTTTGATAATATTCAATGCCTTATATATTTTGTCGCATAGTATAATTTTTTTTAAATGCTTTAGAATGCTTGCTTTTTCTCTATTAATAAAAAATGGATTATTATTTTTTTTATTTTTATTTATCTAAAAACATGGTCTAATTTTTAAGCCAAAGTTGGATACCTTTACGATCTTTTAATAAAAAATGGATTTTTTATTTTATTTTTATTTATCTAAAATTATTAAGCCAAAGATAGATAGCTTACATATGTAAGTTGATAAAATGAAAATCAAAATAACGTATATTACAAACACTTGTCTATGACTGTAAATAAATCAATTCTCTCAATTTATTTTCTCTCTCTTACTCACTAATACATAACCAAAAAATTTTTGGTAAACCCTGGTCTACAGTCTAAAAGCGGTTCCGGACGACAAGTTTTTGAGAAACTTTTCGTGGCAGTTTTATTTACTCTCAGAGTTTTTGCCAGAAGACTGATGAGAGAAAGTCGCCCAAGTAATATTTTCTCATATTTCATTTTGTCATAGATGTATGGGCTGGAGTTCAAACCACGTCAACATATCTAGTAAGCCATTTTTTTGAATTGAATTGAGTTCAATTTTCGCTGCAACTGTCAAATATTTCCTATACAATGTTCAAAAATCATGTTATAAAGGGTGATTTTTTAGCTATTATCTTTTTGGCAACACTGGTTTAAACAGCTCACGCACGTTTCGTGTTTCGTTTCACTGTCAAACATCTTCAGTTTGGTCTATAATTTAACCATGAATCGTCTTACAAACGAACAACGCTTGCAAATCATTGAATTTGGCATCATTGGACTGTACTTCTTCAAAGATGCTGCGAATCGTAACGTAACTGTGAATGGTGAGCGCTACCGTGAGATGATATCCAACTTTTTTTTGCTCAAAATGCAAGAGCTTGACTTGCATGACATGTGGTTTCAACAAGACGGTGCCACATGCCACACAGCTCGCGTAACAATGGACTTATTGAGAGTCGAGTTCGGTGAACATTTTATTTCACGTTCGGGACCGGAAAATTGGCCGCCTAGATCGTGCGATTAAACGCCTTTAGACTATTTTTTGTGGGGCTATGTTAAAGCTCATGTCTATACAGGCAAGCCCGCTTCAATTGACGTATTGGAAGACAACATTGAAGCATTTATTTGTGAGATACCGGCCGAAATGTTGGAAAGAGTATACCAAAATTGGACTAAGCGGATGGACTATTTGAGGCGCAGTCGCGGTCATCATTTGCATGAAATAATCTTCAAACATTAAATTATATGGACCGTACTATCGATTCAAATAAAGATTTCATGCATTTTTCTGAATTTTATGTGTTTTTTTTTTGGAAAAATTTTCCTATAGCTCTTAAAAAATCACGCCTTATATAATTTAGTGTAGCCAATCTAAATGACAGTTTACTTCATTTGTTAATTGACAGTGACTTCATAAAATATAAGGTAAGAGAAGCTAGTATCTGTTTCTGTGCACTCAGATACACTCAATCTGCGAATACCCTTAATGTTACACATAAAAAAAACCAACAACAACAATTAGAACAGTTAAAACTGTCAAATAAACAAATTTTCTTGCTACTCATAAATGCTGTTAACCTGTTACTTATTTGTTAACTTGGTCAACAAAATAAAATATCATCCATCCAATCCAACCATAATTTCTAACTTATTTGTTATTTATTTATAAAGTAATTTGTTTAAAAATACAAGTGCAACAACAATATTTATTTATTGTATGTATTTATTTAATGATTTGTAGTCGACAAATAAACGTACAATAAAATACAAACAAATAAATAAACGGTAAATAATAAATATTATTTAAACAAATATTTTATTAACTATGAGACTATACACGTATTGTGTGAGTTGCAAAAATAGGTGTAAAGTTTGTCTAGTAAATTATAACACTCATGTAAAATGTCAAAAATTTTAAAACTACCTCATCATCATCATTATCTGCATCCGAATATTAAACACTTAAGTGATGACTATAATCATCACTTAAGTATTTTGCATTTGCATTTGTTTAAAATATCAGACATAAAATTTGTTTTAAATTCAAAAATTAATTTTATTTTAATGTGTAATTAAGGTGGTTTATAGAGTAGACTAATCTTATGCCCTACATTACGTTAGATAAGCAAAGAATAAATTGTACTTATTGAGCAAACGTTTGTAGCGTTTTAAAGCAAGTGTCCACTTTAAACTTAACGAGTCAATTAACTGGCTTCAATGTGAACCTTGTAATCAATACGGTTCGCAAAAAAAAAAAAACAATTTATTTATTCCCAGGTTTTATATTAACCTTATAATATTAAATTATGAATTTATTTTAGCCTTAAAAAGATGTATGCTTTCGCTTACACTCAATACAAATGTTCGGAAAAGAACTTTAACTGTTGAAATTCTTGTTCCAAGCCTCACTCGAATAAGTTTAATGGTTTGAGTTTTACCAATAACTTGACGGGGAATATTGTACACTCTTCTGATGAACTGCGAGTCACAGGTACCGTGTATGTACATATATGCTTTCTGAATTCATCGTTTTTTTAAAGATTTTCTTAGATAATACAGTGGACCCTCGGTTAAAGAACGCCCCGCATAACGAACACTTTTTTGTGAAAAAAAGTTTCGGTTAACGAACGAAGTTTCGCATAACGACCAAAAAAAAAGGGAAAACCTTAATTGCATGTAAACTTTCTTTCAGTTTATTGCAACACAACAGGGGAAGTCCCGAATATACATTATTGTGTTGATTATTTAACGATAATGCTGTGTCTCATTTTCAACAAATTTTGAAGCGACGTCAGAAACAAATGACACTAGACAGATTTTTGTTAAAAGAAAATTAGGTATGCATGTACCCATTATAAAAAAATTTATTTTCTATTTTCCTTTATCTTTAAGATACAGTATTCCCTCGATTTACGTCGTAGAATGTTCCGGAAAAAGGCGACGTAAATCGAAACGACGTAAATCGAATTTCAAATAACTCATACTATCAGATGCATTTATTTATGCACATTTTCCAAAAAAAAAAATAATCCAATTTTTATTCTTTGATTTGTTATAAAAATTTATTTCATATGTTGTTCACAAAAAGTTTAATAAAAAACAAAAAATTATCCATTAGCACTTAAATATTTTTCTTTTCAAAACTCTATTTATATTTTATTCAAATAGTTACACAAATATTGAATTTTTTTTAAAGAGGGAATTCCCCTGATTTTGTTTATAAACAACAGAGGCGACGTAAATCGAATGACGACGCAAATCGAAGTTGAAGGGAATAAAATTTTTGACGACGTTAATCGAAACAACGTAAATCGAGACGACGTAAATCGAGGGAATACTGTATATGTATTGGTTTATTTTTTTCGTTTAAAAAGTTTTGAAGTATTTTTTGTAATTTTCTTTTAAATAAAAGTTCAAATTGAATCATATTAGTGTGTAGTTTTTTCGATCTAGAACGGATTAATTTATTTTATATGTATTTGTATGGAAATAGTCGTTTTGCTTAACGAACTTTTTGCATAACGAACGAGGTGCTGGAACGAATTAAGTTCGGGTCCACTGTATGTATGTATATATGATCTATATCTGTGATCTTTGCGGTGTTAGTGAATTTTTTTCAAAGATTACATATTTCCTCAGGAGGCTTACAAAGTTCTTGGATTGATTGAATCTTTAAATCCACACAAACTTACTTACATATACAATACAGCAAACCTACCCGGCTTATATTCATGCAGTTGGGTTCAATCCTGTTGTATTAGATTAGGTTAGAGGACGTGTACTTGTCAACTGTGACAAGTATAGTACCCGGAGGTCGAATTGACCCATTGTACAACGTCCTAGCTTCTCACACCACTCGTGTTGTGTGCGTTAATTTTATACATGAGTGGCGGACCTACAGTTTAAAGTCGACTCCAAACGACAGATTTTTGAGAAGCTTTTCATGGCAATTTTTACTCTCAGAGTTTTTGCCAGAAATCTGCTGAGAGGAAGTCGCCGAAGAAATATTTTCATATATTTTCGTTTTGATGTCTGACCTGGGATTTGAACTCGGGCCTTTCGTCTAATAAGCCAACACACTACCTACTAGACCACGGCGACTTCATCCTGTTGTATTACCACCTGATTCATTCCTCCATAGAGACTGAAGAGTAGATCTGGCTGAAAATTTAATCCTTACACAGAATTTCGCCGTCCCTCTTTCTACTGACCAAACTGCCTCACTAGTCAATAGGATGTGAATTTCATCGCGCTTCTCGCAAAGTCAATGGGCACTATTCAGCAAGTCATTCAAATCGTTAATGACTTCTAGAAACAGGTATAATCCAGGTATCTTATCTTGCGAACTCCTAGTAATTGCGGGATTTTACAGTGTACATTACAACCATAGTCTGATGTTTCTCATCTAGTAAACCTACTCCCACTAAACAATGTTAGCAGATCTTCGCATGCAGGTCACATGAATGTGTGCCACTGTTTATTGTTTTTTAAGTGCAGAATTCAATATTATTCCTTAAATTCCTTTGAAGAGCATAGAGTTGTAACAAAGCATATTCTCAATTGGGTTTTTTTCTTGCTTTAATTTCATCAAGTTTTTACAGATGAGTTGATCATAAATTCAATGCAAGTCCTGGACCGTTAGGGTTGCCATTTTGCCTTATTTTATTGGGTTAATGTGATAAATATAGTGGTGAATGATCTTTGTTATTAATTGTTATTCTTTATTTATTTTATTTAGATTATAGTTTATAATCCAGCACTTTTACCACTACTCCACGTTTTCTGTACTTAATATATGCCCGTTTTCATGGTCTATAATAAATATCAAAGTTCTTTGAAAGAGCTATTAGTTGGACTCAATCATTCAAAATTCTTTAGCACTTATCTGTATCCGCCAGTGGTCAATCATCTGATGATAACCACAAGAATGTTGCAAATTGTTTACCATCTTAGATAGGACCACAAGAATGTCGCAATCGATCGATTTATTATCTTAGATAGAACGTAATGTTTATTTTTCATCTCGTTCAAGTTCTACAAAATCAGAATGAGTGTATATCATAGCCAAAGCTATTAATATCGATGGCAATTAAAGCCATAATCAATAACGGTTAGAATATCATTACAGCGACTAGGAATATTTATAACTTGTGTAGAGTCGGGGGATGATATTGTATAACCTATTCATCACGTTGATAAATCTATTCGTATATACACTATACCCATCATATTAGTGTAGGGTTATAGAAATCTTTGCAATAAATTTCAAAATAAAGTGACGTTTTTTTTTATTTTGGGAAAGAAAAAATCACACACCGAATTCCCATAAATAAAATAAAAAGCTTTCATAAAAAATAAATGAACAATTTACATTTTTTATGAAAAAAAATAAAATATTCCATTGTGGTACAATATTTAATGGGTTTTATAATCATTATTGTTACTGTTAAATAAATTAATACTTAATTGATTAAATATTAATTTATAAATATTTAATTATATGATACAACACAACAACTACAACTGCAGGGGAACGAACGTATGCAAGTACGTATGCATAATAAAATTATTAAATTAACGTTTCAATTGAAATAAATTGTTTTACTTTTAGAAAGGAGTAAATTGACTTACACTCTCTGCTACACAGTGGAGATGGTTGCTGGTACGGCAATTAATGTTGGGTCGACCTACCGAACCAAGCTAAGCCTAAGAGACTTATTGAATTTTTTAAAGTTTTTCTACTACTTCTTTCATACTCTCTCTCTCTCCCTTCGATAAAAACATTTCGTTGGTCTCATGTTGAAAGGCCCTAACTCACGCTTTTTTTCGAAATTGATTTTTTTTTTGTGATTCCAATGCATTTAACATAAATACACCTCCTCACAAAATTTAAGGCGATTTTATCAAAATGCGAGTTAGGGCCTTTCTACATGAGACCAACGATTTACTCCTAAAGATTTTAATGTTGTGCTGATACTAAAATACATTTGATTGTGAAATAATAAGAAATTAAACTCGACTAAGATGACCTTTTAAATTTTCTGCAGTCGATTTACTTTTCTTAATTTAGAGCATCAGTCCCTAGAAAATTAAGTCCCGTGGTCTAGTAGGTAGTATATTGACTTATTAAATGCGAGCTCGAGAGTTCAAACCCCAATACTAAGATTTTTATTAAAAAAAAAGTACAAAAAAAAATATTTCTTCGACGAATTCCTCTCAGCAGTCTTCTGGCAAAAACTCTGAGGGTAAATCAAATTGCCATTAAAAAGATTCTCAAAAATTTGGAGTCGGCTTTGAACTGTAGATCCCGCCATTCATGGAAAAAATTAACACACACAACCTGGTTGGTGTGAAAAACTAGGTTGTAATCCCGACTAAAGGGTTGTCTTGACTGAATTAAGTATGTAAGTCTCTAGCAATTGCAACTATACTTGAATAGTATTCTTTGTCAGTTTCTTACAGGTATTTTTTAGTCCATTTGTCATCTTGCTTAGCCTGCAGAGAAAGTTTGCTCATTGATTTCTGATTTTTCTCTAGAAACAACGTCGGCTGACCTGCCTTTGATACCTGTAGTCGATTTTATTCTCACTGAATATTGTTGAAAAATGGCAACCTAGAGATGGAATTATGTGACGGAATAGGTAATATCGGGACCTTCTAAGACCCAAGAAATCTGTGTTCATTGAGACGGCTGCCAGTTGAATCTAATCTAACCTTTCTGAAATAAATATTTATTGGAGCATTTGAAGGCCAGGCTAGATTACTTTGGTTGGTATACAAACACAGTACCTACTACACCACGGCTTCCGTCTATATTTATTGAGATAATTCCTTTTGTCTACTCCGAACATTTTTTGAAAAATTGAAAATTTTTTTTGAAAATTAAAAGAGGGATATGCCTCTTTTCTAGGCTGTATTTTTAAAAATTTCCTCCGGTATTGCTCTATAATTTAAAACGTTGCTATTGAAGTTACGTTTTACTCTGCTTTGGTCCTTCTAAATTTCGAAGTGACAAGGCTTGACTCATTTCTGGCATTCAATTCTTTTCATTAAAAAGGAAAGGAGTTATCAAACTAATTAAACAATTTTAAAGTAAAATTGTGGTAGAAAGTATTGGAATAATTTTCCTTGATGCATTTCTCTATTTTTATTTACATTTACCAAAACCAGGAAGTAATTTCTCCTAATAATTGAAGTCACTTTAACTTACCTCATTTTCATGAGTGTTACTTAATGAAACCAATAGCTTAACAGGTTTAAGGAATTCCAACACATTTTAAGTACCATTTGTACCAACATTTTTGCAATTGAAAAGTGGACGCTAAAAACCACAAAAAAAAATTCTTTTAACGACTTTCTATTTATTGAACGCATAATAAATGATAGCAAAAGCATTTTTCTTTCCGTTCTCTTCCAGTATACGCACACAAAACAAAAGGTTGTCTTACGCAAAGTCACATCAATTCAGTTACTAATAGGCCTCATAATAGAAATGTAAAGTTTAGATAACAATACATATGCTACTGACAAGGGAGGGTACTTGACTGCAGTGGCACTTGTATGTAAATGAGGGCAATTACACCTTACGCACAATTACCCTGGAAGTCAAATAGACACTCTTACACACACACACATTGTAAAAATACTCCTTTCTTTTTGTTTTGTTGTAAAATACCAAGAATTTTTACACATTTACCATTACACATGATTTTACATTTTAAAAAGTCAAATGCCGTAACAGTAAAAATAAAGTTAACGGTATATTTTTACACACACACTCACTCATGCTCTCGTACAATATAGGTACATATACACACACAAATAGAAAAGTTATCCAAGTTGCAGGCGACATATGTTGACGTTGACATTGTTCGGTGGATAAGTACTGTGTAACGAAAACCTGCAATTTTCTAATCCCCATGTGAATAAAGTCACATGAATAAACATTTTGGAATAGTTGATACCCTTAGAAGAAGATTGGGAATTAAAGAGAGAGAGAGAGAGAGAGAGAGAGAGAGCGGGAGACCTTTGGGTAAATAAGAGTGAGAATGTTCGTAAACAGAGTACGACAAAGAACTCAATCTTCCGTTTGGTTTAAAGAAGGTACAGCACTGGCCATTTTATAGTCACCTAGCAGCAACTCGTTTCCTTGCCGTTCGCATCTTCCCCCTTTCCTAAAAAACCTGCACAATGCACTGCATGAGTAGGGGCCATCCCCTGAGTGCTGGTTTCATTAAAAAAAAAAAAAAAAAAAAAAAAAAAAAAAAAAAAAACTTGGTAAATAGGCCTCCAAATAGAAATTAATTGGTTTACAGTTGTTTTCGGATTAGCCCTACCTTTGACTTTTGATCTAAGATAGATACACCTATCCGCCTCCTCCCAAAAATAATTGCTGATACTCATTAAAATTGACCACTGATCTAGGTCACTGCTTGCAGTTCCCACACTGATACAGAAAGGGCGTATCAGTTATAACCATTTTGCGCCTTATAAAGGCATGTATTGAAGGATTACCTGAGTGTGTTTTCTTGACATCGGGGGAATCTTCAATAAAGTTATCCCATCTTGGGAACTGCAAAGCCATAAGATATACATATGTTCAGTACATCATGAAACAGAGAAACTTTTGAATTGAATATCGACCGCTATATAGGAAGTTGCTATTGCCGTAGATGTCAGAGATCAGCAACGAGTATTCAAAACGATGAGTAGATTCCAGTCATACTTATAATTTCAGGTACTTATACGCATTCATACTTATTTTAATATCATACTCATACTACTCATATTCAAAGTTAGAAATACTCATCGTACTCATACTTAACAATACGCACGATGTTGTTGAATTCGACTCTCCATTATTCAACATATACACGAAGCACAAAATAAGTATGATTCGAGTACGAACACCACAATACTCGCTAGAAGGTTGTGTGTGTGCTTTGCTTGCTGTCTTTGTCTTTTCTTTTCTCTTCTTTTGTAAATGCAACAATAACTACTACTGTAAATTTTGAGTCACTCCAATCATTCGTAAGTATTATAAGTATTTTTCTAAATTTATGAATCTGAATGAGTAGGCGTATGAATCAAACAATGAATCGAATGTTGTGAGTTTGATGTCAACGTTGTACTCATACTCTTTGCAACCTATACTTATAAATCAATGTTGTGCGAGTACGAATGAATCAGAGTAGTTGAATTTTAATACTCTTGACTCACTCATACTCAAAATTTCATAAGTACCTATGAGTAGCGAAAATACGATTCATTGCTGATCTCTGGTAGATGCCAAGTACATATCTAGAGAGGGATTGGATTGCCAATTCCTACAACTCAAACTGCAGAAACTATGCCTATTGAACCCTTCTTCTCTATCGAGTCTAACCGAACCCGAAGTGTTTATATAATAGATTCTGACTGCCAATCTGAAGGGCCATGCATTTATTTTCTTTCTTGTCTAGTTACACTAAGGATTTCCGTCATAATAAAGATTTCGTTACGTTCCTAAGTGTTTTATAATTTACTTCCGGACTCTAAAATTTTCTTTCCCAACAATACAGAAACCATTCTCTTAAGCCTCTGTATCTTATAGCCCTGTTGCTCTATAGTCTCTAATAGAATCGAAATGCATTTTAAAAACGTAGTCTCTTTTGGCATTTTGAATAAGTTCTCCTATGTGTTGTTTGGATTTTTCGACTTAAATGGTCAATTTCTCACACTAAATTATGGCTCCAAAAATTATTTACATGGCTCCAAGCACACAAACACCCGCTCTGGCTGAATAGTTGAAAAATGTTGAACAAATATTGCAACACTGTCTCTACCCCAATTGCAATTGCAGAAGAATATCTTGTTAAATGGTTAAGTTCACAAGTTGGTTTTAGCAATTGTCAACAATTTGAAACCTTTTGAAGTTAAAAAAAAAAAAAAATTTACAATTTGCCACACAATACCAGAGAGAAGACAAGAATTTAAGTGAGGGAAAGGAAGATTGGTACAAAAAGTGTGCGTAAACCATAATTTTTCGTAAAAATGTGTAAATAATCTCTCCTATCTCAAGAGGCATATTGGGTATCATGGTATTCTGGCAATTGTAACAACAATTGTCTTACAGAGCAACAATGAGATTTAAGGCTACTAACTTGCAACAGTTGTAACAAATGTTTTAGCAAATCATTTACATTTGTAATGGATGTTGCAACAACAGCAACAACTACAGCAACCATGTAAAAGAACCATCAGCATCATCATGAAAAAAACAACAAATAAAAATTGACTTGTTACACAAACGCATAATTTAAATCCTTTTCTCGATTTCTTTTCTCTTTTTTTGTTTCTTTTTTCTATGATTTCTTGCAACCAACTACTGTTACTAGTCTAGTACGTATTTGCACAGGGTGGCTATAAAGTAATGTCGTAATGTGAATGAGCTTTAATACACAAGACAGATAACTGGAGATGAATTATTAGGGTTTTACCAAATAAATGTTAAAACCAATCATTGTTCCGTAACTAGCTAACTGCCAACTAACAAAGTGTGACCCATAGGCCAGGTAAGCAGCGCTCGTAGCTGCTTTGAGTTATAAATTGATTTTTTCCGCATCTAATGACGTCATACCTCCTACTTTTAAAACCCTGCAGATTTCATTAGACAGACCACTTGCCTACACTTCTGTGTGAATAATAGTTGTTTTGAACATTAATTTCAGGGTCCAGTGATCTCACGTTCTGTAGAAAGATTAAACCGTGCTGAAATTTTCGATAGGGACCCATGGTCAATTTAGATTGCTATAAATCGAGCACAGTCGCCATAGTCTAGTAGGTAGTGTGCTGGCTTATTAGACGTGAGGCCGCGGTTCAAATCCCAGGTCAGACATCTCCAACAAAACGAAATAAAGGGTCCGCCAAATAACTTTTTTTTTTTTTTGAAACAAAAGGCACTTTATTGTTTTTTTTATCTTTTTTTCTGTCTTTTGTTTTTTTTGCTTGTTTTCACTTACAACATAAATATTCTCTTTTTTTGCCTTTTTTTTGTGAAATCTTATCATAAGATAGAGAGGATTTCTTTTTTTTAACCACAACATGTGATTAAAAAGAATAAAAAATTAAAAATAAAAAAATATTTAATAATATTATGATACTTCTAATTAAAACTGTATATGCGTACAGTTTACAGTTTATTCCTGAATGACCTAGAAGTATCATAACGGAATTACAAAATGCTTTGTTTGATTTCAACTAAAGGACGTTCATGTTTGCATGAGGCTTCCAACACATCTTTGATCTTAAGAAATCAAATCTAAGGCAGTTCTTTTAATATTATCAGGTATGTTTCCTTTACAATGCCATTTAGGTGGGCCTATTGTTACTTAAAGAAAGAATTCGTGAAAATATGTATGTACAGATCTGACCATCGCCTTCCTCACCCTGTCCAATATCAGTACCGTTTAACATGATAGACTGGAAGCCAGGTATCCCATACTGTCGTGATAAAAGAATATGTTAAATATTTCTGGGATTTATAAGGGGCCCACTTTTCCTTGTCTAGGTATTCCAGACCTATGTATCTGTAGAGTATTACGATTAATGGGGCCATGGGTTTAACTAATCCTCGAGCCTACAGTTGTTTACAGTATGCTAGGTTATGCTAGGTGAGGTTAGTTTAGGTTAGCGGGTATCTTGCCGTTCACAGGCAAGATCTTTCGGTGGTCATATGGCCCACTGTCGAGCTCCAGATGAAACCAGTTCCGTTAGAATGCGACTTATTCGCATTGTTGCTCAAAGGAACAATCTGTGATAAGATGTACAGATCTGATCATTTTTCTTTCACTTGTTTTACATTCTTTAGTTTCTATTCAAAATGTTTGATTGACTTTCAATTAGAAAAAGAAAACGAACTTAAATGCTCTTCGTACCCTGACCAACAGTCAAGTGAAAATTGGAATCTCCGTTTACTTCAAGACCATCCTCACTATCAACTCCACAAAACTATCCATTTCATAGGTTTTTACGTACAGATATATACAAAAGACTCTGGTAAATGCATAGTAAATTAGAATATTCAAAGTTTATTCGAAAATCTCGTACTACAGGGTCCGCCAAATAACTTTTTTTTTTAAACGCTTTAAAAAAAAAACTACTGAATATTTTCTCAAATTTCTTTTTTTATTTGAAAGTACAATCCTTCCGGTTAATAATGGAAAATAATTTCATTCAAATGGCTGCCTCGGCTGGCCATGCAGTAGCCTACACGATCGGTCCAATTTTTAAGAACATTATCGATTGTGTGCACCTGTATTTCACCAATGGCTTCACGAATATTGTCCTTTAAAGCGTCAATTGTCTCTGGCTTGTCGGCGTAACACTTATCTTTGACGGCTCCCCCACAAATAATAGTCCAACGGTGTCAAATCGCAGCTCCGAGATGGCCAAACGACATCAGCTCTGCGGCTGATAATGCGATCTTCAAAAACAGGGCGCAAAACATAGAGTGTAGCTTCGGCTGTGTGGCACGTAGCGCCGTCCTGTTGAAACCAAATGTTGCCAATATCCTCCTCTTCAATTTTTGTGAACAAAAATTCGTTGAACATGGCCCGATAACGATCGCCATTGACATTCTGCAACATTACCATGATTTTCAAAGTAATGTCGCAATATTTCCCAACGTTGTTCAAGCGTATACACAACCATATTCGTTCAGTGGAAGGATAAAACTAATTATCTGTCAAATCAGACATGAGCTAAGTGTTACCATTCACGAAATAAGCACTAGTTGAAAAAAAAACGTTAGATGGCGGACCCGATATGAAAAAATATTTCTTCGGCGACTTACTCTCAGCGGATTTCTGACAAAAACTCTGAGAGTTTTGCCAGGAAAAGTTTCTCAAAAATCTGACGTTCGGAGTCGACTTTAAACTGGAGGTCCCGCCACTCATTTATAAAATTAACACACACAACATAGTGGTGTGAGAAGCTAGGTCGTAATCCTAGCTGAAGGGTTGTAATGTGCATCAAAAAGCTCATTCCTTTCCCTTTAGCAAAATGATCGCCAATTCACATCATGACCTTTCTTTTGCGCCACCTTACGTATACAAGTGGCATTAAACAACGAGAGAAAGAAATATTTTATGTTGCGTGTAGAAAGGAAATGTATTTTCATTTCAAAGCGGAAGTTATAGACAAATGGGCCCCTTTAGTTTTCGCACCCCCTACCCCTTGGGGGAGAATATAAAAACTCAACGTATGCCAGCATCTCCTTTAGAACAGTGAGTGTTTTAAATGACCATAATTCAAAAACGACCAGACACATTGAACTGAACTGGAGCATGTATTTGTCACATGGAAATGTTGTACAAAAAAAACATGATTTTTCAATGTGCGTTTGAGTACAGAAGTTACATTTCCGTTTAATATGAGAGACATAACACAAATGCATACGCATGTTGCACCTACGCATCATGCATACCTTTATAAAGAGGGAAAATGGAAAGTGGAGAACTGCACACAGAGAAAAAGATTATCGAACATTAAGAGAATGCTGCTTTAACTATTCAAAAAAAATAATTTCTCTGTAACGTTTGTATAGTTTCGCTCAGTGTTCTTATGCGTAGGACACTGTAATTTTTGTTGATGACTTTTGCCAGCAACAAATTGCAATTTTCGCAATGCAATGCAATGTAGTATGGTAGAGTGTGTCTGCTTCTCAGTTTTATGTATTTTTTTTTTTATTATTTAAATTTAGTTATACCGAATCAATTATCTAAAATTGAAAATTTTCTTATCGAATTTACATAAAATTTATCAATCAGTCAGTTAGCCAATAAATGAGTCATCAATTCAGATAAAGTGGCCGGCCACCTGTAAACGGAAATTTATGTCTGTTACTTGTTAATTGATTTTCAATAGAATTTTAGTTTAAATTGTTTAAAAATTGTTTTTCTGAATGCAAAAAAATTAAGATAGAAGGTGTTTTCAAATGTATGCAGAAAATTAAGTTTCTTAAAGACTTTACAGGAAAATTAAACAAAGAAATAATCAAGAGACATTGAAACATTTTAACGGGTGAGGTTAAGGGATACGGGAGTGAATAGATACGAAACTAAACAGATGCTCTTCTCAGAAAATAGAAGATATTGAGCATTGAAATTCTTACATGGAAGAAAGTTTCTGAATACAATGCCACTTTGATGTAAGGCGACACAATATTGCAAGCAAACTCTACCATCCGTATACATACATATGTACATACATAATTGTACATAATTGGTCATTACAACCCTTCAATCAGGATGACGGCCTAGCTTCTCACACCACTTATGTTGTGCGTTTTAATTTTATCCATGAGTGGCGGGACCTATAGTTTAAAGTGGACTTCGAACGACGGATTTTTGAGAAACTTTTCATGGGAATTTTATATACTCTCAGAGTTTTTGCCAGAAATCAGCTAAGAGAAAGTCGCTGAAGAAATATTTTTTTATTTCGTTTTGTTGGAGATGTCTGACGTAGGGTTTGATCCGTGGCCTCACGTCTAATAAGCCAATACACTACCTAGTAGACTATGACGGCTTCCATCTTTCGCCTACCATCCATATACTCGAGCAAAAGTAAGATTTCGAGCCTTTTAACAGCATTGAAGACTGAATGTAGTCAATATTTGCAAGACCCCCTACTACCTGCTAAAGCATTGGTTCTTCGGAGTGCAGTAACAATCTACACCACAGTATGGTCCTAGAATTACAATGAACTTTAATGAAGTCGTTAAAGTCTAGTAGGTAGTGTCTTGGCTAATTAAACGGGAGCCCGAGGTTCAAATACCAGCTCAGACGTCTGGAACAAAACGAAATACAAAATAATATATCTTCGGCGACTTTCTCTTAAGCAGTCTTCTGGCAAAAACATTGAGAAAATCAGTCGACGTTAAACTGTTGGTCCCGTCACTGATGAATAAAATTAATACACACAACATGGGTGGTGTGAGAAACTAGATTGTTATCCTGACTAAAGGGTTGTAATAGCCAACAATGTATTGGTACTCCAATGAGATAGACTCTTAATTATTTTAGACGTCTTAAGAAGACAGCTAACAGATTATTATGTAACTACAGATTATATGCCTTTTACGATATAAAAGATTTTTGTAAAGATCGCTTGATTATCAGAGACGATGCTGTTAAGTCCTTTAAGAAAATCTCGAAGATTTTTAGCGAACTTAAATTCATGTATATTCTGATATAATCTACGGATCTTTCAATCCATTAGGTTTACCGGAATTTGTCATTAATTTCAAGCAAAACTCTTTGCTAAGAATAAAGCTACATATGAAGAACTGTCTTGAATGCAAAGGAGGCAGATAACATACACACTTTTTGCTTTTTGCGATATTCGTGGTCGTCTGTGACTAGATCTGAGAGGGTATTGATTTCCAACTCAAATGAATGGTTGCTTGAATAATTACGTTAGTGATAGAGTCTTAACTATCATACCATAGGATCCTAAATGTTTATTTCTACAACCTTTTTTAGAAACTAAATTTTCGGAATTTAAGCAAATATCTGCTCCTGACAGTGCAGTATGCTTGTCTATAACTCTATTACTGAATTTATTTAAAAGGTTTAAGGTTTATAGCTCACCAAAGCTTGATTTACCAAATAAACCTTTTAAGTCAATCTCTTAATGAAGTAAAAAGTCAATTTATTTAATTTTAAACGCTTTAAAAATATTGCATCCACTTTCAATACCAATGTTTTTATTTGTGGCCAAAAGTGACAAATCACTGCTTTTACTATAAAAACCGACCGATACCAATGGATGAACAACAGCAATAACAACAACAAAAAATCGTGTTCGACCACCAAAAAATTACCACGAACACATGTTTTTAGCGGAGAGCTATAAGCGAAAAAAAAACGAAGAGGACTAAAGTTATAGGCGGTCAAGTTCGAACAAGCGATGCCGTATAATACATAATAGAGTGACGGCATTTATACTGGCGGTATTTTACTTTATTTATTAATATAGGCTATGACTAGATTCGATGTTACATTTTCTATGGTGTGCTTAGCTTCATACCCTAACAATACAGGTTAGGTTCCAAGAGAGTAAAAACAAGAAGTTCTATACACACATAATTGGTCATTACAACCCTACAGTCAGGATTCGGGTTATGATGTGTATGTTAATTTTATACATAAGTGGCGGAACCTACAGTTTAAAGTCGACACCGAATCAGAGTTTTAACCAGAAATCTGCTGAGAGCCAGTTGCCAAAGAAATATTTTTTCAAATTTCGTTTTGTTGGAGATTTCTGACCTGGGATTTGACCCTTGGTCTCACGTCTAATAAGCCAACATACTACCTACTAGACTACGGCGACATAGAAGCCTTATTCTTCCTTCAAATAATAAAGGAAATCGCTAAGCCCTAGAGGCGAACACATCAACAACAAACCTCACAGGAAACTGAAGTAGAGTCATCGCTTGAGAATAAGTTGGACTCAATGAATAGCAGGTTTGACTTGAAGTCATTCAGTAAAAAAAAAAAAAATGGGTGTTTTTTCCTGCTTCAGGCACAAAGATAACACAGTTTATCTATCAAAAATGTGATGACGGTATTCAGAGTCAAGCTGAAAGCCACATGCCTACTAGTGTTTTAAAGGAAGTCTACACTTAATCAAGTGATTTTCGGCCGCTCTAAATGAGATGAGATTGTTTCAACTGGTATCTTATGCTTCTCCGCTAGAGTGCAGGTCAAACGCAACGGTGGTTGGACAGTTCTAAGTCGTAATAAAATCGCAACAATGACAAGCATTCCGAGAAACTGCCAGAATGATGGATCATCAATATAACGAATTTTACAGACTTGTAATAACACACAGGAACGCTTGAGCCTACTTTGCCCAATTGCTACGTTCTTTAGACTCGATTGGGTGATTATTGTGGAATTGCTGTCCATATTTACCTATGTTCCTCGTTATGGTTAGTTTAGTACGTGTTTACGGGAAGTACTGAGTTTTTAATCAATCGAGTTTATTTAGAAGTCTTAAGACAAGAATGCTGCTAATTTTACTGCTTTCGCCATAACTGAGCCAAATGCTGTTTGAACTCCCATGATTCCAAATAGTTCCATTTGCATGTGTATGGTATACCCATTTCACAGTGTAGGGTATTCAAAAAATATTTATGAACATGTTTACAGCAACAAGCCAAGCAAAAAAACCAAATATTGCCATAAATAGACTTTAACAAGCAGGACGAGCTGGAGTTCTATTGCAGGCGAAAACTTCTGGCCATTTTTTTTGTTTTTTGATTTTTTGTTGCAACATTTTTATAAATTTAATATTGTTTTTATACAATATAAAAGAGATAACAACGCCAACGACCTTCAACACTACTCCCATTGGTAGACTCGGTGTAGTATCCACAAGTCGGGAACAGAACATACAGGCAACTGCATAATTTAGTGCATCATGCCAAAGCAAACGAACGCACACATACATATTTTTAGAGTTGCACAGGACACACAGTTAAAGGATATAAAAATAAATCCACAGCAAACAACAACAAGCAAACAGGCAAACGAATGTTCATAGGAAAGTTTTTCGTTTTTTCCAAACTATGGCTTGCATTTCATTGCAATGCCCTACACTGACGTCTGTCTCCACAACCATTTATGTAAGACCAGGCCACTCCATACAGTTTTTAACATGCGGCCGGAAATGCATTATAACGTTTCATTTAATTTTTTTTTTTTCTACTTTTCTCTGTTCAGTTATGTTTGTCGTTGGGTAGAAGTGGAAGGGGTGGCAAATATTTTTTTTTTTTTTTTGAAATGAATTTCGTCTGCCAACCAAAGCGTCACGCCTGTACTTGACATATTTACTCGTCCTGGTGCAATTTGTAAATTGTCTGTTTATTTATTTTATGATGCCAGTAAATGCTTTCAAACTAAAGGGAAATACTATGGGTTTCCGGTTTGACCGAATGGCATATTTTATCAAAAAAAGAGAAAAAAAAAAACAAATTTAAATTAAGGACAACAAATTATTTTGTATATCCTGTAAATACAATAACAATTATTATTTAATGGAGTTTAAGATATTGATTGAAGGAGAAATATTTCAAAAATTTCTATGAAAAAATCTAATCAGAAAACTGTTCAAGAAATGTTAAGATAATCGATTACAGACAAATCAAGCCTAACCTGTGGTTGTGAACTTCCTCATACTCTTTGCGAATAAAATAAAGTTAGGTTCGATATTCATAAAATTCTCTGGGCAAACAAGGTCTTGTCTTCTAGGCAGAAACACTCGGACAATTCCTCACAATTTTGTTTGTTACAGATTACACGGTGCGACATTGAAAATACACCCGAGCAACTACATAGTCTAAGTTATTCACTACGTTGAGTAGAACTCAAAAATACTTTTTTTATTTTTCTCGAATCCTCCAAACTTGTTTTATTGACAAAAACGGTTTTTTTTTATCTTTTTACACAAAATTGTTGACTACCCAAATAAGTTTGAACCTATTTTAAAAATCCAAAGTTTTTTAGAAAGGGCAGAGATTAGCCTTTAAAACGGTGTACATAAACGTTTTATCCAAACTTATTTGTTATGAGTTTTGATGGGGTAAACTTGGAAAATATAATTTTTTTCTTATTTTTTCAAGTTTAGCTATCCTTAGTTGCAAAATTTAATTAAAAAATATAAACTAAGTGATGACATTCTGAAAGTACATTGTCTTGTGAAGAGATTGACACTTCGTTTGATCAAATCAATCAATGAGAGCGTGTAACCTATCTTTTTAGTTTGGCAGGGCCTCTATCTTATTATGTAACAAATTAAAAAGTAGTGGAGTGGTGTACTATTTAAATTTATTAACTACAAACCCAAAAAATTCAAATCGGATGCAAGAGAAGACGATATAATTTTCATCAAAAATAATCCATTCAGGAAGCCCTCTGATCCGTCAAAGAGAAAGTCTCTATCCCTTGAGAAAAACTTGGACTTAATGTGCAAATGTTATCACAACTATATCCACTATAGAAACAAAATTTCAATGCAACGACAGTTGGACACCTTAATCTCGATATGCATATTAAATCATCAACGATTAAGCGCGCAATTTTATCGCCGTAGTCTAGTAGGTAGTGTGTTGGCTTATTAGACGTAAAGCCAGGGTTCGAGCCCCAGGCCAGACAGCAAAACAAAATACAAAAAGTATTTCTTCGGCGATTTCCTCTCAGCAGATTTCTGGCAAAAACTCTGAGAGTAAAATAAAATTGCCATGAAAAGTTTCTCAAAAAATGTGTCGTTCGGAGTCGACTTTAAACTGTAGGTCCCGCCACTTATGTATAAAATTAACACACACAACATAAGTGGTGTGAGAAACTAGGTCAATAATCCTGACTGAAGGGTTGTAATGACCAATTATGTATGTATGTATGTATGTTATTCAACCTTTCTTAGGTCGACTGTATTATGACAACGCTTGATATATTTAGCTATTCGCGATGCTTTTTTCACCGGTGCAACGTAGATCTTTCGCAACGTTCCAAATTATCTTTCCATTCACATCATTTTCAATTCACTCTCAAACGTTAGTATCTCGCTGTATGAAGACGCTATTCATCTTCGATAATCACCATTCAAGGAAACAACAGTGGATGTTATACTTTTAAATTTATAGTCTTAATATGTTATTTCGTAATAAAAACTATTGTTTTCATAGTCACTATTTATCTCTTAATATCTCTTTATTAATTTAAATAAATATATACAAACTAAAAACTTTAATAAACTCATCACAGTATTTTACTAATTTTATTACCAAAAAAAAAAACCTTGAAAAACAAATCACCTTTAATTCCACCCACAATTACTTGTAAAACAATGTAACTTAACAGAGTAACTTAATACAACCGTTCAAACGTATGTTGGCCACTAAATGCTCATGTAATTTCTGTTTAGAAAGAAGGCCCAGTCAGTTTAACAGCTTATGATGGTTTTAGTTTTAAGTTTTACTAGGCAATTAACCTCAGCTGTTCACAGCTAAGCTACTGTATGTATTTATTATTCACTTTTAACTGACCATTAAATAGAAATTTTCTTCACTTTCAGTCAATACCTCTTTTTTACATTTTCATTTTTTTTACGCCTGTTTTCCTTTTATGGAAACAGAAACGAAAATGAAGACTGCATTAAAGTGTTGTTTGTCGGTGTATCTATTGCATTTGTGCGGCATTATTGGGTATTGAAAGCTAATGACGCTTTAAATGAGATTACGAAAGCGAATAAAAAATATTCGAAACTTGAATTTAGTGAATCACATTATAAATATTTTCGATTGGAACGAATATTGAATTCGATAAGACGTATAGTAAAAATACCGCAAACTGTTAGCAAGACGAGGAACAAACTTAAGAATAAGATCAGAAGTTCTAATATAGAAGATGATCAGTTAAAAAGACTTTGCAGACTTTCTAGAGAACTCTAGACTCTGTAGACTGTGACAAGAAATCATAGATGGGCACTTTGCAGTACCAGTGATTACTGAAAAAAATTACAGTATTCAATAAATTTTTACTGGTAATGAAATTTAGATTGCATTACCAGTAAAATTTTACTGATTACTGAAAAAAATTGCAGTAAATCAGTAAATTTTTACTAAATACTGAAAAAAATCAGTACCAGTAAATTGAAATCCATTATGCATTACACTGAAAAAAAGAATCAAGCCATCCGGGCTTGAATCAATCCATATCGGTCACAATAGTACGGTAAGTACGGTTTGGCTTGAATCAAGTACAAAAGAGTTGAATCAAGCCCGAATCAGCCAAGTACAAAAGTGTTGATTTTAGCGCGATTTAAGCCTTTTTGGGATCAAAGTGATCTCATCATGTATTTGGTTTAAGCATATTTTTTCTTGATTTAAGATCGAATTCGTACTTGATTCAAGAGAATCAGAAGTTGAAGTAATCCTTAAGTGCACTTGTTTCAAGAATTATAAAGTTGATTTAGGCTAGATTAACTTATAAATGGGATCGAATTGAGGCAAATCGTACTTTATTCGTGCACAATGAACTTGATTTAAGCCCTAAATTGTACTTGATTTAAACCTAAATTTATCCAAAAACGAGCTTGTTTCAAGAATTTTGAACTTGATTTAAACTCGAACACGTACTTGATTTAATCCTAAAATCGATTGATTTGAAAAAAATGCATGTCATCTACACAAAAAAATGCAAGTCATCGACCGGAATAATCCAAGTCATCTACCAAAGAAATGCAACTTGCGAAAAATACGACATCTTGTTGGATATATATTGTATAAAACACATGAACTAAATGAGAATTATAAAAATTTTTACTTTTGAACTTAAAACCCACAATTCCATAACTCAAATAACAAATAAGTCAAAATTACACTTTTTTAGATAGATTTGAGCTTTTTAGTGTTGATTTTAGTAATATAAGGCTTAGTTTTTCACATCAATCCCGTTTTCTGCTTGTTTTAAGCAAACAATAGCCAAAACGGGCTTAATTTTTCAAGCACGTTTTTTGGCTTAAATTGAGAATAGAAAAGTTGATTTTAGCACGCCGTTTTTCTTTCTGTGTACCAGTAAATTTTTATTAATTATAAAAAAAATTGTCAACATTTCTAATAGATGTTATTAGTAGAAATATTTATATATTTGTAAAAAACAAAAATTAAAATAATGTCAAATATGAATTAAAAAAAAGATGTAGCCCACTGGGTTTGAACCGACGACCACCCGATTTCTGATATATAACAAGGTGGAACTCTCTGTACGATTCCGTTAATGAAGTTGTTAGATCACAAAACAAATTTGCCGGAATTGTGCTTTCGTTTAAAAATTCCTACAATTCTTTGTGATGAACTGGAATACTTGGAGGAATATATTAAACTTATGGGGCCTATAGCAGAGGCGGTGGATTTCCTTCAGGGAGAAAATACAATGTATTTTGGATACTTCTTCCCAACTAAAGAAACCATTCTTTACCTGGCCGAACGAGACACGACGACCAAGTGCTCACATTGCAATAAAAAATTTTTTTCTTAAATACAATACCCCATTGCCCTCGTCCGCCCCTGTAGATCGATTATTTTCATTCGCTGGAATTGTAAATCGTTCCAGAAGGCAGAAACTCAGCGATTCAAATTTTGAAATGTTGGTCTTAAGAAAAGCTAACGGTGGACACTAATAAAAATTTAATGTATTTGAATTTTTTTTTTTTTTAAGTATGTTCATTAAATTCCTATTAAGAGAGGGAAAATAAAAAATATGGAAAATATCTATTTTAAATCATCAAAAACTATATAGTAAATGAAAACTTTATTAGTAAAAACTTGTAAAAAAAAGGTAAATGTATAATTTTTGATTAGTCGATATTGTAAAATATTTTGATTTTAAATTGTTCTGACAATAATGTAAACAAAAGATAATTCAAAATAGAACTTATAATAATTTGCAACGATAAAAAATGTTGACAATTTTAGTTTTTTGTTCTTCTTGCAAATTTTTTGAGTTAACGAATGCTTTTCTAGTAACAACTGTTAATAATTCAGCTTATTGAACAGAGCAAATTTTATTCGAATCCTTGAACTGTAGGCAATTTTACCAGAAAATAATTCCACTAACATGTAATTAATAAATTTACTGATACTGATTTTTTCAGTAATCAGTAAAAATCAGTATTCAGTAAATTTTACTGGTAATGCAATCTAAATTTCAATACCAGTAAACATTTACTGAATACTGAAAAGCTTAATGCATTATAATTATAATGCAGTATGCCCATGTATGCAAGAAATTCATCACAGAGTGAGCTAATGCCCAAATTAATGAGAAATCTTTTACAGTCAGAACTTATATTCTACGCAAGTTACCAACTACGGTTGTTCCAAAGTCAAGTTACAAACTTTAGGTTTATTAGAGTAGATACAAAGACACAGAACCGATTTTATTTGGACTACAAACGGGCCGAACTAGCTGTAACCGTAGGTTATTTATACCCACCCTTGCATTTGGTAACCAGCGAAAAAAGGAATTTAGAGTGTATATTAACGGATGTGGCACATAGACGACGGTTTATGCTGCAGGTAGATCTAAAGAATTGAAACAGGACCTTGTTTTAGATGCAAGAAGATTAATATTTTCACTGGAAGTATGAAGGCAATAAAGCCATACGAATGTGTTTAAGCGAAGGTGCGTAAAACCCCTAGGGTACGAAGTACTGTAGACGATTGGTAAGAGTTTTGTGTCATTCTTTATGTTAAAGTCTGCAGAGTTGATATAGGAATCTGTGTTGCACAAAGGAAAATGGATAGCGTGACTGAAGGTGTGACTGTTTTACGATATTGCATATTTTATCAACAGGACTGAATTTATACATATATTCAGATACATATTATCCGTGATAGGAGTATTACTGCACACGAAAGACTAGTTTGACAAGGATTATTTTTATAGGACTTTCGGCTTACAGTGATACCTTAACTGTGAAACAGTCTATCATCACCTTTATTAGGCACGAAGGAACATGTACACGTTGCTAGAGAAATTTAGTCTTTGATGACGCTTGGCAAAGATGATATGCAACAAGATGTTATGCAACATAATGAAACGAATTTGATTCTCAAGAGGAAAAAATTGTGCTATTGTAATTGTGTTGTAAGGTTTCCGACTGAATCGCGAAGGCAACTAATTTCCTTAAGTCTTGAATGTTTCTTTCACTTATTTCTATGAAAAATCGAATCAAAGAAGCTCTGGCAACTTAGCATACTGCGAACTTCAAACGAAGTACCTACCAATCGAGGCTCAAGATGACCTCCAACATAATCTAATATCAGCTTGCCATTGACATTATCTGCAAAAAAAAAAAACTTTGATATTCCTCAACAAGTTTTAAATTAAAACCAGGGTCAATTTGTGACCGTTGCTTATTAAAAAAGACGGGTGGGTGCACGCACTGAATATTAAAAAAAGAAGAAACTATTTATGATTTCAATTTATTGATTACTTTTCGATAATTCGATTATTTCAATTGTGGACATCACTAACATACGCGGGACATTGGCCAGTATTCGTTAGTAGCATATTGTAAACAAACTCCGACACATAATTGCCCATAAATACTTATGGATAGGCAATGAAAAAAAAAACTCAAACCCTGTCAGCATAAGTGTAGGTGCCGTGTAAACTGACACTAAAGTGTTGTAAATTTTAAAATGCTGTGCAAATATTTACAAAATATTAATTTGTTACACATTTACATGGGACATCACCATGCATGCAACAGGAGTGTAAAACATGGTTTTAAAAGCTTTAACTTGACTTGTAAATGCAATATTTTTTTGTTAATATTTAACAGTATAAGCTTTAAAGCGGATATTAATCAAAAGGAAAGGAAAGGAAGTTGAGTTACGAGGATGTTATTCTTTTTAATGCTAACAAATTAAGATCTTAAGCCTGAAATAGTAATTGAGAAGGAAAATAAAAAATCAATCAAAAAACTAATAAAATATGAAATGTGTTATACGCGTAGATATGAACACATCTACGAGGGACTTAAGTTTATGGAAAAGCGAAAAAATCGTATTTTTAAGTACAAAATTTATTGCAAGACTAATTGCAGTGTATGTAATAAATTCTACAACGATAGCTAAACTAAGATGTAATTGGATAAAGGAATTACTTATGGTAGTAAAAAGCAAAACCTATGGTCACATTGACAAAGAAGATTATAAGAAATTATCAGAGAATCTGATTATAAAGAGACAAACCACAAACAACTGAGTGATAAAGGACACAGAAAGAAAAGAAAACTGCTCAAGAGTATGGAGAATTTTGCATAGTTTAAAAAAAAATTTTTCCACAAGTACCACCGGCATGACTGACACATGGCATCGTGCTAGTATTTTAAGGTAACTTGAGAACAACCACAGTACAAGAAGTTTTGAAGGTTGTCCTTAGAACGAAATGGAATAAAGTTGGTAAATTTTTCAGTATTTAGCCGAAAGAGACAGGGTTTCATAATGAATGAAAAAATTAGAATAAGGACCGATGCGAGAAAAAGCCTTTGTCCTACAAACTTTACGAAAATATCTTGAGAAAGCAATATACTTAGGGCCATTATTACAACTTGCCGTTAACTAAAGGGAGGATTTTAACAATTTTTTTTTTATTACGAGTACCCAATAAGATAGAAGTGATCGTTAAGCTAAAGGGAAGATCATCCTACCTTTAACATTTAAAGGTCACTTTATGTTTGAACTTGCCATATCATATACTATTATCGATATGGCAGCTTCAAATATAAACAAAATGAGCGTATACAACAAAAAAAAACGAAGTCCGCTGTTGCCACTGCGTTAAAAAAAAACTTGTTCAATTGAGCAGTTTTATCGACTTTGCTCCGGCACTGCCATATTTTAATTTTATTTTATCTGTAAGTTGTAATAACGAAAATCAGTTAAAGGTAACTTTACAGTTTCCTTTAGCTAAAGGTACCTTTAACTAAACCCAAGTTTAACGGCTAGTTGTAATAATGGCCCTTAGTCTTGGGTACCTTCCACATGATTTCTGCAGCAGCTAGTGGTTTAAGAAAGAGGATGAGACTGTTTTTCACTCACTGGTCTCATGCCCACCACTATGTCAGAGGAGAAAAATGCACCTTAGCGACTACTGTATAGATGATCTGCGTCGCTCCATCAGAAGCTCCGAGGGGTTTTGGGTCTAGGAGATAACAATGGGCTTTATGTGGCCTAATGGCCATTATTACAACTTGCCGTTAACTAAAGGGAGGATTTTAATGGGCAAGTAAATTGTTTTTCATTATTATAAGTAGACAATATGGTAGAAGTGAGCGTTAAGCTAAAGGGAGGATCATCCTACCGGTAACTTTTAAAGTTAAGTTTATGTTTGAACTTGCCATATTATATATATTATTTTCAATATGGCAACTTCAAATATAAACAAAATGAGCATATACAACAAACGAAGCCCGTCCTTGCCACTGCGTTTAAAAAAAAACTTGTTTAATTGAATAGTGTTATCGACATTGCTCCGGCACTGCCATATTTTAAAAAAAATTAATTTTATTTTATCTGTAAGTTGTAATAACGAAAATAAGTTGAAGGTAACTTTACAGTTCCCTTTAGCTAAAGGTACTAAACTCAAGTTTAACGGCAAGTTGTAATAATGGCCCTTAGGGTTACTTGGGTTTAGTTAAAGGTAACTTTAAATGTTAAAGGCAGGATGATCTTCCCTTTAGCTTAACGATCACTTCTATCTTATTGGGTACTCATAATAATGAAAAACAATTTATCTGCCCGTTAAAATCCTCTCTTTAGTTAACGGCAAGTTGTTATAAGGGCCCTAAGTGTGTCTAACTAGCTGCCGTGGCATGTACTATACTGCTGACACTCATTGAAGCGGACGAGGCAGTCTACGGTATGATTAACAAATTGGTTGTAAAGGGTCGAGCGTAACAATAATACAGCCAAGCTTCTCAAACCACGCCTTATTTTTTTATCCATGAGTGACGGAACAAATTTGAGAAGGGAATTTTTATTTACTCTCAGAGTTTTTGCCAGAAGACTGCTGAGAGGAAGTACCCGAAAGAAATGTGCTTTAGAATTTCATTTTATTCGTCATGTCTGAGCCATAACTAGAACCACAGGCTTTCTTCTCATAAACCAACTACTTACTAGACTATGGCGGCTTCATGTATTGGAGTTTCTAAATCTCGTATAACGAATTCGACTCTTGTGCCTTTACAACAAGGGCTTCCAAGAATTCCACCTTTGGACCAGAATTGTAGAAAATTTTGTATTTTGACATATCAGTAAAGACAATCATTACGTGTTTTGCCGACGGTATAGAAGTAGTTGAGCAACCAAAACATTTGCAGTGTTCAGAGTAATTTACTCTGTAAGAGAGAAACGCAATAGAAAATAAATGTTTCCTTTCACACTCCAAAGTCCAAAGTTCCAGACAATTAAAACGAAGCTAAGGAGTGCGCACAAAAAAATGGGCCTACTTTTAAGCTTATAACTTTTATCATAATTGAAAAAAATGAATACCGTTACATTGTTTTTGTTAGTCATCTGTTTCGAAATCCACGTGCTAAATGTCATTGCAATAGCAAAATTAGTTTTTTGAAAATGGGCACCCAACAAGAATGTCGTAAAAAAATAATTGAAATTTTCAATGAAAAACCGCGCCGCTTACAAAAAACGATTGCTAGGCTCGCAGGTGTTAACCAAAAAACAGTTTCTAAGGTAATACTTAAAACAATATAAGGAGTCTTTGAGTATTGAGAGAAAACGTGGAAGTGGAAGAAAGAAAGGATTTGCCGACCAAAACAAAGCAAGTAAAATAATACGTATTTTTCTAAAACAAAGTGGCTCAAAAAGTTGGATACTCTGAGACCTTTGTCAGAAAAAAATTTTATACACAAAAGAATTCAAATATTATTTACTTTAATTGAAATATAAAACGAAAAAAATCCGCCACTTAGTTTTATTTCTATAACGAAAAGTGTAAGTCCAGATTTTCTTGTGCGCACTCCTTATGTAAACTTTGGATACTTTAACAGTTTAAAAAGAAATATAAACGTCAGAGATTTGACAAAGCTTAATCGATTAGTTTGATCTGTTTTCAACTGCCGCCCATTGGAATGCTTTTAAAAGCCTCTAAAATGAAAATGAAACACAACCTATTCTAATTCGTTAGTAATCACTACCACTACTTAATAGTACATAATCGTTTACAACAAATTACCCGATGTTATGGAGCAACCAACTTCTTGTTCCTTCAGCAATCAAACAATAAGTGATTATTTTAACCTGCCCTACCGTTTTTCGGCGATTTTATTTCCATTTCGAAACAATCATTCAAACGAACGAAATTAAAAAAAAAAGAATGAAACAATGCTGACGTTGAATTGACGTTTTAACTGCCTTGCAACATGTTGATGCATCCATCTTCTCAAATTGATTTTTTTTAATGACTGAACAAACGAAGAGTCAAAGTGAAGAGCAAGAGCAAGACGGGATATGACTTATGGACATGACTGAACTTTTGTCTGGCTTGGCAACGTGATGGTGCCTGTTCTTGGCTGGTCGATCGGTCATCTAACTCATTGTGTTAGGTTGCGTTGTTTGCGCAGGCGTATAAATTTTTAACCAAAGTGTGAAACCGCAGAAAAACATCGGTAGCAAAATATTGCTTGTACAACAAATAGCCATGGCAACAACAATAACAACAGCAACAGCAACAAATATTGCAACTAAATTTCATATTATTAGCGCAACAAATTTTCGCCAGGGAAAAAATAAAAATAGAAGTGCTGCAAAACTTAAGGAAGAAACAAAATAAATTACCGGCTTTAGATCAACAGAGTGCAACTGGTTTTCCCAGTTGCCATCAAACTTCTTTAATCATCCATCACATAATCGATTTCATAAGGCATTTTATACGAAAAAGCTGAGAACGACAACAACAAGACAAAGAAAGCATAAGAAAATCAATCAAAAAATTTATTTAAACAACTGAAATGGATCAATTTCATGCAAATCAATATGATGACGATAATCATCATCATCATTAACATCGTCATGACAAGATTATGATCTTGCAACAGATGAACTTAGAATGAATATGTAAATCAAACATTCTATAATCATCGTAATTATGATTATTTTTATAATTTTTTGTTTTTTTGTTTAACATCTCCTCTATACTGCCGCCTGCTGTAAGCGCCTCCATAGGCTGGTAATTCAACAAATAACACCATCCCAGGTAATAATGAGATCATGATCTTAACTCTATACAATTCGTGAAATTCCTTTCAATTTCATGCTGCCGGCAGTTGTTAGTTGACGGCAGTTGGAAATCTTATAAATGAGCCTGAAGATAAATCACTTGTTTACAGAAAAAGTTCAGAAGTCTTGGCCTCCCATATTAAATGAAGATGATGAAGAAGCGGTCTATATTCAAACTCTTCTTCGGAAGCGTTGCCAGATCCACGTATTTCAAATAAAATGGACAATTTGTTAAACCTTCACTCATAGACTGTTAAGACCTTTTGTCATATTTTTAGAAGATAGGATCATTAGAAATCCCTCTTATTATTTTCAACATCCATGAGATGATCCCTAGCAGGAAGTATAGGCATAAAATTGATAGGATAACTGAAAAATAATGCCTGTCAGCAATTATAGATATACGATACTATAGTCAAAATGATTTTACAACGGGAGCTTTGACATAAGCCAAATGAGCTACGCTTAAGACTATCTACGACTAAATTTTTGTCAATGGAAGAAAAAACAATAGAAAAGATAAAAGAGAGATGAGTGTCGGAAGTAAATTGAGAAGCCTAACAGGAGCCAACCCAACTGTCCAAGAAGAAATATCGTCATTTCTGCACAAGAAACACACACAGAATGAACTCGAGCGGTTTAGGTTGCCACACTATGCCACAAAACCCTTCATAAAAAGTGGGTGTGCCTATGTTCCACAGACAGGCATAGGCACATCTCATCTACGACACAATGTTACTTACTTAATCGGTCATTACATACCTTTAGTCAAGATTACAACCTAGTCTGCCACACCACCCATGTGTGCGTGGTAATTTTATTCATGAGTTACAGGACCTCCAGTTTAAAGTAGACTCCGAACGACAGGTTTTTAGAAAATTTTTCATGGCAATTTTATATACTCTCATAGTTTTTAATAAAGGAATGTTGAGATGAAGTCATCGAATAAATATTTTTTCATATTTCGCTTTATTTGAGATATCTGAGCTGGGTTTTGAACCATGGGCTTGAGTCTAACAAGCCAACACCTATCTATTAGACTACGGCGACTACCTCCTTGAGTCTAACAAGCCAACACCTATCTATTAGACTACGGCGACTACCTCCTGGACCATATACTAAATATTTCATACAGCTACACATCTGTAATGAATTTCTGAGCGGTGAATGCTCTTTTGAGATGCGATCTTGAAGGATGACAAGTGATTTTCATTAGTTTTATAGATCGATTATAAACGACAACTGAATGCAGTTTGTGTGAAAAACAAAATTGACGTTCAAACTTTCGTCTGAAATCGTTTGTCTTATTATTATTTTATTTTGCATAAGAAATCCAAATGTGAACCTTATTTTGTATAATTTCGTCTACATCGAGCTTGGGCAAAAAATTCCAGATTTTTAGATATTTACGTCCACATAGACAAAAAAACCTTTAAGCCTTTTTCGCTTTATTCCCAGATGAATTACTAGAGCGTTATACAAAAATCTGGCATCCTTTGTTCGTCCTTCTTGTATTACATAAAGTTGATTGAATTTTTTGTTTTTGTTTTTTTCATCAACTTAAATTCATTCTTCTGCAATGATCGCATTTCGTGTTCATATTGTTTTGTGGTACGTGAGCGTTCATTTATATCACTCCTGTGCACTGTAACTTCTCTTCTTTTTTTTTTTTTTGAACCACGATTATATTGTTGCCACTGCAGTCCGTTTACTTATCATCATGTGATGAACTTTGTTTTCCTTGATGCAATTCGGAAGTTAATTTTTAGGCAAACTAACAAGTTGAAATAAATCACAAAAAAAAACATGATCATATGTAATTGGAAATAAGTTCGGGTCATTAATTTAAATTTACTTTTATTTGGTTGTTATTTAGTTTGAAAAGTTATACTTTAATGTCGTTTATTACGCAAGGGACAAGTGAAACAGGGGAGAGTGTATATATGTACTTTTGAAATGAACAGAGTTTGGGACTTATCGTTGGATAATCACACTCTTTAATAAGATTTTAATTAAGCTCTCTAATAATTTTTACTTTTAAGGTACTGCCTTGTCGGATTATTAGACATCAGGAGCATCAACCATCAAAAAAACTTAAACATCATATGTTACAATGATCACTAGTGATCGTAATCAATCTTGACAAATAAAAGGGTTATGTCCGCATTTTATAGTTCAAGACAGAATACAATTGTTACAGTCCCGCCAATTATGTATAAAATAAACACACACAACATAAGTGGTGTGAGAAACTGCGGGCTTCTTGGGAACGATTGCCTGTAGACTGTCTAATGGTGAAGGTATAGCACTGGCCATTTTATAGTCACCTAGCAGCAACTCGTTTCCTTGCCGTTCGCATCTTCCCCCTTTCCACCTTTCCTAAAAAAAAAAAACCTGCACAATGCACTGCATGAGTAGGGGCCATCCCCTGAGTGCTGGTTTCATAAAAAAAAAAAAAAAAAAAAAATTGTTACAGACATATTTTCAATATTAAATTTTATTCATTTAAATCTTAAATGTTAATGTCAATACCTAGATAAGATGAAGAAGTCATACGGATAATCTGCAGTATTCCTTTCAAGTCTTTGCATCAGATTAAACACTAAAAATTTACATTAAGTTCCATAAGAGGTAAAAATTCTTTATAGAGGTGAATACTTCTTTCATTTCAATTGATGAAAACAGCTGATATCGTCTAAAAACTCTAACCTGAATAATTATACGATTATAGCAACATGACAACTAGTCACTCTTATCGCAGTAACGTATTTCAAATCAATTATCAATCCTTGAATACTCTAAAGCGAACTACAGTAAATTATATAAAATTTTAATCAGGTCCCAAGTTGGAATAAACGAATTTTGCCGTTTCCGGTATTCTCACATCTCACATTTATACTACGTTCAGACATGCACTTATATTGAGTAAATCGCAATAAACGGCATTATTGATCTCAATATTTCATATAAAATGTAAATTAATTATTGCTCAATAAATTCATAAATTCTTATAATATTGATTAAAACTTGAAATACAGCACTGTCATAAGTACGTTCAGTGCGCATATTACAATTTTCCGAACACTTCCTATTGATATCAAATATCAACAACGACAAACAAAACAAAAAAACAACGAACAAAACAAAAACTATGTTGCTGAAACAACCAGCTGTTTTGTTTACCAGCTGTCAAATGAATATTGAATAAGCAGCTGAACTGCGTATATTGTTATGTCTAAACACTTAAAATATTGTAATCAATAAACCGAATATTGACTCAATAAAAGTGCATGTCTTATACTATGTTCAGACATACACTTATATTGAGTAAATCGCAATAAACGGCATTATTGATCTCAATATTTCATATAAAATGTAAATTAATTATTGGCCAATAAATTCATAAATTGTTATAATATTGATAAAAAAACTTTAAATACAACACTGTCATAAGTACGTTCAGTGAGCAGATTACATTTTTCCGAACGCTTTCTATTAATATTTGACAACTCAAATGTAAACAACGACAAACAAAAAATGGAAGGTCAGCAGAAATGTTTGTATTTTATATTGAGTTTCATATCAAATTTTTCTTTCTCATCCTTCTGAGAAAAGCCACTTTGGAGTCAAAAGTAGTTCTTATTAACCGCAACAGCTCGGCGTTTCGGTTAATCATTAGCAATACCTTTTTAAATGTTAAATTGTTTTCAATTTTTAAAAAAAAATTGTTGGCACTAATTTTCGCGATTAAATTAAAAACAATGTTGTTGAAGCAATCAGCTGTTTTGTTTACCAGCTGTCAAATAAATTGTCGTATAATATATGTCTGAACGCTACTATGTTCAGACATGCACTTTTATTAAATCAATATTCGGTTTATTGATAACAATATTGACATACAGACATACACTTATATTGAGTAAATCGCAATAAACGGCATTATTGATCTCAATATTTCATATAAAATGTCAATTAATTATTGCTCAATAAATCCATAAATTGTTATAATATTGATAAAAACTTGAAATGCAGCACTGTCATAAGTACGTTCAGTGAGCATATTACAATTTTCCGAACACTTTCTATTGATATTTGACAACTCAAATATCAACAACGACAAACAAAAAAAAAACAAATCAACGAACAAAACAAAAACAATGTTGTTGAAACAACCAGCTGTTTTGTTTACCAGCTGTTAAATGAATATTGAAAAAGCAGCTGAACTGCGTATATTGTTATGTCTAAACACTTAAAATATTGTTATCAATAAACCGAATACTGAGGCAATAAAAGTGCATGTCTGAACATAGTATTAACATAAGCCCAATTCACGATCTAGTGCAAATGGTCTTGCATCATTGCATTTGCAAAATGGTATAGTATATTTTTACACTACAATAACAAAATATACAGAAATACTCTTGCTACAATTTATAAAATAAACAATACTCAAAACCATAGTTTATATTTACTCAACAATTTGCAACACTTAAGCAAACTGACAGCTGAAAATTTATTTATTAAAAATAATAAATTTCGTTGGCAAATGGAGACCCAAAATATAAAAAATAGAATAAAAATGAATGAAATTTTAAATAGAATTGTTCATACCCTCGATGAACATAATCTCTTCGGCAGCCCCGTCTATTAAAGACTCCAATATTTGTTCCTTCAAACTTCCATTAGACATTTTTATAAATTGTTAACAAATATCATAAAATTAAAATCATATATTTATTTTTAATTTTTGACAATCAGCTGTGTATTTGTGTTTTACAATTAGTGTTGCAAATCCAACCAGTAAAATTTGTTCACAATTAATAGGAAATATTTACAATTGCATAAATACAATTGCAAAAATACACGAGATTGTGAATTGGGCTATAGTATTAACACTACGTATTCAAAAGAAATATTTATAACGTTAGTTTCTTAAAATAAATTCTCTCCGTAACACTCTATATTTCAGAAATAATTATTACAAAACACCCTGTCTATTAGCAATTTCAAATATTTTCCGAACACTTCCAATGCAGAGACAGCTGTCAGTATATAAAGCGAACAACAAAAACGTTTTCATTTTCATTTTGTGAATAACAGCAGAGGAAAAACGAAGTACTTTATATTATTTTGATAAATAAATAGAAAAAGCAGTTAAATATGACTACAGCAGCTAGACCCACATTCGATCCAGCCCGTGGTGGCAGTGGTAAAGGTGAAAAAGATTTGAGTGCTTTAAGTAAACAATACTCCAGCAGAGATTTGCCCGGACACACTCGATTGAAATACAGGTAATGAGAGCAATAACAATAATTTTACAATCAAATGAAATTAATAATACTTTAAATGCTTTTTTTAGAGAAACTGGCCAAGGCACCTCCGATGAATTGCGTGCCCGTGACTTCCGCAAAGAATTAGAAGAACGCGAACGTGAAACCAGACCCAATAGCAAGAATTTGCCTTCCATTGTGCGCAAAGCCATTGAAGCCAATAATTCATCAAGTTCTTCCGGAGGTTCTAGTAGTAAACGTGCCAAGTTGGAACAGCCAGCAGCGCCTGTCAATTTAGATGCTGACGATCCCGTTGACAATGACAGTTCGGATAGTGATTCAGAGTCGGATGAAGAAGACGATACTGCTGCCTTGTTAGCTGAACTCAACAGAATCAAACAAGAACGTGTACAAGAGACCACCCGTAAGGAACAAGAAAAGAAACAGGAAGAAGAACGTATACGTATGGAGAATATTTTATCGGGTAATCCTTTAATAAATTATGCTGCTGGTTCTGCTGCCACTGCAGCCACTAGTAAATCAGCTGATTTGAAAGTAAAACGTCGTTGGGACGATGATGTTGTATTCAAGAATTGTGCACGCACCGAACCGGAAAAGAAATCCCATTTTATTAATGATTCTTTACGCAGTGAATTTCACAAAAAATTCATGGAGAAATACATTAAGTAGGAGATTTGAAGGAAGACCATATTTTTATAAGATTTTTTTTTTAATTTAATTGAAATAAGTACAATTTAAATAAACAATGCTTTAAAATACTAGAAGAGAGATTTAATTTGAGAAAATATAAGCGATAATACGATGAGAAGTTCAATATTTTAATTAGCGTCTGGATAATTTAGACAGTTTAGGTTTGCAAGTCTTTTGCATTAAATTCGGAAGCACAATCAATGCATCTGTGCAACATTTATGGTTCAGTATTACCGTAAAGGCTGATGATAAAGGACAGTACTTCAATTCAAATACAGATCACCCAGGATTTTAAGACTATTTGTACAAGACTATATACTGCAGTAGATTGCGTCCATTTGACCAAACTTTTTAATATTGTTTCGAAATGCTATACACAGGAATAACAAGGATGTAAAAATGAAGAGATAACCGTAGAGCGAAAAACATCACGCAACAAGACAATGCCAAAACACAATAATTTATAAAACAAGGCTGTGAAAATATACAGCCACTATGAAGAAATGGTTTAAAAAATCTGTTTAGTATCATTTCGTTACATGGTGAGACTACCGTACCAGAAGATATCACAAAACAGGGATTGGTGTCACTAAGTACTCTGTTTTTGGTATCATCCCAACGAACAGCCTACGCTTTCAATTCTAGAGGATAAAAGGGCAATCTCACTTAGCGACTTGAGGAATATTTCAAGTGTAGAAATTTCATGATTATATACAAACATCCTCAGTTAAACTAAAAACATAAATTATTAACTGCTTACCTTTAAAATATCAATTGAGAGAAACTGGATAGTTTGCTTCTGTATAGCCGCCATTATATTAAAAAAGGATTCACAATACCATATCAATTTATTAACAAAATCAAGTTACAGGTTTCACAATATCATACCAATTTATTAACAAATTTAAGTTACACCTACACGTTAAGCACTAATTGTTCTTACTTTTTTATCTCACAAGCTTCAATAAAGCGGGAAGCGTTACGGCAGACATATTTAAAAAAAGTTTCACAAACAGTGTTGCTGTTTTTGGTTATTTCTAACCAAAATTGGTTACTTTTTGTCCAATGGTTTTTTTTTTTTTTTGGAAGAAAAATAATTTAATTATTGTAAACTTAACATTATTTTCGATTTTAAAAAATAAAATGTAGCAGCAAACGGAATAAAACCTTACTTATAAAATGTACTACTGCCTTGCCAACGAAATGCTTAACAACGTACCCTGCATTACCTCTAAACAGTGTTGTATTCAATACTTAATTTTACAACTGTTGTATGTCATTTAATTTTGGTAATTGGTACTTGCTTGTAGTTCACCAACACTAGCCGGCATTAATTTTTTCTATATTTTGGTATATCATCAGCTGAATTTTTCTCAATACCGCTTTAGAATTAAATTAATATGTGGAAATATTTTCTATTATTATTTGCTTTAGCAAATTACAGCAATGCAGTATTACAAACTGATGCTGATACTTTGGTTTTACTAGACAATTTGGCCATACGCGAGACTCATTCCATGTTCTTTAAGTCTTTGCAAGGTAAGTCAGTGGATTTTCTGTCATTTCAGTGACGTGGTCATTATTAGTTTAAAGAAATCTTTTTATGTAAAAAATATCAGGATTGGGTATATATTTCATTGCCGACATCACATACACCAGTGGTGTTGTGCTAATTTTTTTTTACCGGAACGCGTATATATAATTATATAGACAGGTCCGATCCTGGGTTGCCGGCCGCTCTGTGCGGTCTCATGTCCCAAATTTAACGACGGGGGTGATTTTCCATGATAATCCTGGCGGCGGCGTTTTTTTTTAGGTCTCATGTCCAAAATTTGACGACGAGGGGGAGGGAGATTTACAATTCTCGTTATCAGAAATCATCTTTAGTTCCGGAACGCGTTCCTGTCCAAAAAGGAAGTACCGGAACGACGTTCCGGCTCAACAACACCATAGACATACACCTACCGGGTTTACCAACACCTTTAAGAATAATAACTTTATTGGAAGTAGGTTTTCGATCTATGGGGGTAGGTGATATTGATATTTACGAATGTGTGAGCACTCCATCAAACTAGTTGGAAGTTGCAGTTGATTGAGGAGTTAAAATACTTATGTAGGTCTGATTATAGATTCGAAATTGACTTATGGGTTGAATATCCAATGCTTTCAGTACTACCGGTATGGGCACAACTTGGGATTGCAGGGATCATCATTTATACGGGGTGGTTGTATGATATTCTTATATTGAAAAGGCTTTAAATAATACCAGCATCTCAAAAAGAAACCAAATCAGAAGTCAACTTAAGACAACTTCTACGAAAGCTTATCAATTTTGTTTGGTCATCTATTGAGATGTGGCCACTTTATTGCCTTTCTTGTACATTAATAGACTGAGGATATCGCCAGAAATGTAGATTACAGCCTTCTTGCTCTTCAAAATAGCCTCATTAGCCATTTACCCCCTAATTCATTTGGTTCAGTTAAATTTTATTTTATTAAAATTTAAAAATTATTTTATTTTCTTTTTTTACTTTCAGAGCGTGGTTTTAAATTGACATACAAACTTGCTGATGATGCCAGTCTTGTTCTTTCACGTTATGGTGAATATTTATACAAAAACTTGGTAATTTTCGCCCCTAGTGTTGAGGAATTTGGTGGAGAAGTAAGTGTTGAGAAATTGTCTCAGTTCGTTGATGATGGCGGCAATGTTTTAGTGGCTGGCAGTGAACAGTCTGGCGATGCTTTAAGAGAATTTGCTTCTGAATGCGGTTTTGAAATTGATGAAGAGGGTGCCTCCGTAATCGATCATTTACACTACGATGTAAGCGATAAAGGAGATCATACCACTATATTGACAGCTGCTCGTAATTTGATAAATGCACCAACTATTGTTGCTGAAACTCGCAAAAATGGTGCAAAACCTTTGTTATACCGTGGTACTGGTCTACTTGCTGATAAGGAAAACTCTTTAGTTTTACAATTATTGACTGCTGAAAGCACATCCTATAGCTATAATCCAGAACAAGCTATTAAAGATTATCCTCATGCTATAGGCAGAAACACTTTGTTAATTGCCGCTTTACAAGCACGCAACAATGCTCGTGTTGTTTTCTCTGGTTCATTGCATTTCTTCTCTGATGAGGCTTTCACTAATGCCGTAACTTACGCCCAAACTGGTGAACATTTTGAACAGTCAGGCAATCGTGATGCTGCAACAGCTATTAGTAAATGGGTATTTGGAGAAACCGGCCGTTTACGCGTTGCTAGTGTAAAACACCACTTGGAAGGTGAAACCCAGCCTCCAGAGCAAGCCTATACTATAACTGAACCCGTTGTTTACTCTATTACTATTGAGGAATTGGTGGAAGACAAATGGCAACCATTCAATGCCAAGGATGTTCAATTGGAATTTGTACGCATTGATCCCTTTGTACGCACTACCCTTAAACATGTTTCCGGTGGCCGTTATGAAGCTAAATTTAAAATACCCGATGTCTATGGCGTTTATCAGTTTAAGGTCAATTATGATCGTATTGGCTACACTCAATTGTACAGCACAACTCAGGTCTCGGTCAGACCACTAGAGCATACACAATATGAACGTTTCATTCCCAGCGCTTATCCCTACTATAGCAGCGCCTTCTCCATGATGATAAGCGTATTCATATTCTCGATTGTATTTTTGCACTTCAAAGAAGAGACTCCCGCCACTGGTGCTGTCAAGAAGGGAGAGAGTAAGAAGTCACAATAAATTATGGGAAATGTTTGTGTGGACATATATTGGCCACATACGAATATGAGGTTTGTAGAACATTTCCAAGTATTTATAAAAGCGATTTTTTACTAAATAATAAAAAAATGTACGAAACAAATGTTTGTGTTGTAAATGAAAAGACGGGAGGGAATTATAATTGTGGGGTCATCAGCTCTCATATCTATTCATTTTAATAATTTTTATGTTTTTACGTTACGTTCAAAGAGTATTCTACATACTAATCATGTTGGTTTCATTGGCTTTACACAATAGAAAGTAGATTTAAAATCTGCAAAAAAATATTTTTAAGATGTTCGAATTAGAATTTGGTATCATAGAAGTATAGTTCAAAAATATTCTGATTCGATCAGCTGATGAAAATTGCGATATTGCAGAAGAATATATAAAACATAATAAGGCTTCTCTTACTCAGGCATGAACTCAATGCAAGCCAAGCACAATGCAACAGGTGTCAGAAAGTTTCTCAATATGCTTTAGAATACACACGAAATATTTGTTAAAAAAAACCTCGAATGTATTTCCTATATTTTATAAAATGATACTTAGAAACCTATGTTTGCACATCGAAAGCATACTTAAAATCTTCAAAATGACAGTTTCGAACACTACCGACAATTGAGTACAATTCTCCGGTAAGGGCCAACGCCAATTGTACGAGATCTAGAATTATTTTCTGCCGTATAATATAAACAGTTCTATACACCGTAGAAAAAACTTTCTTCGTTCCACAATTTATTCCTGGTTCCACACACAAGGCGCTGCATATTCAAAAAACCCAAGAACCAGATAATACTTTTCTAAATATTTTTCGTACGCTGAATCCGAAGTCTGTCGCAGAATTGCTCGATAATCTTGGTTTAAGAGATGTACTAATATAAATGTGCAATTACTACGGTGTTAGAATACATTCTAGTGGATCTTTCTTCGCGAATTTCATCGAACTAATTTTCATTCAACGATATATCCGAGTTAAAAATTATATTCATACTACTAAAAAGGTTTTGAATTGAATTTGGATCCAAATTTAGTGCACCAAAAACCTTTAGAAAAGAGTGTAGTCTTGTCTCTGGATTAAAAGTGTTATCGGCCTGTGTAATTGAGTTCAATTACTAATTGGCAACGATTAGGACCAGGGTACAGATGCACTGTAGTGGGTACTTTGTCTGCTACTTTGTTTACATTTTTAGCGATATTAATACAGTTCCTTTATGGATCATAGAGCTGTCACAGAGCACATTCTCTATCTCATTTTCGGTTTATCTCTTTTTAATTTAGATAGACTTTTAAGATGTTTAAAAACGCTATAGTAGTATAATAATTGAATAGATTTTATAATAATATTCTCAAACTTATTTCCTTTTTAAAATAAAATTCTCAAAATAAGCCAAATAATACAAAACTAAACACTGTAAATGATTAGCATATTCCTTTCAAAAGAAAAGAATGAACTTATTAGATTAAAAAAAAAAAACAAAAGAATAGAAAATGTTTTTTAGATTTTTTCCCAGTTAATATTTTTTTTTTTTTTTTGTTTTGTTTTATTTGCGCACACAATTTGACATCTTAAAATTTGATTTTTTTTCTTCTCCTTTAGTTTTACTTTTTATATTCAATTTAACAAAAAAAAAAAAATTTATATGCATGTATTAAATTACTCTTTTATCTTTTCTCTATCATTCATTCTCATCATACGTCTTTTATATAAAAAGCAAAATTATTTTGTATTTAACTAAAAAAATAATAATATTATAATAAAAACTTGTTATATAAATTATGCATGTATAGCTTAATATAATTAATTAATTAATTTATGTACGTTGAGAGGAGGGGGATTAACGTTAAGTATGCATACATATATATGTAGTATTTGTATATATAAATGACGTACAAAAGTTATTTATATATAAAATTATTATTCATGTGCTAATGTGGTTGGTTGTAGCAGTGGTTATATTAAATTAGTTTAAAACGTTCTTAGTTCACGCCATTTGATAGTTTGATATACGTTTTATTTTGTTTCTTTTTTTTTCTTTGCCGTGTTTTTCAAACTTAATGTTTGTAGTTAAAATGTTGCTTCTAAGATTGAGGATGATGATGCGTATTCTGGAATTCAGCAAAAGAAAAAGTTTATATTATCGTTGAATAAAATTGTTGTTGATTTGTTTTCAGTTTGTAAAAAATTGTTCTTTTTTGTTATATTTGTTGTTTGTTTTGTTTAGTTCTTCTAAAATTGTCGATTTTGGTTTTTGTTAAGCAAGATTTTGTGTTTTAAGAACAACAATTCTTGTAGGCAGGAGGTTTTTCATTATTTCGACGATCAACAACCACACGTTCGGCATTTTCGGCAGATTCACGGCCAGCTGTTTTATCTAAAATAGCCTCGGCAAGTTCACAGAAAGCACGTTCGATGTTGATATTTGATTTTGCTGAAGTTTCCATAAAACGTATACCGTGCTCGCGAGCAATCTGTGGATTGGAAAATATTTATTTGAAGCTTAGTATTGCAAAAAGAAAAAAA
The DNA here is from genome assembly GCA_927399465.1 of Sarcophaga caerulescens. Lineage (NCBI taxonomy): Eukaryota > Metazoa > Arthropoda > Insecta > Diptera > Sarcophagidae > Sarcophaga > Sarcophaga caerulescens. The sequence continues at coordinate 12,637,081 of OV656873.1, forward strand.
TAATTAAACCAAAATGCATTTAAAACTTACTGCTTCGCCACGTTCTTTACTGACTATGCGTTTATCTGACATATCGCACTTGTTGCCCAATATCATCTTCTCAACATCTTCATTAGCGTGCTAACCATTGAATTGAAAAAAAAAATTTAAATAAGTCAGCAACTAGTATATAAATAGATTAAATATGGATTGGAAATAAGCTTTAGTTGCTTTAACTGCTGGCAATTAAAAGTTTGCCAGGATTTGTTTGCTGCCATTTCAGAAGCCGCTAAAGCTCGTTTCCATATAGATTTTTATTTACCTCATCTATGTTCCTTAACCATTTGACAATGTTTTCAAAACTTTTTTCATTCGTTATATCATACACCAGCATTATCCCCATCGCTCCCCTATAATATGAGGTGGTAATGGTATGGAAACGTTCTTGGCCCGCAGTATCCCAGATTTGTAACTTGATTTTTTTACCCCTGAGTTCGACGGTTTTGATTTTAAAATCGATACCTGAAATATTATAAATATAAATAGTTATCAGATTTAATTTAAAATTATTTTCAGAATTTTTGCGATAAATTTTATTCTAGAAATTTACTTTTAAAGCATACTTTATCGCATATGCTCTAATTTTTTTTTTATCTTTTCATTGTACATACTAAGAATTCATTGTTTGTTGTTTTGCTTTTTTTTCTTCTATATTTGTTTATTAGCTTATCAAATCAATGGGACGTGTATAGGAAGCAGTCGGTAAATAATACTTTTTGCAATAGCAAAATATAAGTTAAGTTGGAATAATGCTACATTTACGCACATATATTAAATGAGTAATTGATAAAAATAAGTTTGATTTATAAAAAGGCTTGTGGAAATTTATAACAAAGTAGATGTCGTTTTCTAGATATAATATACGTATGTGGTTTGATTTTTGATGTGTGGTTTGTTTTTTGCTATCCTAAAATAAAAATATGTTGTTCATAATATTTATTTTAGCGTTATGAAATTTAACAATATTTAAATTAATTTATCGAAAAACTTAGTCAACTTTTTAAACCCTAAATCCATTCATACGTTTTCAAGTATTAACTCCTTTAAATTAAAAGCAAATATTGTGTTACTTTCTGGTACAATAATATACTAAAATTGCAAACAATCTAATTAAAATATTGCATGACAAATTGAGGAGCAGTGAGGCAATATGTCAACAGAAAAGATAAACAAGTAAACTCCCTAAAGTTTGCACACACCTTATTAATTTGAATTTGACTTAATTATGTCATACACGAATACGTTACACTATTGTGCCTTAAATGATTTTTGGGTTAAACTTTTTGGTCCTATGCTTATTCTACTATTCGTATTTTTTAAATTTTTACCACTATTTTTCCAAAATTTCAAAAAAATTTCCTTTCATTGTTCTTAATATGTTCTTAATGAGTGATAGCTTCAAATCTAAATCCTACGGCGTGTAAAACAATATATCGAATTTATCGCACCAGATAAGTACGAGCGGATTAAAACTGCATGATACAGGAACTGGTAAATAAAACTAATGATGATACAACCAGATCAATCTAATGGCAAAGCTGTGTTTATTATTAACTGATCGTGGTAATGGATATCAGGAATTCTTATCAGAAAGTTGAACCCGAGCACATACAATTTTGCACCACTCTAATGAATTCTTTTATGGGATATTTTGTCAAAGTGGATTCCTCCCAGAACGTATTGCGTAGTACCCTGATCCTCTTCTGCATCGCTGTAGCAAATTTAAACTTAATTTAACAACACTTAACTGTCTTGAACCTGGCAAAAAAACTAGAACAAATATTCGTTTTATAGACAAAGAATTAAAACAAAGAAACAAGTACTACGGTAGTATGAGTTAGTATGGGCATCGCCTCATTTATTTTTAGGTTAATAGAGGTAAGCGTTTTTAAGCACTATTACGGCAGGACAGTGCAATGGGGATAATGGCAAAAGAACTCTCATAATCCCAAAAAAATAACTATGTCTGGGATATATAAAATAGGGAGTAACAGGGAAATCCGTAACTGAAATTATAAGCACTAAAGTAAAAACATGAAAATTTTTTAAGAAAAGGAGACAAGTATTCCAAGAGGTAAAAGACTTTTATAATCAATATATAGACACGCAGTCAATTTATAAATAACGTGTAGAGAGCTTGTAATGGCTTGTTGATTGTTTTATAGCTTCGTTAGATTATTACAAAAATTCTTATAAATTGCTTTATCAAGTGGAATGTACTCTTAACGATGCCACTTCAGTCAAATCGAAATATTTTCCTTCTTTCTCAACCATTTTCACATTTAATATTGTGTTCCCCAAAGCTTGTTGGCGATAATGAAATTCATTCGTTCGTTATCAGAAGAATTTGTAAATTTTTAATTCCATTAATCTTTTAAACATTATTTATTTATATTGCTTTTAACAAAATAACACAGTTTTTCTATACCATTTTCATTATAGCGGTATATTTATGAACATTAACGTTAACGTCAACAACTTGGCAACTCTCAAAAACCTAAATGAGTTTTAATGTATAGGTACATATGTGTGTTATTTTAATTCTTAATACAATGCGTCACGATCTATTTTATGTAATTATTTAATTACGATTTATTTTCATTCCATAAACAAATATCCAATATCAAGCCTAATCTCCACTCAATAGTGTAATGCAACGCATTTAAAATGGAAACCAACCCAGAAACACAAAACTACCGTTCAAAAAATGATGATATAGACAGAAAATACAAAAACAACACATACAATCAGAGCAGAGCGAGAGTACGAGACTCTTTCTAATACAGGAGACAAATACTGCTGTTACTCTTATAAAATTATATGCCTGTAACAACAACAGTAAAGTAGCCAAGACTTTTGTAGCAATTAAAAAAAAAATAACTTTTCCCGGCCAATTCCAAAATCCAAACTCCAATTAATAGCTGCAATTAATAATTTTTATATACCACGCCCTTGCAACAAATAAAAAGGTGATGGACGTCGGCGAATGGCTGGATACATTTTTATAAACCCCCACCTATTTTTCTTCATACATACACAGGTCACATAGAGGTTTTTTATATCACTTACCGATGGTGGATATAAAGGTGGATGTGAATGCATCGTCCGAGAAACGGAATAGTATACATGTCTTTCCAACACCTGAATCGCCGATTAGCAACAGTTTGAATAGAAGATCATACGTTTTCTTGGCCATTTTCGTACAATTCTAGTAGATGGGAAATTTTTTCTTCAATTTTAATTTACACTGTGCCGTAGTAGTTTTTATTGCTTCTGTTATGTTTTGACGCGTATATTATTGTGTTGACAATTAATTAAATTTCTTCTCAATTGTTTCAATTACTTTTTATATAATATTTTCTTATAACTAAACTTTTTCTTTATTTCAAATGAAAATTGTAAATTTTTTTATGTTTTTTCTTACTGCAATTTTTCTTTTTTGTAATATCCTATATTTTTCTTTGGTTTCTCTTCTTCTTTATGGCTAAAAAAAATGAGAAGAAAAAATAAATAGAGTTGCCAAGCCATCCTGATATAACAGAAAATCAGTCACATTAGTTTTTGATTTACAAAAGGATTTGAATTCCCAAAAATAGTAGTCGTACACATTGGCAGTCTAGTTTCAAGTTTCTCTTAAAGATCCGAATAAGATTCCACATACTTTCTGTCAAAATGCCAAGAAATTGATAGCTGTGACGTAGGCTGCACATAATTGTTCATTAAATTTTGTAACAGTTTAGGTGTTTGTGATGTATTTGTCAAGAAAACAACAACAAAGTACAGCAGCATATATTTTCAGAAACCGGCTTTCATAAATCATCTGTTTTTGTTGAACGAAATGTGAAACACTCATTGAAAGTATAATTGATTATCAATTTGGTTTCCATGTTTTGATATATATTTTAGTAAAATAAAACAATGTTTGTGTAAATTATTGAAAGACAAAAACTGATCATGAAACCCCCGAGTTATATTAAAAAAAAGCAAAACTATTTACAACTTCTTTATTTCTCGATTTTCCCATCAAGTCTTTAATTCTTTAGAAACCGTTAACCCTATTTTAATATGACAAGAGAGTTGCCTCGTTCAATAATACTTGCTACTAAAAAACCTACACTGCTCTATTAATTAAATGCTGCACTTTATAACAACAATGCTTTTGCTTTATTGGCAATGGCAACCCGTGCCAGTAAGATTTTTTGTACCTCGCTAGTATGTGTGCCAGAGCAGTGAATTTGTGAGAAAAGAGAATAAAAAATAATTGAATACAATAATAAGAAAAAAATTGAATTTATCAACCTAAATAGCCAAATATAAATATAGAAAAATAATTAGATATTTCCAGGCCTTGCATATATGGCTAAAACGACTTTTTATTAATTTATTTCAATTACAAAAAAATATGGGAGAGAAGAGTGCTGCAAAAAATTACTACCCATCTCAAGTGTGACATGAACTTTTTTCTTCCTATATATTTATTTAATAGAATTCTCTTTATATATTTGTATTGTAACTAAACGTAAGGTGCTAACAAAAGAAAAAATTAAAACTATTATGGAATATTAATTATAAAAATAATAACTAAAGTTGAAACAAAAAAATCGTCATTTTGTTAAAAGAAAAAATAAACTTTTTTTATAACAATAGTGCAAAGGAGTGAACGAAAGAAGAAGGAAAGAAAGAGCATAGAAAAAAGCGAAGGTGTTGATTTCGGCACAACTTTAGATGGTCTGAGTGCCAGCCAGTCGCCGTGCTGCCAACAGCGCAGCGCAGCGTCCGCAATAATCGATCAATTGAACCCACCCTTGCAAAAGTGCAATAAGAAAAAAAAAACAACAATAAACACTTACGAACACACACACATACACTTGCATATGGTATATTGGAAAAAGAATTTAACCACCGACTAAATATTCCAATAGGACAGTTTTGAAATTAAGGAAACGAGTATAACTTGGACATTTTTCAGAAATTGTGTGTTAATCATATGCAAATTATTCCTTCAAGCCATATATGATTAAGCGCACAGTGTCGACCAAAATAAATTGAAGTGTACACAAAATACTGAGCCAAGTGGAAATTTAAAAACTTGCCAATAAGAAAAAGTCGGCTTATGAGAACTGATACCGTTTACTTTTTACTTTGTGTTGTGCTATTCAAACAACATGACTCAAAAACATTTGTTTTCAAAGAATCCGTTAGTGATGTCATCGCCTTAGATGTTTTCTAAGGTGTCCTGCTGTGTGTTAGTGAGTGGACGAAGAATTACATATTGTCGTTCACATATGACCATATGGTCAAAATTTGCGAACAACCGGCTGTTTGCCTTTAAGCCTATATAGAAGAATAACTATAAAACATGGAATATTTTTGTTTTGTTGTTATCGATTTATGACTCGCTCTCAAAAAAGCAAATTAGTCAAGCAATCGCAATACAGCCTATTTTAACCAATTGTGGGAGAGCCTACTAATTAATTTTTAGCACACTTTTTACACTTATATTAACAATTGAATATTTCTGGTCTTATGGGAAACTAAATTATTTTATTGAAATTATTTTGGTTGACACTGTTTATGTTGAATGTTATTAAACGTTTTTAATAACTTATTTTTTAATTTCTTTTTTTTTTTCAAGTTGTAGCATCGCCAATAACAAAAACCAATAATAATGAATTGCGTCCAAATATGGCCTTAATATGTTTTTGGTAGTAATAATAATAAAACAAACGATAGAATAAAATACAAACGATAGAGCCAAAAAAAGGAAGAAAAAAAAAAAACATAAATCGTGTGCAAAGTGTCTCCCAAATAGAAGTGTCACATACATTTAAACTTACCGCGAAACATCTAAATTTATGCTTCCATTTAGCAACTAAGAAAAACAACAAAATCTTCACCTACTTTATTATATGCTCTCTCGTTTATTCTTTCCATGTCGTTTCTTTAATGCATCATCATCATCATCATCACAATGTGTACCAACACAACAATGACAAGATTTTGAAACAAAAACATACAATTTCGTTCAATTTGCTAAAAAAAATTGTTAGAAAAAAACTAAAATCCCGAAAAGAAAAAGCTTTTTATTTTGATTATTTATTTATTTTTATTCATTCTATTTCACTACATGTGTCTATCACTTAATCTGTGTGTTTGTTTCCTAAACTCTTAAACATTTTAGTTGTGATGATTGATTTTTCTTTAAACAATTCAAATAATTTCGCATTTATAGTTCACCAAACAGTGCATACAATACCAGCAGCAGCAACAACAACAACAGCTTGAATTGTCACAATAATAACACTTAACTTAAATAAAAGCTAAAAAGTAAAGTAAAGTAAAAACATATTCGTTAGAAAATGGATACATCTAGTGCCGTCGGACGGCGAAGAGTTAATTCCCGTGTCAATGCCGAAGATCAAGCGTTGGATCAAATCGCTAAAGAGGTAAATATAAATCTATACGTAGTATTCTTATGTTTGTATTGTTACTATTAAGAACTTATTTTGTTATTAAATTAAATATTGCAATCACGTATTTTTAAATAAGATATCAATATGCATACTTCATGTGTTAATAAATGAAAATCAATCTGTGATATTACTTTCAAAATTTCTTTAGTCTGAAGGGAAGCTGTCAATACATATGTGAGTGTCTCATATAAAATGTTTATACAGATCTAGTCAAAGTTAAACCTCTAAAAGCTGAAAAAAAAACAAATATCTCGTAGCTTAGGTTAAGCTTTATGAGTTAACCGACCTTTACAGATTTATTTGGTGGTCATTAAATCCATTGTGACGCTTTTGAAAATAATCAATCCCATAGTTTGTAGTCAACGATTACTGTGGGACTCTCATTCACTAATCACCTCCGATCACAAATTGAACTTTACTTCGTCCTAGATTAAATTGAATTCTGACTTTCAAAGCCGACGATCCCTTATGACCATAAAAAGGCCAGATCAGTCGTTTATAGAATATGTAATTTCCCTTTCCTATCTAGTCTGCTTCAACTTTCTATTTCAGAATTAAGAGAGTAGAAATCTATGCCTATCGTTTGACTAATGTTCGTGATTAGCAGCTTAGAGTCATCCCGTCCAGAGATGTCTGGAGTCTCAATCAATCAGAATGGGTGTTGTATAGACACCATACAATGCTTTTAGAGTGCTTAGCTATTCGTGACAAAGCGAATATCACTTCTGTATACTTCGTAATATTTTAGACACTAGACAGACATATGAATAAATAGCGGAAACTTCCGCCTGGATATCATTGAAACCAATTTACTTATTCTTACAGACGTCGATTTAGATCCGTTTGTAAAGATCTTAATGTGATTCCTATCGTTACCAAATGTGGAGAACGAAAGACAGTAGCCTATATTAATTGGTTATTAATTATGTTATGCTAGAATAGAGAAGTGCCCACATGTTCTAACAGACTACATCCTCATAGCACTGAGCCTAAAAAATTTAGCTATTTTTTCGGCCATCTGGTCAAATGTTGGGCCAGTTTGAATTTACCATTAGAATATTGATCGGTGTATTCTACAGCACACCGGTAATCAATGGGCCGAACAATCTACATAATGTTTCTAATACACCGATCAACGTCCTTACCCGAGACAGCAACTAAACTACCGCTCTATACATAAATAAGTATGGACTAAAGGAGTCTTGTGCGAACCACAACTGATTGGTTTGGAAAAGTCATTGACGGAAAAACTCCCCAACTATGTATATGATCAGTCTTTCATCGTTTATATTTCATCACGAAAACTCCCAATCGCATGTTGCAAGACAACTTACACTTTTTAAAAAATAATGATTCAGAAGTTTCGTTCAGAGGCTTTCGACGTATGACTAACATTTGTTTCGGAAGATGGTCAAAATTCACTATAATCTGTGATGCTACAACACATTAATATATCGTCCTCGATAATCCAAAAGTACGTATTATCAAAAAAATCAAAATCGACATAACATATCTCTACTAATTTTTAAATTTTTGCGACCAAAAATAACGTTTTTATATCAATAATTCAAAATGATACCAATGGTACTATATGAAGTATTTTTTATTTTATAACGTTTTTTGCTTCTCCTGTAAAATTAGAAAAAGTGATGTTACGTACTTTTAGATTTTCGACGACGATATACATACATATATGTACGTAACAGCTGCCAGGTACAACTGTCTTAAGGACAAGTGAGTGGATTTGGATTGGTCATATTCTAAGCAGGTCACCCAATAACACACTAGGAATCTCATCGAAGAATAGAATTCGCGGGAGAACCGTAGTAGGAGGAGACTTCCGGGAGAGGAATTATTTTTAAAACTGCAACCATAAACGAAAGTTCATTCGAAATAAAATTTGTTGTCCAAGATAAAACACATTGGAACGTATTTATTGAAACATTCTTATAAGAACACCAGGAACTTACTGTTTCACACAATCAATTTCCAAAATTTGGCATAAAGTTCCACAATATGAATAAAACAAATGAACATTGTAATGATATTTTAGCTCATTCATGAAATTACACTTTAACTTACCCAAGCGTTTACGCTCTTGAAACCAGAGAAGAGCAAAAAAAAATGTTTTAAAAACGCTACATTCATTTCTTAAGGCATGTCAACTCTGTCTACTTAAGTTTAAGTTTATTAGCAGCTACTTTTTTTTACAATAAAGAGAGTTAGATTGGTCGTAGTCAGTCGTCGATATAGTGAGTAACCATACACATGTTGGAAACGGAATAATACGCGACGCGTTTTGTATCTTAAGAAACCTTAAGAAACAAGATAATTCGAGTTTTGTTTAAATTACTTCCAAAGTTTGTTCAAAAAATATTTTTTTGTTTGTTTTTTTTTTGTGTAAATTTAAGTCAATCGCACATTTTTTAAGCTGCGATTACGTAGTCAAAGACAAGCTTACGAAAATATACGAAAAAGTACCACAGAAAAAAATTCGGAGAAATAAATATTTTTTTAACAACAAAGTTTAATGAGAAAAAAAAATTATTAAAAACAAAATAAAGAAAACAAAACTAAATTAAAATGTCAGTAGAACAAAAATTAACTGATAAAAATGTTGTGATTACTACAACGACCACAAATACAACGTCGAGTTCAAATTCGAATTCAAAACCGAGTAATAATAAAAAGAACAACCACAATAGTGCTAAAAAAATCATTAAAAAGGCATTGAAAACGTCAAAATCGAAAAAAACAAACAAAACGACAATTGCTAATGTCAACAACAACGACAACAGCAACAGTGGCAGCAGCAACAACAACAACACCGACAGTAGCAATAAAACTGCGAAGAGCAACAATAACAACAAGAGTAAGAATACTAATACTGAAGTCGACTGTGGCGGCAATATTAACAACAACAGCAACAGCAACAATATTGAAGTGCCTAACGATGAAATCATCGAGGAGTTGTTCGATTTCAGTGATTCCGATTTAAAAGAACTCGATGCAAGTAATGAAGAAAATATTAAAGACAACAATAGCAACGATGTTATATCCGATATCAGTGGAGAACCTGGTGAACAGATAGCGGTGGTGGAAATGCAAAAAAATGTTATTAATGATAATAACAACAATAAAGAGCAACAACAACAAGAACAACAACAGGTGTTAGATATATTATCTAATGAATCAACTGATAACATTGATAAACAAACAGAAGAAAAAGAAAAAAATAACGAAGAAGAAAATGAAATTAAAACAAAAACTTCCATAACTAATGCGTTAGCAGAGTCAGCCAATACGTTAAACTTAGTAAGCAACGGCGGAAATGAAACTCTCAACGAACATAATAAAGACCCAGTTCAACAGACAGCAGAAGAAAAAAAATCCCCAAAAGAAAATGACACAAACCAGCAAACAATTAACGTGTTAAATACCCATTGTTCTGTGGAAGCAGACGATAAAACATTACCATTTCCATCTTCATCACCAGCTCTGCCAGACATAAAGTCTATGCAAACAATAAATGAGTCTTCTGGTCCAGAGTTCATTAGCGTTAATAAAGAAAGTAGTCATACGGCCACCATAACTGATAAAAATAACGCTGACAGCGATTTGTTGCCAGAAGATGGTGATGGTGATGATGATGCTGATGCTGGTGAATATGTGGAGCCCTACGATGAACTGTTAGTTCAATTCCTTGATGAAGCAAATCAAATTGTAAGCTATCCCATACAAAATGAAAATAATAATGATAATAAAAATTCAAAACTCACTCACTTCACTTTACACTTGTCATGCATGTGCACTTCACTCGCATATACAAGTTAAATAATGTGGGAATTTTTCTTTTAAATCTCATTTCTTTTTTCCCTCAACTGTATGATAATGGTTTGATTGTCATGTAAAACATGAATTCAATTAAGGTTTTAAATTAAAATTTCTTTTTCTCCTAAATAAGACTGCTAGACTGTGATTTCTATTTTTTTTTTGTTTCTCAAATTGTAACTGCTTTATGAGAAGTGTTACGATTACTGTTGGAAATTTTTTTGTAAGATTGTAGTTTATGAATTGTAACAACATACGAGATGTGTTTAAACAATTTCATGATTTTTTTTATTATCAAAATTATTTCCCTCAGACTTTTGAAAAACACTTGAAATATTAATCACAACGAAATATAAATAAACAGGTGAATTGAATTCTTGTAATGGCTAAGAATTTTTTCCCCCTCAGTTCTGAGCATTTTATTTTTATTATTGCCTACAAATTTCTTAATGAAAATTTAACTTTATAACACTGCCGTTGGAAGTAGTATTGTAAGTAGTTTTAACTCTACCCTAATACACCCATGAACTAATCCGTATTGTCATTGACTTAAATCAACAGTTCTCGAGCAATGGACAAAAGTGACGGTGATTTGGGTGATTTCTCATTACCATTTTCTTCATTTGCATCTTCTTGGTCTTCCTTGAAGAGCTTGTACCACTTTAACTCGTTTTTTACTTAAGAATCTGAATTGTTTTCATTTAAATTCTTTTAATATTTTAAGAAACGTGTTGAAATATGTAAATCAAAGGACTATTACACGGTGCGACAGTGAAAATACACAGACTTTAAGAATATTATCACTTATGCTACATTTTTTTTTATTAAAGTTTGCTACTATGAACGGACAAACTTGAAAAAATATGAAAAAAATCAAATTTTCCAAGTTTACCTCATCAAATCTCAAAGCATATTAAGTGAAATAATAGATATATGTATACCGTTTTAAAGGTCCATCTCTCCCCTTTACAACAAGGTAAATTTTGTATATCGGGTCAGATATGTTTGAGTAATCCAGAAATTTGTGCGTAAAGTAAAAAAAAAAAAAAACAGTTTTTGTCAAATAAAAAAAGTTTGGAGGGTTCGAGAAATATAAAAAAAAATATTTTTGAGATCTCAACAAAACTCACAACCTACACTATGTCATTAGCCGGGTGTATTCAATTTTTTATTTTGTCGCATAGTGTTATTAATCATCATCATAAAAATAATGCCATTAAAAGGATATGATAAAAGGAATAGAGCGTATATGTTAATTTTCGATATAAATACACAATATGTAAAGGAAAGACAAATAGCATCGTCTGCTTAACGGCGGGTAACAAAGATGGGCCTGCAATAATATAACGCATTGGCCTTTGAGTTTTGTGATTTATTCGTTATCATTCCTAGTGGATTTTGGTAGTACCCTATTATGCAAGTAAGGATATAAGGCTCCTATGCTATTTACAGGAGAACAAGACTATGGCCCATTTCTTCTGCAATCAAGAAGCTGTAAAATGTTTCTGACTAGATCTTTCTTAAATGGACTAAACATTCTAGTGGTCATTCAGTCAGCATTTGGTGCTCAAAAGAATTTCAATTTCGTGAGTGTTTATAGCGGTTCCATTATCCAACAGATGAGTGAGTAATTTTTATATATCAAAAGTGTTACATACATACATAAATAAACTTTATCGAATAGGTTACGTAGAAAATAATATTCCGGTTTATCCCCATTTCATTCATATCATTTATGTGATGATATGAGTGCATACATTCACATATTATGTATGTATATTTAGTTATTTTTATTAATTACAATACAATTACAAATTATATTCATTGTAAGCAGAGTGAATAAGGCCCTATGCTCAGTGTAGTGTAATAGACCAGAGTTTTGGAGACGGATCGAACCCACGACGCTCACACCAATATACTAGCACACTATTCAATAGACTATGAGCATACCCTCATATAAAAAATGTTTTTTTTTTTGTTCCTTTAAAGAAGAGAGAGCTGTCTGAAAGCAGCTCCCTTAGCTTTTTTACTATATTTCTGCTTTGTTTTGTGGCAGGTCCTAGGTTAATAGGCCTCTATTTGACATTCATCTTCTCGAGAAATTCTTAAATGCATAAAATGAGTTTTGTTTTTTGTTTAATTGCAATTTTAAAATTATTCCAGACAACAATTCAACAATTTTTGAATTGGAAAAAACACTTATGCAGAGTAGCCATTTAATTTGTAGGTATATACGGTAATAATTTCTATTCTGTCCAGTATGTATTTTTATTTAATTTTTTTTTTAACACAACATACTATAGAAAAAACTTGCATTTATTAAGTTGTTGTTAATTTGTTGTGTGAATTCATAAATTTCCACACTTTCATATGAAACTTGTTCTGTTCGTCAGTAGTGACATCATATGAGTCATAAATTGTAAGCTGGCAATTGTCTGGCGACCTGTTTGCAAAAATATGACAAACAATCAATGCCTTTTAATAAAATTTAAATAATTTTCTTTTTATTTTTTTTTTTCTTTACAAAATTAAGTTATTTAATGCATGTGTCAGCCAATTGAAAAAAAAATTAGAGAAATGTCATGCTTCTGCAATAAATTAAAATACTATTATAAGGGCATCCTTTTCACGATGTTCTACATCAATTACATGAAACAGTAACTTATTCTTTATTTATTATTTTAACTATTAATAGCATGCCGGTAAAGTCACGAATATTCGTTTAATCAGGGTAAGACAATTTAGTGTTTAAAAAATTAAAATTTTTGCAATTTGTTATTAAAGATCGAAAGTGATGTTGTTTTTTTGATCTACAAACCAGCCAAAAGCTACTATAAGTGAGTAGGTGCCTAATAGCAGTGCAAAACTCACAAAAGAAATTACAACTTTATTATTCTGACGATTGTGATCAAAAATTGTGTCAATTTTCATATTTTGTCACCAGTTATGACCATTAAATAGTTCCTGGGCGTTAGTGATGCACCAATTATTTTGAAAAATTTCCAACTTGCATGTCTACTCATGCCCGAATACCAAAAACTCAATGACACAAGGTAATCGAGCAGCCGATACCATTACCAGTGTGATTCGAATGATCCCTATCATCTATCAATAATCCCTACCATGTTCTATGCTCTTTAAATGTGTCATAACTTAAGTTTAGAAAGAAGTCTTCTATTTAAATTTGTTCGGCCTTCTTAAAACGTTCAGAGTACTCTCACTTTATCTATTTGGAAAGCCGGGGCTTACATAGGATTTACTTGATCCTAGTAATATGTATTTCATTTTGGTTAGAGGACGTGTGCTTGTCAAATGGGGCAAATACAATACTAGGAGGTCAAGTTGACCATTCTACAAAACGTCCTTAAGATGAAAGGATTAATTGAGGGGATAGGCAAAAGGCGAGGAAGTAGGAAAGGGAGAATAGGAAGCGGAGGAATTATACAGACAAACAAATACTCACAAGGGAGTGCGCGACTACACTAATGAAGCCCTAGCACTTCCCAACTCGCCCAAGCTAATAATGAATCTATGAAGAGCCTTGATGTCGGCTCTCGACACAGAATTCAAACCCTCATAGAAACCCCTGCCAAAGGTCTTCAACCTCGACCTACTAAGGGCTGGGCAGTTACAGAGGAGGTGCTCAATAGTCTCCAACACCTCCTCATCGCAACATACCCTGCAATAATCCGGTTGGGATCTGTTCCAGATCCTTGTCAGCAACCTAATCTCGCAGTGCCCCGTAATAACCCCAATAACTAACCTTAAACTGACTTTATCCAAGCCCAGCAGCCAACCTGTTCTCACTCTGTCTACAGCATGCCATAGACACCTATAAATATAACAACCCGATCCATTCACCCAATGCCTCTGCTCTTCGCCTTTGACCCATCCATTGATGAGGCCGTAGAGGTGGCAGATTAAGGGATCAGGACCAACTATTAACTCGCCCCTAGAAAGCGAAAAAGAAGATGTTACCTGCTCTTAATTTATTCATTCTTATCCCAAATCACATGACGGCCTGTTTATTTTATTTTTAGTTAATCAGGGATCTATTCAATGTCTGGAAAGTATAACTTGATATTTTATACCAACAGTAGAGTATTAGTTAAACAAATACAGGAATCTTTCATGCACTTCTCCACTCCAGAATCTCCACTTCTAAATCGTATAAACCTCCATTAGCAAGAAGCCTAGCATCCCGATTTTCTACTCATACAAATTTCACTGACACTGCTTTCATTCTGTCATTTTAATACATTCATCCTGCAGGTCTATAAAGATACCTCGCTGTTCGGCATACGTTACTCCGAGATGGATTGGGTAAACAACTCTTTATATGGGAAATATTCTACATGAACTCTTGGCTTTTAAAGTAGAAGTTGGAGAAGGTCATTGTGATGTGCTTATGCTTAGCATTTATAGGGGTTACTACATCTGTTGCTCAGGGATGATCATTACTGGTCATTGCGTAATAGGAAGTTATGTAACAGGATTTTAACGATAAAAACTAATGCTTATACCTAATATTTCATTTACAATTGTTTACCTTAAATCAAAACTTAAAAACCACAAGTAATTAAGATCCTGTTCAAAAAAAGTATACAAAAAATGGTAATTGTTACCGTTTAATTCTTGGTAACCGATATTTATGTTTAAAACCGATCTATTCGATAACACAACAACGTAAACAAACTATCGATAAAGAGATATAAATTTCAATTTTTAGTATTTATTTGTGGAATTAATTTACGAGTTTAATTTTAAACCTGCTGCTAATTAAAGTAATCCACAGAAATATTTATTTTTACGTGAATGAAACGTTTATCACATTGTCACATTTACACAAAATGAAAATAAAATGAGAAAATAATATTATCTTACAGAAGATGTCTTTGTAATCTCAATATCATTTGGCAGCACGACATACGAATGTTTTTTTCAATTAAAAAAAACCAGCAACACAACAACAATAAAATTATAATTTAAGTCCAAATTGTGTGGCTTGTAATGGATACAAGATTTTTGCTAAATACTTGCAAAGAAATTGTTTAGAAATTATTTTTCAGTGAATTAAATTGAAATGCGATACACTTAAAAACATTCTATAGAATAACTTTGCTCATACAGTGGCCAACAAAAGTTTACATGCGAGCCATATGTTTTTAAATTTAACAAACCAAATAATACTTAAAGAAAAGCCAAAGCAGTCCGTTTTGTTGCCTAAAAAGAGAAATAAGAGATTATTTCAATAAAAACTTAAGGAGAGCTTTCACAAAAGCTTACGTACAGTTTAATTATTTCTTTTATTTATTTTTTACGATCAAACATTTTGAGGTTAAACTAAAGGGTCCGCCAAATAACTTTTTTTTTTGAAAATGTTTAAAAAAAAAACTACTGAATATTTTCTCAAATTTCTTTTTTTATTTGAAAGTACAATCCTTCCGGTTAATAATGGAAAATAATTTCATTCAAATGGCTGCCTCGGCTGGTCATGCAGTAGCCTACACGATCAGTCCAATTTTTAAGCACACTATCGATTGTGTGCAGCTGTATTTCACCAATGGCTTCACGAATATTGTCCTTTAAAGCGTCAATTGTCTCTGGCTTGTCGGCGTAACACTTATCTTTGACGGCACCCCACAATTATAGGCCAACGGTGTCAAATCGCAGCTCCGAGGTGGCCAAACGACATCAGCTCTGCGGCTGATGATGCGATCTTCAAAAACAGGGCGCAAAACATCGACTGTAGCTTCGGCTGTGTGGCACGTAGCTCCGTCCGGTTGAAACCAAATGTTGCCAATATCCTCCTCTTCAATTTTTGTGAACAAAAATTCGTTCAACATGGCCCGATAACGATCGCCATTGACTGTAACGGCCACTCCTTGCTCATTTTCGAAGAAAAATGGCCCAATTATGCCTCTGGACCAAAATCCGCACCAAACAGTGACTCGTTTTGGGTACGTCGGCTTTTCAATGTATGCGTGCGGGTTTTCTGTGCCCCAAATGCGACAATTTTGCTTGTTTACATACCCGCCAAGATCAAAATGAACTTCATCTGAAAAGATGATTTTTTTTTGCCAAAATCGGCATCTTCTGTAAGTCGATCGCAGGCTCACTTAGCGAAGCGATAACGCATTAGATGGAACCATATTCGTTCAGCGGAAGGATAAAACTAATTATCTGTCAAATCAGACATGAGCTAAGTGTTACCATTCACGAAATAAGCACTAGTTGAAAAAAAAAACGTTAAATGGCGGACCCGATATAAGCAATGCAGTGCATGGTGTTAAAACTAAGAAAGTGGGTACTTGTTGAGGAGAGAGAGTTAGCAATTTCTTATACCTTTCTTTAGATGGTCATTTGTGGACAGGTCTACGAGTTGCTGTCACATACATATATACATATACATAATTTGTCATTACAACCCTTAGTCAGGATTACGACCTAGCTTCTCACACCACTTATGTTGTGTGCGTTAATTTTATACATGAGTGGCGAGACCTACAGTTTAAAGTCGACACCGAACGACAGTTTTTTGAGAAGCTTTTCATGGCAATTTTATTTACTCTCAGAGTTTTTGCCAGAAATCTGCTGAGAGGAAGTCGCCTAAGAAATATTTTCATATTTTCGTTTTGATGTCTGACCTGGGATTCGAATTCGGGCCTTCAGTACAATAAGCCAACACAGTACCTACTAGACTACGGCGACTACTACGAGTTTTGCTGTCAATCAACTCAAATAGATGGCAAAGTTTTTCTAATCGTTGTTCCTTGTTGAGCTAGCTTTTCCAGTAGTTCTCAGATTTAAAACAGTGTTCGACAGATGGAAATTTGGTTTCAACCGAATATACTACGTTTTTACCCTACAAGTAGCAGGTACTGAAGGACATGTTCTATCCATTCCTCAATACTCAGCTTCAAAGATAAAATTTTATCTAAACTTTTGGTTAACAGGTATAACGGCAGCCAATTTAAAATGAATAGAAGTCCATTTGTAAAAGAAGTGCTAAGCCTACTTGTGACGAAACAAAAACTCACTTTAACCTTCTTTAGAGATCGGTATCATCCAGTCTACATAAGTTATGCAAGCTGTGGGAATCATCACGTATATATTTAAACTTTATTTCAATTTCGAGATTCAATCTAAAATTCCTGTCCTCTTTTACAAGATCTAACTCCGATCCATTCAGTTCAATAAGCAAAAATTTTGGAAATTTATACTTCCTAATGAGGAGTACAAGCTTGATTTTAAACTAGAGCGGCTTCGCTCACTCTAGCTAATTAATTATATAAATTAAACTATGACCGGTAGTACATAATGACCAGATGTTTACCTTGTTTTTTGTTTTGTTTTTTTTTTTTTGCACATACTTATTCTACAATATTTGTTTATAGAAATAAAAAAATTATTAATAATTACTTGCCTCAGTCTCTATTTAAAATGACTGCAATCAATAATTTTTTATTGCCTGCCTTATTACAACAAATCCATGCTTCAATTAAATTTAATTTTATGTTTGTATGTTTGTTTTTTCTTCCAGTAGGTCAATAATAAACTTTAAACTTGTTTGGCAACTCTGAATTGGATTCTCTTAAAATTAACGTCAATTTAAATTACCTACAATTAAAGAGTAATTTCCTCAACTCTTTTGACTCTCTGATTAACCAGCTATTTGTAGGTTTTAGAAGTGTAGGTTGAGTCGTCCTAATTTAACTTAAAGTTTATAAAAGGCAGTAAAAATAATGAATCAATTTTATTGCACAATATCTCATTTTTTTCCATTTATAATTATTTTTGTGTGTGTGTTCAAGCTAATAAATAAAGGCACGTTATTTTTTTTTATTGGCAATTGTTCAGTAATACGAGGAGTGTTTTAAAATTTGCGAAATACTTATTGATAGTTTTCCATTTTATTGACGAACCCCGTATGCCTGCTTTTTTAATGTCTGGTAAAAGGGTAAACCCAAGTGTCGCGAAATGATGGCCAAGATTTGTAATCCCCATGAAACATCTCCATGGTACAAGGGGGTAGCTGCATGCTATGCCGAATGCGGTTTTCGCTGCCCTGACTATTAAGACACTATGTCGATGACATCCCAGCTTTATTGACCAAAGTCTGGGAGAGTTCACCCATTAATGAGGCGACAGTTATGTACCCTAACCTACAATGTCCAAAAAGTTCATGTGCCGCTTCCCGATTACCTTCCAGATCCTCCTCATCACCTGTGGCAAAGGCCTCATAGGAATCCCTAACCTTTGCCCATAGCGACTTGAACTCCTCCTCCAAGTCTCAACTCAAACATCTCGAACAAAACGAAATGTGAACAAAGTATGTCTGATTCACAGTAAAATTAAAAGCTAAGTTTTCTATATACGATTAAGTTCTAAGACGTTTAATATTGTAACTTCAAATCTCAAATTTCTGTATTACTTTTTAAATGTTCAAACCCGTTTACGAACTAAAAGAAATTATTTCCTGATACGTTTAACTTTTTTTTTTTTTTTTATTAATTTTCTATTTATTTTTATATCTTTATAGGCTGAAGCTAGATTAGCTGCTAGAAGACACGCGAGAGCAGAGGCTCGCGAAATACGAATGCGAGAATTGGAACGTCAGCAAAAGGAACAAGAATCCAATGCAGATCGTGTATTCGATATGCATACGAGTTCACCTGGCATAACATCATTATCCCATATGCGACTAGGCTTAGGTAGTTCACCAGTTACTGGCCTTTTAAACTCCACACGAGGCAATTCTATGTCATCAAGACGTAGTAGTGAAGATTCGCTAGAAGAGGAAGGTCGCAGCTTAAGAGATATCCGTCATGAGTTAAAGGTATATTTACATACATACATAATATGAATAGTTTCGAAACTAACATCTTACTTATCTTATTATTTTAAACAGGATGTGGAAGACCGGTTTCGTAAGGCTATGATAGCAAATGCCCAGTTGGATAATGATCGTGCCTCACAAACGTATCAAATACAGTTGCTTAAAGACAAACTGGAAGATATGGAAGAATCATATGCACAGCTGCAACGCGAATGTAAAGAAAAGACACGCGATTGTAATGCATTAAAACGTTCGTTAGATAAGTTAAGTGAAGAGTTAAAACTGGTACAGGGTCAGCTCGATGAGCGTGACACACTGATAACAGAACAGGGTCTAGTTATTGTGGCAATTGAGAATGAGGATGGCACTGATGCCAAACGTGCTCTAGTCAGTGTTGAAAATGCACAACTATTGGGTTCGGTACAAGGATCATTAGGTAATGTAGCAAATTTAAGCAAATCCAACAGATATATTCTAAAAATTTCCTTTTTCTAGATGTTCGACTTAAGAAATTTAGCGAAGAAAAACAACAATTACAAAGTGAAGTGCAACATTTGCAGGAACAATTAGAAACATATAAAAGTCAGGGTAAAGGTCGTGGCAAAAATATTTCTTCAAATGGTCCTCTAGGCTCAGATGATGATGATTATGAAGCTCAAAGTAAGTATTGTTGTGTGTATTTTTCGTATTATTTGTGTAATAAATACTATTCTAAAATTATATATATTTTTCTAATTAAAGGAGAAGCCAATAAAATCATTTCGGATTATAAATATAAATTACAAAAAGCTGAACAAGAAATCGCTAGTCTACAGTCGAGTTTAGCCCGTTCCGAAACACAAGTTATACGCTATAAAAGCACAGCAGAAGCAGCCGAAAAAGCCGAAGCAGAGCTTAAAATTGAAAGAAGGAAACTGCAAAGAGAGGTACGTTTTCTTAATATTTTATTTAATATGTGGTATGGTAAAATGAGAAATGTAGGTTTTATTCAGCATTGCCAATAACTTGTAATTTCATTACGTATCGCTATGAGAGAGACCTCATTCCTATTAGCAAATTTTTCATAATAAATGCAAAAAGGGAGCAATCATTTAATATTAAGAACCTTTCAACCGAATGTGAGTTAATGATTGTGTAGCTCGGCGCTGTTTTAATAGAATAAAATTTTTCTCCTGTTGGTCAGAGATGGCGGCTTGTGTATGATTGCTAAATTCAGACGTTTGTTGAAAGTATCGGCAGGAACAACTAAAAGAAGCTGTGCCTAAATACTGTGAAATATTTCTAGTGTTTTAACATTTAGGATAGAAATATTGGATTTTTTGAAACAACATACCATCAATGATTCATATGGCAGTAAATATCGCACTAAACGTCCTGTGACTTACGTTTCAACAACTCCAAATTAGTTTTTTTAAGTTTCGAATAACTCATAAATAGTACGTCTTCTTTGTACATATGTACAAGGGTAAACTCCATGATAAACCTGTGTAGTTTTTACCCTTTTAAGAGACACCAAAGTCTTCTGTGATGGACTCAAAAGGTGTTATTTCATTACAGGACAGTATCGATAAAATATTGCAACACAGCCCAAAAAGCGGTGGGAGAGGGGAGGGGGGGGGGGAATGCTCTAATAAATCAATACAATATGGATGGACTCGATACGTCGACTCCAACAAACCGTTTCCACAAGAATTGGATATACGCTCCATAATGAACCAAAAATACGTCGTTTAAAGATTTTCGGTATCTGTAACCATCTATTTGTAGATTGATTTCAGGTCGAATTTAATGAAAGATTAAAAATTTATATACAAATATTTAAAGAATAGAGTTGGCTGTATTCTATACAGAGTTGACGTAGCTCAGAATCAAATTTAAATTCTTTCATATCAATTCCAGTTGGGGAAAAAATAATTTATAATTTACTGTTAGTCTTGTTTTCATAAGTTATTATCATACTTGGTATTCACTTTTCAAAGCTGATAATTTTAAAAATAGTTTCTTCAATAATTAAACATTATTTTAATAACTCGATTATTTATATTCTTCCTACCTTCCTTATAATATTTAATAACCGTAGAAAAGACGAAGAGTTCTCCAGTTGATTAGCTAATTAAAAACATTTCAAAATGAAAATATTATTAATAAAACACTTTTTCTTCTTCTTGTTATAGAATCGCGAAGCAATGGAAAAACTCGAAGAGTTAGAAACATCAAATAATCATCTGCTAAAACGTTTGGACAAATTAAAGAATGCGAAAAGTGCTTTGCTTAAAGATCTCTGACCAATATATGGATATCAGCAACAACAGCAACAGCGTATGTCTCAAAATAATGCAACAACAACTAATAACGTTGATATTGAGGATACAATGGCAACAAAACAATATTCTACATCACCAACAACAATAACAGCAACAACTCAACATCTAAATCGTAAGCAACAATCGCAACAAGAACAAAAGCCATATAACTTCAATTATACAATGACAACAACGACGATGACAACTAAAGTCAATGCCTCCTCATCCTCCTCCTCCTCCTCCGTTATCGCATCTAATGCCACAACTAAAACGATGACAACATATACAAATTGTAGTACTACTAATGGCCATTGAGGAGAAACAACGTAGGAAAGGCGCAAACGAAGTCAGGAAGTAAATTTAAATTGGGCATCAAGTAAAAATACAGAATGAAAAGACTTAACAGCAGTTAAACGTTTCGAAATTAGTAAGATTGAAAAGAAAACTAAAATTAAAAGAAAAAAAAAAGCAAAAACTGAAAAATATTTTAATGATGTTGTTGTTTGGACAACATCTTAAATAAATGTTGTAATAACAACAACAACAACAACTATTTATTATAAAGCTTTTACAAAACAAACATTTATATATAGCAGACAACAACAACAACATCTTCCAGAACCTTACACTCATACTAAAGCACATCAATACACACACATACATATATATATTACCGTAAATTTGCATATGTACTATGTATTCATACCCAAATACACAGAGAGAATACCAAAAAGGCATTTTAGATAATTGGTGATCATATTATGATTGAGAAAATTATAAATTTAAAAATTAACGAAAAGACATTAAAAAAATGTAATTTAAATGGCTGTTTCAATAGCTTATAGCAGAAGTATTTTTTTATGAAATTCGAAACATTTTTCTAGTATTTATAGTATCCCATTTACGTACTGTATTAATGCTTTTTAATCCTTTCCCTGTCCATGTAATGCACAAGCTTATGAAACCAACTTGCTGTGCATCACATGTGATGCACAGGACAGGGAAAGGGTTAAAAATTTTTATTTATAAACTTTATTTGATTTACATTAGCTAAGAAAGCCTTGGCTTTAAGAATCAGTTGTGCTTGTCTCTATATATCTACATTACCTTTATCCCATCAAAATGGTGTAGAATTATTATGTAACAGTCCCTGCAAGGAATTCTATTTTGAGTCTTCTTGATCTCTCACGTTAATAACCTGAGCATGGATATTTTAATTAAAATGAAATGTATTTTTACTATACACAACTTGCTCTTGAACACATCCATTCATTACTGAAAGAAGTTTTAGAAGTTGGATGTGGAAGTCTGTTGAGCACTTTTAATTGTCCTAATACTGCTGCTGCTTCTTTAGTATTGACCAGAAATTTAATATAAAATATTCGCCCTAAAATTGATCTCCAACGGCAGTATTTGAGGAAACGTTTTATCTTCAACATAGCGTTTAAAGGATTACTTCTTCCCCACGGTAAATGGCACTCATCAGTACAACTTAATTCTTTCTCCTTAGATTGGTCAAGCTTTTGTCGTTTAGTGTTTGGAAGTTTAAAAAAAAGCTCACACAATGTGTGTTTTTACAGTATTTTTGTTCGAAAGCAAAAGATTCCTCTAAAAAAAAAAATCCAATGTGATAGGCTGTGGGGCTGAAAGCAATATCGTAGAATTTAATTTTAAAAACTAAAAAACAAAAACTAGCCAGTAGTCTAAATGAAGTAAAGGTTATGAAGATTTTTAAATGGAATTTTAAAAACATTAGTGAGATGAATAGAATGTCTTGGTGACGATAAGACTCGAAATGTAGATACAAAAATATGTTTTCCATATTTTATAAACATAATGAGAAAATTTTTATTTATATTTTATTTAGTTTAAATTTTATCGAATAATTTCAAAACTGCCACCATTTTCTATTTGCCTTCGATGGAATCCTCTGTGTAATATTTTCTAACGAAAACCGCCAGAATAAAAATTTAATATAAACATTTTTTTTTTTGTAATTTTGCTCTCTTTTTCCTTAAATACTTCTCTCTAAATAGATATATTTTTTAAACAAGTACAATTTAACAACTGCATTTATAGTAGTGAGTGCAGTTTAATTGTATAAATAATTTTGTTTAATACACATACATGCATAGATACACAAATATATAAACATACATACATACATATATAAACAATATTAAAAGTAACCATTTACAATTGCGAACATGAAAATAGCATTAACAATTGCAGACTTATAATTTAGGAGTTAAGCAAAAATTAAAATTTTTATATTTAAAATAGACAAAAAGGGCACAATTTATACATGACATTATTAAATTAGCAGCAGTTATTCCTATGACATACATATTTTTGCATTGTAAAGACAAGATTTATTTTTTCTTTATATTACAGCTATAAAAGCATTACTAGCCACTGAATTGTTTTAAAGTCGATATCGTCCTCTGTTAGGAATGCAAAGCTTTTTAATCAATTTCTCAGATTTATTAAATATTGTCTGGTTTCGCCTCTTTTAAACATGTAGGCTATGTGCCACGAAACCAATATTATGCTGGCGTAGCATAACATAATGCATTTATTTCATGGAACTCCTGACGTAAAATACTATCACATCGTTTCTACATTGGACTGTGCTTGCCAAGCAGAAGATAAGCATATCTTAATAAAATATTTTTTGACTCGTCCGTCCTCCATATGTATATGGTGCCATTTGCATGCAAATCATTTGCTGTGTTTTCTTTTATCACATTTATTTATTTAAAAGAAATTTTTTTTCGCGCATCCTTACATTTTTGTACAATGGGTCTATTTCGACCTCCGGGTACTGTACTTGTCTTAACTGACAAGTACACGTCCTCTAACCTAACCTACATTTTGTATCTTCAACTTGTCGAAGTAACGGCAGTATTTGAAAAAAAGATTGAACACTTTTTCGTCTCGATTCAAAGTGATATTGGAAGAGTTAAAAAAAATCTTCTCTGTCAAAACCTTGTGTTGTATAATACCTACTTCTAGTTTATCGATTCCATTCAAAATTGTTATCATTATTAGGCTTGCCAGATTACCATTTCAAAAAGTAAGAAATACTGTAGACACTGCTATTATTATGTTCGCATTTGTACTTATAAAAAATATATCATATTTTTTTCTTTTTTTGTAGTTGAAGCATTTTTATAACTGTTTTGTTGAAAATATATTATAATTTTAGCGCTTTTTAATTTTTATAATAAAAATAAAAGAACGTACACATTTTAGCTGTTATTTCAAAATCATCATGATTTTTTTTTTTTATATTATTTATATAGTATATACCTAAAGAAAGTATAGGAAAAAACGAAAACAACAAAAAAAAATTATAGAAAATAATAATAAAAAAAATATAATATTAATAAATCTTTTATTACGTACTAACAAAACGTTTTTTAAAAACTTACGATAAAATTTTTTGTTAATCAATGATGATGATTTACTTTAAAAAGGCCATAAACAAATCATAAGTTATACTCTAAAATTTTTTAGGAAAATAGAAAAAGTAAAACTATATAAATATTTTAAATTAAAGACTTTATTTAAAGAGATTCCTCGACTTTTGTTTTGCTGTTTAATATTACACATAAAATAAAATTATTGTAACGAACATTGAGGTCAAGTTAAAATAAATTTTAATATTACGTCATTTCATTGTAATTACAGTTTTTTTGTGTTACTGAAAACTTTTAATGGAATAACGTAATTTAAAGCTTGAAATGAAAGCATATTTAAACAAATTTGACCTCAATTTCATACAGTTAAGGAAAGAAATTCTATACATACTTTTCCAAGGATTTTTTAAAATGGTTTTAAAAATCAATTTCATAAGCATCAACAATATGTTTCCTTTTGTACAAAAATTTTAATTAATTTTAATTAATTAACTAATTTTCCTTTTAATTTCAAGTTTTTTGTCTTACTTTGGTTAACAGGACCCTCAGCCAATCATTTGTTCTCACCACTCTCTGTGCACAAAGTTCCATACATAGCTCACCTTCGAGTTAAGCTCTGACATCACAATAAACAGCTTTTCTTTCCTAAATATTGTTGATCGTAGTTCATTATTAGATATTCTACTCACCACGGTATTCTAAGTAATCTTCGAAAACACGAAATTATCCCTCAAACCGATTTGCTAGTTCTTACCTAAAAGCACTGTTTGGAAAATGCTCACATTCTATGTTGAGGAATTGACAATTTTAGTTTGTGCGTAACATTCTTCCCATAATTTATTTCTATTAATTTATTTCTAGTTTTCATTTTCAAATATAATCTGTACTTATTTGTACAACATCTAGAAGACTAATGGTTATTTTCTTTTCCTATTTCTTATTTAGCTGCCTTATTTCGGAGTTGTATGTAAACCTGTATGTCTAAAATTATTGTAGTTTTTTGCTTATAATTTGTATTTTATAAAAAAAATTTAATTTATTTTTCTTTTTATTCATGAAATTAAATTTTAAAGTGTATGTACAGATTATTTTCCTTAATTGTATAATTTTATTTTATTAATATTTTAAATTATTTAATTTTATTTAAATCTCTAGAAAAAAAAATTATGGCTCTGGCAAACACTTATTTTTTGTAAAATTTTTTTTTTCTATAATTTAAATTAAATTTTTTGATTTTAAAAATCGTTAAGTACTTAAAACAATAACAAGTTTGTAATATACGAAAAAAAATGAAAACTCATTTAAACAATCATTTTTATTAATAACTATTGTACTATATATTGAGCCAAGTTATAATTACCTAAAGTCGTTTAAAATAATTTAAAAAAAAGCAATTGAAAATAATAAAATCTTGCCAACAATTGAAACGTGAATTGTTCTACTAAAATTTGTACTGGACAGGTACAGTGGCCGACAAAAGTCAACATACATTTGTATTTGTTTTCAATTTAATAATGATTGTTGGAGAGAGATCAATTTTGAGACGTAAAGGAGGAAACAAAAACGTAAAAAAAACTTTTTAACAAAAGTCTACATATCTTCTTCATATTTCAAAAATAAAAGGTTTTTTCTTTGTATATTGAAACAGACAACAAACTTATAGTTTAACCCATTCGCTGCCAAGCCTAAATTATATGAAGTCATTTCCATTGCCATTTATATTTTGAGTGTTATTGTTCACCAAAACCCTGTTATTTCTTGGTAAGAGCACATACATGATACAATCAACTAGGTAGTGTTATTAGCCCAGCTGACTGCTTTTTTGAACGACCGGTTATGTCAAATGTTTTGTATACGTACAGTGAGCAAAAAAAAATTGTACACTTACTATCTGGAATACATTTTTGAACAAAGAATTACTATAAAATGAAATTTATTGCCCTTAAGATTAAATAAAAGCTTAAAAACTATATTTTGATTATAAACATTTCTCTATTGGTTACGTATAAAGAAAATAACCATCGAAACTATGAAATTCAACATTTTTAGGCACAAAATGTTGTGATTCTTTGACTACGGCGACCGGATTCTCTAGAAAGTCATCTTGAACAAAATCCTGTTGAATAATTTATTTATTATTTTTTTATAATAAGTACACATTTTTTTTGCTCACTGTATATATATCCTTTTGTTTATTTATTTTTTTATTTCCTTTTATATTTGTATTCTACACAATTTATAATTTATTCAAATATTCTTGATGTTCTGGCACAACTTTTATTGTAGAATCCGCTCTTATGCTTCCCAGTATCCCTCTGAAGCATAACGACCTCAGTGGTAGTGCAAATCAGCCCGTATTTAAAAAAATTAGTTTTTTACAATTTGTTTTTTTAAATTTTTTTTATAAACAAAAAGAAACAAAAGAGAAATACTGACACAAAATAACAACTTTATGTCATTATATGGATTCGCCTTTGTCATTTCTAGCTTACGGCGAATTTCATTTGACATAACCGGTCGCACAAAAACAACAAAAAATACATGTTGTTTTTGTTAAAAAACACTGCGAATTGAGTTGTTGTACAATTGCTATTACCTAGTTGATTGTATCATGAGCACATACATTATCATACATAATCATTTACAAGCAGAAAACCAAAGACGAGTATACTTGTCGTTGGCAATAGAAAGTCAGAAGGACTCGATATCCTTTTTCGTATTTGCGTACGTTTCAGTAGAAGTAAGAAATAAAGTATTATTTTTGTAAAAAAAATTTATTTGTAGTATTTTTCAAGTTTTTTACATATTTATATTATGTTTGTGGCAAAAAAAAATTTTCTAATTCAAAAGCCTGCATGTTATAATATATTTAAAGTAGGACGAGTATACTCGTCCTTGGCAGCGAATGGGTTAAAAGACCCTGACTGATCTATTTCAAACAATTACTTAGAAATAGCAATACGGTAGATCATCTATTTTGGCAATTTTCATTTAAATTATTTTGAAGTATTTAATTAACCCTGATTAAAATGTTTTCTGATTCTAAGCTTGAAAAATTTCCAGTGCAATGTATATGTGCAAAAAAATTGATCTGTGTTATTGGGCTGATGGCTCTAATTGCAGATTGAAAAATAACTTTTAAATTTAAATATTAATTGATGTCTTTATTTTTGGTTTAATCAGATTTAAATTAATAATGCAATGCCTGCATATTTAAGCTTCACATATGATCAAGAATAGATTTCAGATAATGTTTCTAAAATTCATGAAATACATTTGTCGGTCACTGAATATCTAAAACGTGTGTTATTTACTTATGTATACAAAAAAAAAAGAAAAATAAACAGTAATTAATTCATTCAAATAACTAAATTTAATTTATTGCTTCGCTCAATATTATAAAGAAAAAATTAGACAAGAAAAATCAAGTTATTTATTTTACGAATAAAAATATTAATAAACGAAATAAATACGACACAAGAAATAAAAAAAAATAAGTCTATTTGCCTAGTTTTTTTTTGTTTACTTAAAAACCCATACAAATTTGAATAGGCTTTGAATATAACTGATGACTGATAATGATTGCAGAAGCAATGAAGAAGCGAAGTTTTAAAAATCTCGATCTGTCAGATATTAAAGTTATTGCAGGGCACTGCCTGATTAGCCGAACATCTAACTCATGTGCAATTCTATAAGTAGGAGATGTCCTGTAGAAAAAGTTGAACAAACAATACAATATCTCCAGGGCGACTGTCCGGCTCTAAGAAACGTAGCTAGAAATATTTTTGGTAGTGTAGTCCATTCTAAATCTCATTTGTATAGCAAATATGCTATTGGTGATAACCAGACGTCGGCACAAAGAGAACATGATGAATATGTGAGTGTATTTGTGAGAGGCATGTGTATAACCCAGAGGAAAATTGTTAGTAATATTTTCAAGTGTAACCTAATAATATGTTTATGTAGTGGAAAATGTACAGCGCCAAATCCCTAAAGACTGCGTATTTAACTTGACAAATATTCTTCCAAAAATGGAGATCATTTCTCATTGTTATCAGTGAATCTCATTGAACATTAGTGAATCCTACTGTAATATTTTTTTGGGTGTATCATTGAAACCTGAAAAGAAGCGACATGAACCTTCTTCTTTAGAAGCTGATAAACAACTGAATGCAATATTATGCTCTTTTTGACGAACATTGTTGATGTTCGTGCCCTATGTGTGTAAAAAGCCGATGATGTTCGGCCTCCGGGGGCCACTGGTGCCGACGTCTGGTGATAACCTTGTCAGTCATCTCGAAGCCGCTGGATGGTTGGTTACAAGATAGTCGTGAACTACAAAGATAGCATATGGGATTGACCTTTTAAGTGTATCACAATGACATCATTCCATCTATCTTTAGCTAAATGAACAAGAGTATTCAACATGGCCGAACTAGTTTCCAACTCTTCTGAACCTATAAGAGGTAAGAGATATACATACATATCAAATCTGCGACCAATTTAGCTGCGTTTTTCAGGCGGAGATTTTCGCAATACTGAAGGCTATTGAGGCCATAGCTGGTGGCCCATCTTCGGATTCGGAATCTTACATGATCTTCGTTGACAGTCAGGTTGCCCTTAAGGTCATTGCTTCGGTCTGGTGCAAATCACGGCTCGTTCGCGAGTGCTAAGAGTCGTTGAGGACTTTTGGACCAGACCGTATCCGTCTATGCTGGGTTCCGGGTCATAGCGGAATACTGGGCAATGAGACGGCGGGTGCCCTCGCTAGGTTGGTTTGGTTCGCTTTCAGGGGGCGATTTATTAGTTGGTCCTGAACCCCCAGCCTGCCACCTCTATGGCCTCATCGATGGATGGGTCAGGGAGTAAGAGCAGAGGCGTAGGGGGCACGGATCGGGTTGTTCTGTCTCTAGACGTCTATGGCCTGCTGTGGACAGTAAGAGAACAGATTGGCTGCTGGGCTTGCTTAAGGTTGGTTGTCGGTTTTATCACGGGGCACTGCGAGATTAGGTCGCTGACGGGAATCTGGAACAGATCCCAGCCGGACTATTGCAGGGTATGTTGCGATGAGGAGTTAGAGACTATCGAACACCTCCTCTGTAACTGCCCAGCCCTTGGTAGGTTGAGGTTGAGGGCCTTCTTTGAGAGCTTGAGTTCTGTGTCGAGAGCAGACATCAAGGCTCTCCACAGATTTATTAGCAGCTTGGACTGGTTGAGAGGTGCTAGGGCTTCATAAGTGTAGTCGCGCTCTCACCCCTTTTTTGTTTGTGTCTGTTTCTTTCTGTGTGATTCCCATCGCCGCCCTTTCCTTCATGCCCTCCTTTCATCCTATTCCCTCTATTTCCTTCCCTCTCTAAGGACGTTGTACAATGGGTCAATTTCAACCTCCGAGTACTGTACTTGTCTTAACTGACAAGTACACGTCCTCTAACCTAACCTAACCTAGCGAATAAAATAGTTACAGGTAAGAGTATCATAGCATTATTTTTATTTTTTTCTTCCGGGGACATAATATATATCAAGTCATTTGTGAAGTCCATATACTCACTATTCTTACAGTTTTTATAAATTTCAAATTTGCTTTCAATAAAGTAACGATCGGTTCCCTTTTTAGGATTGTGACAAAACAGAATAATATTTGAGAATTTATAATTTTGATTCGCCCTGTACACTGCCATACTTTTGCCAAAAGCAATTATTTTGATTTGGCGTTTTTTATCTTTATATGCGAAAGGAAACTTCTACAATAACAACATATAACAACCCTGTCTTGATGACACAGTCAATCAGTCAGTTGTACATGCAAAATACCGTGCGAATAATTCCAAGTAGAAGGAAAGGAAAATAAACAAATTTGATAAGAAAGATAGAAAATATAATTAAAACAATTTAATTGTTATTGTTAAAATAAAAAAAACAAAACTAACAAATACCTCTTGCATTAGACGACAATAGTAAAGAAATCTAAACAATAATTCATCGATTTTCATTTTGAGATAAATTTTGCGTTGCAGAAAATACAAAAGACTTATAAAGAAAGAACAACACATAAAAGAGTTGCAAGTGGAAAAAAATAGAAAATAAAGAAATGGACTCGGCAGAAAATAAACCACCAATTCTACATATACTGGTGGTGGGCTTTCATCATAAATTAGGTTGTCAGGTAAAGAATAAACGGTGGTATGCAGAGAAAGCAGAAAATTATGAGTTTTCTTAATAAATTTGTAGGTGGAATTTTCCTATCCCCCCTTGGTGAAGGGTACAAGTGGCAAGAATGAATGTCCGTCCGGTTGGAAATACCTATCGACCTTAGCTTTGCCAGATGGTTCACACAACTTTACAGAGGACACAGTATTTTTTAATTTGCCTAGTCTTACCGATCCTACAGAAAGTGTGTATGGCGTGTCTTGCTATAGACAAATACCCGTGGAAAGACTGAAAATAAGAACGGCAGATGTTACACGCAGCACCGTACAGAAATCTGTTTGTTGTTTGGCCCGTTTACCCATATATGGTTACATCGAAGTAAAACTGGCTCTCATAGCGGATGCGTTTTTTGAAACTGGGGATTTCTCTTCTACTGAGCTATTGGTAAAGGCTTATCAGCAATTAAATGCCTGTTTATTAAGCGATGAATCACGCCGGTCACTGCGCCATTTCCATGTGGGCTTATCTTTGCGTGAAATAATATTACAGTGGCGTCATAAAACATTGCAATTATTGAAACTGTTTTTACTACAAAGGCGTGTTGTCTGTTTTGGTTCGCCTGTACGTAATATGTGTACATTGATTTTGGGTATATCCTCACTGATACCCAGACTATTGGAGAAAGGTTTCCAGGAAGTCGCCTGTGTGCGTACATCACGGCCTCTTTCACCCATGCCGGATTATTCGGACTCATTAATAAAGGCTGATGATGATTGTACAGGCGATCAAGCAGTAAAAGGAGAGATGGAAGTGGTGGTGGGGGATAACTTAACAAAAGATAATGATAATTGTGTTGGCGACAGTGTGGATAATATTTGTAGTATTATGTCGACAACAACGGAGAGCATAAAGTCAAATAATAGTGATAGCAGTTCTACACCCACGGGTAAGGATGCTGAGTCAACTGATACCTCATCGTTGACAAATGTAGCTGTAGAAGGTGGTGGTGGCGGTAATAAACGTTTAGAACGTAGTAACTCATTTAGTAGACAGCCCAGTGAGGACACTTCATGTGAGTACATACATATATTGAATAATTTAATAGAACATCACACAAATTTACCAACACAACACTCAATCGGTAAATATATTTTAATTGAAAATCGATTGTATTCAGCGTCAGCATACTTCTATGGTGTTTATTATATAGAGGGGTTATATGAAGATGTAAATTAATGAAAAACATTTGTATTTACAACATATAACGTAAGGGTTTTCTATTTACGAGTGCTTAACTAAATGGTGAGACATTCTACGTTGACCTGTATACCTGACTACACGTTTGTCAAGGATAATTGGGTTACTGAATAGATAGTAAAAGCATCAGAAATCCTGTTTCAAACATAATTTTCTATATTTCTTGAACTCAAGTATTGTTGAAATTGTCATCCTTTAAGCTGTATAACGAAGCTAACATATGGAATACTCAGTGACCTCTATTAGAGTATATTAAGTGCACCCCGATTAGTTTATTTAGAATTAAACATCATACTCACGATAGTATAACCAACTCAATCTACTCCATTTATACATTCAGAGTATTTTGATTAAAATTAAATAAAAATTTCAAAATTTCTATAAAACCATATTATTTTCTGTTGTATTCGCCAGCTATAGCAACTCTAACTGCATTAACTATGGTCAATCCTGATGAATATCGTGCACCGATTTCAATATTTGCCAGCGGTAATCTATGCTTGCCTTATCTGTCGTTGCCATATATGGATCTTCTAACAGATCCTTCAGTACTTAGTTATGTGATCGGTACATCAAATGTTCTATTCCAACAGAAACAACATTTAGCCGATATATTGGTAGACATTGAAAATGGTAATCTGGATATACGTGACTCAGAACTAAGAAAACAATTGGTTTTAAGTACAGAAGATTTAAGATTTATGGATTTTCTATTGAAACATGTCCATGCACCCAAAGAAGATGCTGAGGGCAGTGAACATTGGATACGAAATCAATTTCAGGGCTATTGCTTAGCTTTGTTGCGCACCACGGTGGCAAATGATGTCACTGTTAAAGATATCGAACATTTTAATATGAATTTTATGAATGCATTTCAAAAGACACAATGTTATCAGGAGTGGTTTGATGTTAAGCCCGATGTGGAATTCTTTGAACAATTGCCGGCAGGACATCCCTTTTCGGGTACACTATCGGTGGCCGATATGAAATTGAAATTAGCACAGTGAGTACAGTGTAGTATATTGGTTTTAAACCCTTCAATGTTAAATCCTTGTCTGTGTATTTTATTCTATAGAACCATGCAAAATAGTGAAAGTGGCCGTAAAATTAATCAGGCTGTTAATAATACTAGTAGAGCTGTGGGCGGTGCCATTTCTCAAGCCAAAGGAGCCTTTTCCTATTGGTGGTCTTCGATCACTACAAATCCTACAAATGCAGCGAACTCTTCGACTGCCGGTGAAGCTAATAATGATGATGTCAACTCTAATCGTCCACAAGAGATCTCTGTAACATTCCAAAATAATACCAATGAAGACAAAATAGAAGTGGGCATAAGTGTACACACCGAAGAGGACGCAATTAACGAAAAAGAACCCATAAGTGAAGCAATCAAAACACCACAAGATGAAAAGCAAATCGATAGTGCTGAAGAATTAATGGAAGAAAATCAATTGGATAAAATTAGGCCAGCCGTGGTAACAACTGAAACAGAAGAATGTAATTTAAAAACTGAATCTCAGCCTAGACGTGGCATTGTAGAGATCGGCAAGGAGGCTGAAGTGCTAGATAAGGAAGACAATAATAGGTGTGACAACCAAAACATTGCAAACACAATTGAGGCTGCTGATGTGGCTAGCGCTAATAGCACTACTACCACAACCTGCACAAATGGCGCTATATTCATAGTATAATAAAGGAATGCGGGTGCATTTTTTCTGATTTACAATAATTGCCAATGTTGACATTGTGTTTGCCACAACATTATTACTCTTTCAACCAAAAAACAAAACAAAAAAGTATATATACACACACACATTTATATAATTTATATAATATTTTTGTTACATCATTGTATATTCCCTCAAAAAAAAAAAAAACACCCTATAACGTATTTATGTCACTTATGTGCAGCACCAGGAGTATTTATTTAACCGTATGGCGCCAGTCTGCCCGTGTAATATTTAGAATACTCCTGAAAACTTTTGTTAAGTCCTCTTTGTAGTGATCTCTCCCCCTCTTACTCATCTTTGCAAGATTAAAGGAAATCCTTTGAAACATAGTACTTTAACAACAGAAAGGTATGATAAAAGCCAGTATGTTATTCCTACTTACTTATATGTATGAGCAAAATATATTCCGTCTTTAATTTTTTTTATGGTTTTCTTTGTTGTCCTGAGGTGCATATATGTACATATGTATGGAACACCATCTCACCACTTTTTTGTCCTTCATTGTTTTTGTATGTTTCAAAGAGATTGCCGTCAGCCGTTTGTTTGTTTAATGTTCTTTATAAAAATCTATTAAATATTTATTGGTATTAAACAAAAACAAAAAAAGAAATTTATATAAACTATTGCGAGACAGAAATCAATAAAAAATTAAAAAAAATCTTTTTAAAACAACATGTTTAAAAGTAAATAAAAGCAAAAAATAAAAAAACCAAAGCGAAAACCAACAAACAAATCATGATACAAAATAAAAAAAAACTAGTTTTATTTTTAATTTTAAAAACTAACATAACCTCTACACGTCTCATTTAAACCATTTGCAATTTTATACAAAGTTTCGAACTCCAGTGTTTAAAATTATTATTCGCTAACATCGGACTATTAGATTCTCATCATGCTATGGAATGACTCCAAATATTTCAAATGATCCGTTACCGTGTTTCACCGTTATCAACATGTACCTGCGTTCTTAAGCTTTTTTGGAGGAAGTTTCACTTCCTTTTTTCATTAGACTGCAGTAATTTGCACTCCAGACAACTCTATTACCAGTAACGTGAATCTCTTAAAAAAAATCTCTCGTGGAAACTGTCGTCTCTCCTTAATATTGTTTTAAAATAAGCAGTTTTATTAGTACAATCCACCGGGTAAGAGCCTTGTGGGTATTTCAATGTTCAATGTATTGTCTAGCTGCAGGCCTTATTTTACGCGATTTTGTTAATTCAGAGATTCTGATTAACAATTTTAGTTTGATGTATAAACAGAATAAGTTCACAGATCACTGGCCTGATAGCAATAATGTTTCTTTTAGCACCTCTTTCAGTCCCATAACCATCAGAAGTTGAATTAAGTGAGTATTTTTGTTTCCCATATTCAAGAAGTCGCCGTAGTCTAGTAGGTAGTGTGCTGGCTTATTAGACGTAAAGCCAGGGTTCGAGCCCCAGGCCAGACATCAAAACAAAATACAAAAAGTATTTCTTCGGCGATTTCCTCTCAGCAGATTTCTGGCAAAAACTCTGAGAGTAAATAAAATTGCCATGAAAAGTTTCTCAAAAAATCTGTCGTTCGGAGTCGACTTTAAACTGTAGGTCCCGCCACTTATGTATAAAAATTAACACACACAACATAAGTGGTGTGAGAAACTAGGTCAATAATCCTGACTGAAGGGTTGTAATGACCAATTATTGTATTGTATTCCTCAGACAGCATTTTGTCCGAAGAATTGGAAAATCCATACCAATAGGTTGATTAAACCGTGGGCGGAAGACTAAGAATTATAATCCGAAAATGGAACAGAGAAATGCTTTCTTAAAATGCTATTAAAAATTAATTATACTAGTGCTTATAAAAAACAATGAAGACTGCAGAAACACTGCCAAGAACTGCTAAATGTAGAATACATAAGTGGAGAATGCCAATTTGTGCATTTAAAAACTTAGGTGCTTAAGAGAATCTAGGGCATATTACATTACTAAAAGAATTCTCAGAGTTATATCATATGGCAAAAGAAAAATTCTCCTAATGAAGATACAAATGTTTGGGATTCAGTGGCAGTACCTAATAAAAGAGAAATTCATTATCAGTGAGATTTTAACGGTTGGTAACATTGCAGCGTGAAGTGAACAAAATGGTCGGGAGTAACTTGAATACAGTCAGCGAGGTTATTATAAAGGGCTATCCATTTCGTGGTTTCAAAAGTATGGTACTGGAATTCGACATCTGTCAAACTAAGTTGTGAAACCAATTTTTTTCTTTTCAGTTGAAAGTCTAACATTGACGAAAATGGATCGCTTAACTATCACGCAACGCATAAAAATTATCAAAATCTACTACAAAAATGGTGATTCTGCCACAGCCACGTATGGAACAAAATTTTCTTCAGCGATCAAGCACATTTCACACTCGGTGGGTATGTTAATAAACAAAATTGTCGTATTTGGGGTTCTGAGAATCCTCAAGTAATTGAAGAGAGGCCATTACATCCAGAAAAAGTCACTCTTTGGTGCTCTCTTTGGTCCGAAGGTGTGATTGGACCTCACTTCTTCGAAAACGACGATGGAACGACTGTCACCGTCAATTCGGAACGTTTTGGTCATATGATAATCGACTTTGTTTTTGCCTGCTATTGAAGAATACGACTTGGAGAATATGTGGTTTCAACAAGACGGTGCCACATGCCACACAACTTGAGCGAATATGGCTTTATTGCAAGAGACATTTCCTGGCCGCGTAATTTCTCGTCGTGGCGATATCAACTGGCCACCAAGATAATGCGATTTGACACCATTAGACTTTTGTGTGGGGCTACGCGAAAGACCGTGTTTATGCAGATAAACCTTCAACTCTGGAGCACTTAAAAACCAACATTCGTCAAGTTATGGCTGAGATACCGCCTATATGTGTCAAAATGTGGTCGAAAATTACCTCAAAAGAATCAATGCTTGCAACGCTTCGCGTGGAGGTCATTTAAATGATGTAGTGTTTCACACATAATGTCAACGTTCAAATTTTACAATAAAAAAGAAAAATCATAAAAAAAATATTTTATATGTATTTTATGTACGTTTACTTTTGAAACCACGAAATATATAACCCGGTATAACAACAACACTAAAATAATAAATGTAAACAACGATGTTTATATTTATAGAGATCTCTAGAAGGCGAAGCCACGAACATTCGCCTTCAAGAACATTCATCAGACTGTTTACCTTGCCACGAAGTGGATAACCCGATAGCATCCTATGCATTTTCTGTAAGTTATACTGCATATTTATCAAAAATTTATCACAATTTTTTTTCATGAGACATGAAACGACCTGTCATCAAAGTAACGAGGACTACATACATACGAGGGCGGTTCGGAAACTTCTTAGCCTATCAATGAAAGAGAATAGTTAGTTTTTCTAAAATATTTTTATTTTTCAATATAATCTCCTGAAACTTCAATACACTTAGTCCAACGCTTTTCTAGCAATTCTATCCCTTGATTAAAATAGTTTTCCTCAAGGTCTTCAAAATAGTGGTTTACAACTGTAATTGCATCTTCATTTGAGGTAAAACGCTTGCCAGCAAGGAATTTTTTTAGATTTGGGAACAGGTAAAAGTCACTGGGAGCTAAATCAGGAGAATAAGGTGGGTGGTCAAGCAACTCGTACTTTAATTCGTTGATTTTAGCCATTGTTAAAACACTCTTTTGCGCTGGTGCGTTGTCTTGATGAAAAATAATTTTTTTGTGTTGTAAGCCAGGACGTTTTTCTCGAATTTGTACATTTAATTGATCCAAAAGGTTGCAATAGTACTCTGAGTTTATTGTTTTACCCTTTTGCAGATAGTCAATCAATAAAATACCTTTGAAGTCCCAAAAAACCGTTGCCATAACCTTACCAGCCGATTGAATTATTTTTGCCTTCTTTGGGGCACTTCCTCCAGCTTCAGTCCATTGTTTGGATTGTTCTTTTGCCTCTGGAGTATAGTGGTGGATCCATGTCTCATCAACAGTTATGAAACGAAGTTTAAAATCCATTTTATTTCGCTTAAAACGATGCAAACAAGCTTGAGAAATGTTCATTCTTATGCGTTTTTGGTCGACTGTTAACAAATGCGGCACCCATCTTTCAGAAAGCTTTTTCATCTGTAGTTCTTCATGCAAAATTAAATGGACTCGATCATTTGAGATGCCCATGATATTAGCAATTTCACGCACTTTTATTCGTCGATCATTTAATACCATATCATGCACTTTGGCTACAATTTCTGTTGTTGTTGCTGTTTTTGGACGTCCACTACGTGGTTCATTTTCAATGCTTGTACGACCACGTTTAAATTCAGCAACCCAATTTTTTACTGTTGCATATGAAGGAGCACTTTCACTGAACACATTCACCATATCATTATGAATTTCTGGTCCCGATAAACCTTTTTTATGTAAATATTTAATGACAGCACGCATTTCTAATTTTTCCATTGTAAAAAAATCGCGGATGCGTTTCTATATGAAGGAGTTGCCAGATCGAGACAAATTTTAACATGTGTTCATAACAGAGATGGAAGTTTCCAAAACACTTAACTTTTTTCTGTTTATACCGCGCTTTTTGTGCTAGGCTAAGAAGTTTCCGAACCGCCCTCGTATATTCTGCATAATATACTACATACTTAAGGCAATAAGTCATATTCTCAGAATGCAATCAAAATATCACAACTATCTTAAAAACGAAATATGTTGTTGTTGTTCATTCTTATTGACACATCCTTTAGAGGTTGTATCGGGTCCGCCATCTAACGTTTTTTTTTCAACTAGTGCTTATTTCGTGATTGGTAATACTTAGCTCATGTCTGATTGGACAGATAATTAGTTTTATCCTTCCGCTGAACGAATATGGTTGTGTATACGCGTTTTCGCTTCGCTAAGTGGGCCTGCGATCGACTTACAGAAGATGCCGATTTTGGCAAAAAAAAATCATCTTTTCAGATGAAGCTCATTTTGATCTTGGCGGGTATGTAAACAAGCAAAATTGTCGCATTTGGGGCACAAAAAACCCGCACGCATACATTGAAAAGCCGACGCACCCAAAACGAGTCACTGTTTGGTGCGGATTTTGGTCCAGAGGCATAATTGGGCCATTTTTCTTCGAAAATGAGCAAGGAGTGGCCGTTACAGTCAATGGCGATCGTTATCGGGCAATGTTGAACGAATTTTTGAAGAGGAGGATATTGGCAACATTTGGTTTCAACAGGACGGCGCTACGTGCCACACAGCCGAAGCTACACTCGATGTTTTGCACCCTGTTTTTGAAGATCGCATTATCAGTCGCAGAGCTGATGTCGTTTTGGCCACCTCGGAGCTGCGATTTTACACCGTTGGACTATTATTTGTGGGGGTGCCGTCAGAGATAAGTGTTACGCCGACAAGCCAGAGACAATTGACGCTTTAAAGAACAATATTCGTGAAGCCATTGGTGAAATACAGCTGCACACAATCGATAGTGTGCTTAAAAATTGGACCGATCGTGTAGACTACTGCATGACCAGCCGAGGCAGCCATTTGAATGAAATTATTTTCCATTATTAACCGGAAGGATTGTACTTTCAAATAAAAAAAGAAATTTGAGAAAATATTCGGTAGTTTTTTTTAAAGCATTTTCAAAAAAAAAAGTTATTTGGCGGACCCTATATTTAACAATGTCCTTAACATTTATATATAAACGCATACATACATTTTTCCTTGATCCATACTTACTTTTTTCTTTGAGTGTTTTTACTAGATGCACAAATAGATTTTGAATTGTAACGAACTATTTTTGTTTTCAAAATTTTATAGAAGTGAAAATGGAAATTCCTATTATTTCTATCTGTCAGTCAATACCAACACCACTAACCACACTTGTTATAAACAGAGCATACATAATACCTAGAAGAGTACAAAAAAGTGCAATTTAAAACGTAAGAGAATTATTTCACATGTATAATAAAGGCCATGTTGTTTTTCTTTTATAAGAAAAAAAAAGAAAGAAAAATGATGCTCTTTTGTTTAAGGATGTAATCCAATAAGTCAAAAATTGTAGGCAACAACAATTTAAACAACATGTATCACAATTTGAAGTTTACATACCTACTTTTGCTCTCTTTCTTGCTCACTCTCTGCAGGAACAGAGATATGTATGTACGTATGCAAACACACAGACCATGTGTTTTAGTTAAAATAAACAACAAAAACAAGAGCAAACAAAATGAGCAATTAAAATTTAACATCCCCAATAGCACCCCTAAGTTATATAGTTTGTATGTGTATTGGTAAGTGTATAAGTGTTTTGCCACTGTTTTTTGTTGTTGTTGTCTACCTAAACAAAACAGCCTGTTTGTTTGTTTGGCTTATGCTGCTTCTGCTTCTTGTTTTTAAATTTTTTAGTATTTTTTTTTCGTCTTTTACTTGATGAAAAGAGCATATTGTTTATGAGTTTGCGTGTGTAAAAATGTATGCGAGTTTATTAAACAGGCTCTTTTAGTACGAACACACTCGTGTATTCAGTTTGAAATTTCAAGTCAATGAAGTCTGTGGTAAACTTCAAGTTCGCGCTGTTACCGCGACTAATGTTGTCTGGAAAAGATGTAAGTCTCATGTTGTGTTTGTTGCTGTTGGTTATCAAATTTTTATAAGAAAATCTTTAAGAAAAGTGCAATAGTTTTCACCCAAAAATGTGTTTTAAATTGCTTTCTTTCCTATTTCGTTAAGTAGTGTTTTAAAATTGCAAAAAAAAA
This sequence comes from Sarcophaga caerulescens, assembly GCA_927399465.1. Lineage (NCBI taxonomy): Eukaryota > Metazoa > Arthropoda > Insecta > Diptera > Sarcophagidae > Sarcophaga > Sarcophaga caerulescens. The sequence goes on from OV656873.1 coordinate 12,677,875, forward strand.
AAAAATGAAGAAAATGTTACAATACATTTACACACAGTGTTTCAGTTTTTTCTATGTGTTCTTTTGTTAATGAGTAAAATTAAGAAGAAGAAAAAAAAAATGATAAAGAGCCAGACAACTCTACAATAAAAGTTTTGTTGCATAATTTTCAGTTCCTTTTTGAGTTCAATGAAAATTCAATTTCAGTTTCATCTTTCGTTTTAATTTCTTGATTTATTTATTATTGTTGTGCCTAATAAAGTTAAAGAAAAAAAAGCAATAACAAAAGTAACAGAAGAGAAAAGCAGAAAAACCTCATCTCTGGTATGTAAAATTTAGTGAAATTTATTTAAATTGTGAAATTCATTTGCATAAAACCAGTCCAGTTGTAATGAATGAAAAGAAAAGGAAACGAAATCAAATCAAATGGAAAAATCAAGGGCGTTTTGTGGGTTATTTTAAAAATATTCACAAGGAAAAACAACAACAAAAAGAAAACGAATCTTAGAACATGAAGAAAAGTTTTACATAAAAAAAACTGTTCCTTTTTGTTCCTGTCTGCTGCGTGTGTTATGCGTTGTTTTTTCCTTTCCTTCAAAAGTTTGAAATCAACGTTAACGCAGTCGCAAACTGCGTCGCTAAGGTAAACGACAACGTCATTGTTGGCTACCATTTGTTACAACAAAGGAATGTTTTGTTATTGTTGCTGATTTGATAAAATCAATAAAAACAAATGTTTTCGTGTTGTTGTTGTTATTATTTCATTTAATTCATTTACATTTACATACAAAGCAATAGCAACGACAACAACAAAATAATATATCATAAGACAAGAGTGAAAAAAATCAATGATATTTTGTTTCTCTTTACCTAAAAGTATGTTTTGTACTAAAAAAAATTTAAGAGTAGCGTGAGAGTATTTGGTAATAAAGTATTGCCAGACTGTTTGCAAATTTCTAGACATTGTTTTCATATGAAAACGTGCTTTTATAATTTTTCAATTCAAACAAACGATAAAAGGGAAATTTAAAACTTACACTTAAAAACAAAAATTTACGTACATTATTAAAAATTTTTAAGAAAATTAATTGAATGTTAATCATGAAATTATAGTATTGAATTGAGTATAATTGAATAGACTGACCCAGAAATTTGATAAAAATTATATTTAGCTCCCCGTTTCCACTTTATCTTTTCCTAAGCAACGGTATTCTTAGCTATAATTGCAATGTGCAAAGGATACCAGGTGACCATCTGTTGAAATTGGTTTTTATTTTTTTTTTATAGTGGTTACTCCATCTTATGATTTATTTGGCTTGTTTCAATTTCACTAATCAAGTCTTTCCAGCTAAGCAAGTAGTAGGTCCTAAAATGATAGTCTTATTATTTAACGTTGTCTAAAAACAACGCTCTCTGTGGAAACGTATGAGGGTGTCTACCTATGTTAGGGGAATTGACAAAATAATTAGCTTCAGTCTAATGGATGAAGACTGTATTCTATAAACCGAAGTCTCTAAATATTTACATTACTAAGTATAGGGGAGAGATATTTGTAAGTTTACGGAAAGTAAGGCTGCTTTACAGGTATTGCACTGAAGTAGATTGTGCGTTACAGAAGCCTATGTAAATAGGACAGAGAATTTAGTTGTGCTATAACGCATCAGATTTGGCCACTAAATGATCATAGGAGATCATTTGCTGTGTATGAAGTGCTGAGGAACTTGGCTCATCGGCCCCACTTTTCCTTAAAAGGTGACACTAAGTGGCGTTTCCTTTCTGGTCCTAATACCTTAAAATTTCTAATTTCTTTAAAAAATGTGCATATATTGCCTATTATCCTGTTGTTCTTGATCCGCATAACTACCGTGTCCATGTTATTCGTGGGTTTGAGTCCAAGGCAGAAGGACTATAATTTAATTGTTGCCTGGATGTAAAGGGTGATTTTTTAGCTATTATCTTTTTGGCAACATTGGTTTAAACAGCTCACTCACGTTTCGTGTTTTGTTTCACTGTCAAACATCTTCAGTTTGGTCTATAATTTAACCATGAATCGTCTTACAAACGAACAACGCTTGCAAATCATTGAATTTGGCATCATTGGATCGTACTTCTTCAAAGATGCTGCGAATCGTAACGTAACTGTGAATGGTGAGCGCTACTGTGAGATGATATCCAACTTTTTTTTGCCCAAAATGCAACAGCTTGACTTGCATGACATGTGGTTTCAACAAGACGTTGCCACATGCCACACAGCACGCGTAACAATGAACTTATTGAGAGGCGAGTTCGGTGAACATTTTATTTCACGTTCGGGACCGGTCAATTGGCCGCCTAGATCGTGCGATTTAACGCCTTTAGACTATTTTTTCTGGGGCTATGTTAAAGCTCATGTCTATACAGACAAGCCCGCTTCAATTGACGCATTGGAAGACAACATTGAAGCATTCATTCGTGAGATACCGGCCGAAATGTTGAAAAGAGTATGCCAAAATTGGACTAAGCGGATGGACCATTTGAGGCGCAGTCGCGGTCAACATTTGCATGAAATAATCTTCAAACATTAAATTATATAGACTGTACTATCTATTCAAATAAAGATTTCATGCATTTTTCAGAATTTTATGTGTATTTTTGAAAAATTTTCCTATAGCTCTTAAAAAATCACCCCTTAGTTAAATATGCCTTATATTGAAAACTAGAGAATCTTTTTAATTGCTCCAAATGCCAGTAAATAACAAATAAATGAATTTTGTGAATCTTGGATTCAAATCTTTTGGATTCCGCTATAGGTTTTATTAATTTTTAATTTAAATTCTTGTAATCTTGACTAACGAAGCATGTGTCTCAAATAAAATCCAACTTTTAATTTCAATTCTTAAGTGATGGCAACTTTGTTATTAATAGAGAAGAGAAAATATCAACAACACAATGCTTTGTATTGATGTTACCAAATTTGCAATGTTTTGCATTGACATCACTCTTTATTCTGCTCTGATTTACGTGGGCATGCTACGTCACAAAAGTATTATGATGTAACAGCTGATATTTAACTTAACACTTCATTCATCAACAAAAGAAGGTGTTTTCCTTTTAATTTAATTCTTTAAACATCTACTTTGCATACCTAAACAGGGTGTCTTCTTCTATATTTGGGTCTCTATGGGTTTTCTAATAATAGACCCCAACAACATTGACCAAAAGATTACATATGTATGCATGTGTGTTTGTGTGAAATACCGGCTTGTTTGTTAAATTCACAAATGAGTGCTAAATAATGGACACGTTTATGCATTAGCATTTGTTTATTAAAAATTAAACACAAAGTCTTAAATGCTATTAAATAATTCTGTTATTTTAGATCTTTGGCGTTCGGTAAGGGGACCATTTGTTTTTAATGTGCGCAGCTATATTTAGTAAGAGAAAAATACTCATATTTGTACTACAATAGTCTACCTTTTAAGTAATTGAATTGCTTGAAGAAGTGATTTTGTAATAACTTTGATAACGCCAATGGCCAATGTTTGTATAATATTGTCTTACTTGTCCAATCCTAACCACTTTTAGAGGGTTAAAGTATTCTTATCAATATTTTATTTACAAATATACACATTCATTGGTGGTTGCGATTGAGATTTGTTTCTACTTTTGAAATGATTTTAAGTAGCGACGCCATAGTTGTATTACTAGTACAGATACCCTACATTTAGCACGTCAATAATGCACTGTATTTGTTCATAAAAAAATAAAGTTTAAACGTAGCATGAAATTTAAAGCTTTAATTGCTACGAATTTGATTTTAATAAATTTAAAGAAACGAGAGATAGTCTTTTAGCCCTAGGACCAGCTTCCGGAACTTAAAATGAGATGCTATCGTTGTATAAATCTTAGTATTGTATTGAAGAAGACTTTATTTCTGTCTTATTAACCAAAGTTGGCCGTTGGAGTCGTTTAGGTTGTGGAATTATTGATAATATAGATTTAAATTAAGAGTTTTGGTAAAGGGGAGTAACTTATGTTGAAGAATTTCATGGCAAATATACTTCTGGAAGACAAACGGTGTATGTTAAATTAGATCTGATGGTTGCGATTCTAATACAGCTGTTTTACTCAATTTTTTGATTTGAAAATGGTTCGCTTCAGCAGCTATTCACAGATGGATATGACATGTGGAATTTATTTATCGAAATTATTTTCTTATCAAGCCTTTTTAACGAATTTTTAATTTCAAAATCGTTTGTGTAATATTTAGCTTATTGGCAGTTGAAAAAGTGTTTAAATAGTAATCGATTTCGATAGTTATTATTATTGAACCGATATTATTGAAAATTGGTGTATTTTTAGTATTAAAATTATTCAATTGATTTCAATAAGATCAAAATTGCGCTTGATGTGCAGCTACAGTAACAAGAACATAAATATTTTCTATATTTTTAGACGCTTGGTGTACGTCTTACGTCTTTACCGTAAGAAAATTATAAAAGTTTGGAAACACTTTCTTGTTGTTGGTATCAATTTTTGAAGCATACTAAAACAATGCTGCCAAGGCGTTTTGTTTTTTTCCTTATTGTACAAAATCCTGTTTTCCTAATGCCACACGACAATGTGATTCAATCCTTTAACTGCATTCAGTGTACTTAAACCCAAAAAGAGTGTATGTGAATTAAACTACACGTTATAAATATTATTAACCATTGAGTCGTAAATGTAGCGGATCACAATATTCGTTGTCTTTCATTGACGTGCATAGTTTATTGCTCTTCATCTTTTTTTTTTTTTTTATCGATATTCTTCCTTCTTCTACACAAACAAAAACACACTACAATACAACACGGCACAACTAATGCAAGAAGAAAAGAAAACCAAAAACAAAAGCAATAAAAAAGTAAATGAACAAGAAGAACAAGATTGTAGACCGACCGACCAGCTAAGCAAATGAATCTTTTGCTTGTTCAGTTGTGAATATTTTCAATGAAATTAAAGTGATAGTTAGTGTTTGTCTATTAATTTGTTTCTAATGTAAAACCTAAAAAAAACTATTTATAAATTATTAAATGTGATCAATATAACTAATTACTTAAAAGTGTGAGCGAGTGAATGTGCTGTAAAAGAAATGTATGTATGTATGCATGATTTTAAAAGTATGTAGAACAAAAGTAATAAATTCTTTTTACAATTTACAACAAAAACACATGATTATAAATAGCAACAAGAAAAGAGCATTCTAATGAAAAAAAAAAAAAAAAACAAAAGAAAACCGACAAGCACCCGCCAACAACTAGACTTCAGAGAGACAGGAGAATCGTTAGCAGTGTTAGCAATTTTTAATACAAAAAACGCTAAATGTTGTGAAATATAGCATTTTTTAAGATTTCTTTTTGCTAATAACGGAGTTTATAAAAGTTTTTTGATATGAAGCTACTAAAAACTATTTCAATATTGTGATATAGTAAAAGAAACTCCCTTATCTATCTATATATATAAAGATGAATGTTTGTTTGTATGTACCTTATAGAATCTTAAACTATGCATTTGATCATGCTACGATCTTTAGCAAAGTTGTTGCGCATCAGCCGGGGAAGGTTTCTAAGTTGGTATGACCAATTTCCGACAGGTGGCGCCACTGAAAATTACTAAAAATGAATTAAATCGTAAACTGTGTATTTGATCATTTTATGATCTTTAGCAAAGTTGTTGCGCATGAGCCGATGAAGGTTTCTAAGTTGGTATGACCAATTTCCCACAGGTGGAGACACTGAAAATTACTAAAAATGAATTAAATCGTAAACTGTGCATCTGATTATGTTATGATCTTTAGCAAAGTCGTTGCACATGAGCCGACGAAGGTTTCTATGTTGGTATGATCAATTTTCGACAGGGGGAGCCACTGAAAATGAATTAAGTCGTAAATTGTACATTTGATTTGTTACGATCTTTAGCAAAGTTGTTGCGCATGAGCCGACAAAGGTTTATAATTTGGAATGACCAATTTTCGACAGGTGGAGCCACTGATAATTAATTAAGTCGTAAACTATACATTTGATCGTATGTTGATCAGACAAATACCAGACATTTTAGGATTCATCATTTATGATTTTAATATCATTTAGTATAACTCATTTCCGTAAATTTTAGATGGTGACGTAGCAACGCCCGCAGGGTACAGCTAGTTTTTGTATAAATTAAAGCCTGTCCTTAGTATAGGTCTTTTAAAAACTTTAGAAAACAAAATCTAGGTTTTTATTTGGGCACCATGTGTATTCAACTTTAGTATTTCTGCACCGATTAGTTGTCGGTCTGTCATTCACTACTCTATGGATTACAGTCCAATATTACAGTCCAATATTATTGAACGCCCAATATTATCCTGGGAACTTCTTAGGCTCACACCATTCAATGGGTAATAATCTACGAAAATTGTTTATGCGCATTGCCTTGGCTTTGGGTATGTTCATTGACAACCCTGCTAATGCAGCATACCAGTTAAATCTGCGAGTTTGTGTACGAAAAGACAGATGTCATCGGCATATACAAGAAGTCGGAGATTGCTTTTGAGTCCCTATGTAAATTCTCTTTTAATCTAAGAGTAATTACGGCGTCAAGTATGGTGTTAAAAACCGATGGCGAAATCCTTGGTGCACTCTTTTCTCTATTCAGCCACTTAGTTTCAGTTCGTGCCGTATTATGATGTAAGCTTTTTATTAGACGGATGTCTGGTTGGCAGTCCTTTTCATTCTAGTGTGTTCCAGATTACGTTGCTATGAAATAGCTTCGAATGTTTTTGCAAAGTCTATAATGCACATGTACAGCACTGTGCGCAATTCAACGGACTACTCCACTGTTATGCAGAATGCCTTGACATCGATGTACTCTAAAGTCAACCAATGAATAGGTTGGGTCTGATAATCCCTTATTGAATTATATGCTTAGCATAGTGATTCCCCTCCAATTCTTGCAGTAAGAGATGTCTCCTATCTTTGGCAGCAGAGTTATGTTCCTCCCCCCATGAGTTCAGACAGCAGTATTTCGCTATCCGAGGAATTCAATATTAACGATTGAAATAAATTCACGCTTTACATGCAGTGCTTGATAGCAGGATGCAGGCTTACAAGTGTTTGTTTTTATATTAAATTAGATGTAGAGTTTTATTAGCATTCATAATAATTGAAAAGCATAGCGTATAATTGGCGACAATCACAGTCTTATAAAAATCGTCAACTTATCAATAAATCCTCTGATTAGGCAACACTGGCATTGTTTATTATTTTTTGTTGAACTTATTGCAAAGTCGTCAATAAATCACCAAAAACCACAGAATTATAATTAATAAAATAGAAAAAAAAATTGTATTTTTTTATGATTAAAAATAAGAGGCAACCAATTGCTTATTTCCACTAATTGCCATTGGCATTTTTATTGGTAAATTAATTGCAATCCATTGCTACTGTTTCAATTAGAAAAAAAAAAACAATTTCTTGATAGTCTCTCTTGCTACGAAAAAGAGTGATAAGGAAGTATTTAGGAATTAAAGAGAGAAGGGAGGGAGATCAGTAACAGAGAGTAGGGGATACAATGCCATTAATCGACCATGCAACCTTCTCATTATTGCCCATTGCTATTGTTTTGTTGTCTTTTTTTTTTTTCTTCTTTGACATTTAAAATTGCAATTAACTGTCGTTTTCATATTTATACACAGTGTTATAATTTATTTATTTAATAAAAATAATTAATTTTTAATAATTAACTAAATTGTTTTCTCTGAAATAGGCATTAGCAATTTCAATAATATGTTTCAGATCTTTTTTCTTAATTTTATATAGAAAAATGTGAGAGATATTAAATAGAAATACATACAGTGAGCGTCAAAAGAAAGTGTACACTATGGATAAAATTCTAACAATCTCAACTCAAGTTTTGCACTTAAGTAGAGTGCCCGAAAAAATTTTACAATATTTCCAAATTTTTTCAAATTCTTTTCTTCTTGTTTCAATTTTAAAAACTGGCAATAAAATAATTTGAAAAAAAAAATAACGGTAATTTATTAATGTATATTTTTTCAATTGTACACTTTCTTTTGACGCTCACGTACATACATACATATTTCTATTTCATTGTTTTCTTGCACTTGGCAACAAATGATTATTGTGTGCCCCTAGATTTTTATAGCATAAACATGCTATTTTACACACACATATAAACATAGGTGAAATAGAAATATTGAATACATATACGATACATAAGTGTCAGAGTAGTGTACTACAGAGATGAGTACAAAATTAGCACATAAACAAAGTAAGAAAAAAAAAAACGGTGTAAGAACTGAAAGTCTGAAACTGAAAAAAAAACTGGTCAGTTATATACAGAAACCAACTTATTAACTTCTGGGCATATACGCCCATATGCTGGAACGATTTTTGCAGGAAATCAATTAAAGTTGCCCGAAAAGCAAATAAGGTGGCTTGTCTAACTACTGTTCTTATTGGACTCTTTTCAAACTAGACATTGCTCAAAGGGCTACATGGGTCGCATTAGTCCCCTGGGAAGGAAACATACCCTGTTGGGCAAAAGTAAAACATGCATCAAGAGATTAAATTTCAGTCGGTATTTAAATGTTTTTGCATTTGAGATTGAAAGGTGGGACCTTGGGTGACCTAGTATCGATCCCATTGGGAAATTTGGTACACTATACACTAGGCTTGCGGGATAACCAAAATCATACAGTGGCATTAAGTGCCCCACGACCAAGGGATATATTGAAAAGTGGAAACTAAACTCCTCTCATTGAATTCTGCGAATTGGTCTATACGGAGAGCTGGACAAGATACTTATAAAGAAACTTTTTGGTATTTCAACAGACTACTAATACCTGAGATAAGACTTTTTCAGTAATAATGGGAAAGAAGAGGAGGACATCATAGAATATATTCTTTCTTATTGTTCAGCATTTAGGAATCTGAGGGAAAGGGTTCTTAGATACCCAGAATTTATTAACAGAAAATGTCTAGCTAAAGGCTTCATAATACTATCAGTATGTTTGATAAATGACGGCATATCTTACAAAGGGATTTTAAGAGCCAAATTAATCTAAGCTATTTGGAGTGTTTGTTGGTTGAACGTAGCCTAAACCTATCTATCTTAGAAACATCTTAGCCAAATCAATATTGGAGTACGGATAGTAATATAAACTGTTATCTCGGTACGGACGTTTCGGAAGAAATTCATTTTGTTACCTTACTTAGGTATTTATGGCCTCTCTATAATTTAATCAGTGTTTTAGGTTCTACACTTCATACAGAATTTTGTTTTTGTAATTTTTATTGCAATAAAATTACACATACAGTGCTACTTTTAAAGACACAACTGTGTGACTATTTGTATATTTTCTATATTGATAACATACATGGGAGCTTATATCGGGGTAGAAGTATAAGGATTAAAATTAATGTTTACCTTCCGATAAGCAAACATGAATACATTCAATCGTTTTTGTTCTGATGTTCTGTATTGGCAAGGGGTAAAACTATTTTCAGGTTAAGCAAAAAAAAATGGAACTTTTTCCCGATAATCGCATATGTCTTCTTCTACAGTAATGCTAGTTTATGTTAAATAAATCAACTAATTACTGTAGGTATACATATTATTGGAAAAAATCGGTCTGAATTCACATAATTCTTTTCTGAAATGATTTCAAGTATGTCACGGACTAGCCAAGGCCACTGATGCAATTTTTTTTCATCTTAGGCTCTTCAGAGCGGTGTAGTTGTATCAAATAAGCTAAGCAGTCTCTCAGAAAGGCCTAAGTATTCGGTCAAGTAAGTGAGATATGTTAAGCAATGTGCTATTGTAATAAATGATGGTATATGGTGTATAAGGTGGGATCATAAATCGGAAAGGATTTGTAAAACACTACAATACTTTGCGTTTGGCGTAAGCCTAATACAAAATTTTTGCCTAACAATACTCAGGCTATTTTCAAGCATAAGGAAGTGGGGGTACTGATGTGGGGTATGTGTTTCCAGTGCAGGAGGATTCATTCCAATATTTGGGCATTTTAAAACAAAATATGAAGCAAAATAACTTTTTTTTTTTGAAAATGCTTTAAAAAAAAACTACTGAATATTTTCTCAAATTTCTTTTTTTATTTGAAAGTACAATCCTTCCGGTTAATAATGGAAAATAATTTCATTCAAATGGCTGCTTCGGCTGGCCATGTAGTAGCCTACACGATCGGTCCAATTTTTAAGCACATTATCGATTGTGTGCAGCTGTATTTCACCAATGGCTTCACGAATATTGTCCTTTAAAGCGTCAATTGTCTCTGGCTTGTCGGCGTAACACTTATCTTTGACGGCACCCCACAAATAATAGTCCAACGGTGTCAAATTGCAGCTCCGAGGTGGCCAAACGACATCAGCTCTGCGGCTGATAATGCGATCTTCAAAAACAGGGCGCAAAACATCGAGTGTAGCTTCGGCTGTGTGGCACGTAGCGCCGTCCTGTTGAAACCAAATTCTCTTAAATTTTTGTGAACAAAAATTCGTTCAACATGGCCCGATAACGATCGCCATTGACTGTAACGGCCACTTCTTGCTCATTTTCGAAGGAAAATGGCCCAATTATGCCTCTGGACCAAAATCCGCACCAAACAGTGACTCGTTTTGGGTGCGTCGGCTTTTCAATGTATGCGTGCAGGTTTTCTGTGCCCCAAATGAGACAATTTTGCTTGTTTACATACCCGCCAAGATCAAAATGAGCTTCATCTGAAAAGATGATTTTTTTTGCCAAAATCAGCATCTTCTGTAAGTCGATCGCAGGCCCACTTAGCGAAGCGAAAACCACAACAACACAACCATATTCGTTCAGCGGAAGGATAAAACTAATTATCTGTGAAATCAGACATGAGCAAAGTGTTACCATTCACGAAATAAGCAATAGTTGAAAAAAAAAACGTTAGATGGCGGAACCGATACATATATTGGACACATTTGTTTCTGTCAGAACAACAATCCGAAAAATGTTGCGAAACTGTAGCCCCTGACCTCAACATTATTTGAGCATGTTTGGGAAAAACTTGCCCCTAAGCTCTATAAATCTAGTATCAGCACAGTGCACTAGTTGAAACACGGAATTAGGCGAGAATGGAACAACATAATCCCGCAATTTTATGCTCATCTCGTGCAGTCGATGCCTCTACGTTTGGAAACAGAAAAAAAAGCAAAAGGTTTCGCTTCCAAATGTTAAAACAGTGCTTTTTATTTGACTGTCCAATTATGCGTTTGACATGAAATTCGTTAATATTGTTTTCCTTTTTTGTTTTTAAAATATTTTGAAGCAAAACATGCTAAGAATTATATGTATATTGCTTTAAAGCTTTTTTGATTACACAGCCCTACATGGGTTTTGCAAATAAGATGGTTCCCGGTGTTTCCGAAGGCATTTTGCGCTCTGAACACGAATTGTCAGGTTTTCGAGGAAAAGGGGGTTGAAAATTGTGAAGTGAAAAAATTGCAGAGCTAAACACTGACGTGCTAGAACCATCGCTATTGTCAGAGATTGACAATTGATCTTTACTCTTTAAAATGAGCCCAACGCCAAATTGTTTGCATGCACCCTTAAAGTAGAGGGTGGGTTTTTTGTCAAGGGGTGCAAGAGAAAAAGAAACACATTACGGAGGTCCTTAAACATTAATCAGATTTACTTGAAAATTGTTACTCAGGGGTGTTCGTGTTCAGCGCCCAAATTGTCTTCGGAAACACCTGGAGCCATCTTATTTGCACAAAAAATTTCCAAATTTGCAGGGCTGTGTTATCTATAAATCCGCATCAAAATTGTTTTGAAATATTTCCAGTGAAGTGGAGAAATCGGCATTTGAATAATCTCATACCTAGGGTCCAATTATACGTTTCGAGTCACTGTATATCAACACTCACTGCTTTATATTCGTCTTTTTAAGATGAAGTCAGAATATCACCTGATGACATAGCACACAGTCCACTCATCTTCGTTGCCAGATATTTGTACATCGAACATGTTTAAAGTCAATAATCGCTGAAAACTATAATCCCCTTACAAGAGATTTACAACTTAAAGAAAATTAAATGAAAACTTCTGCTCCTTTCTTGCTTCTGCAACAAAATTTCCTTCTATTAGCGTTTAGGGGTTACTCAGTTCTGACACCGAAAAATGGGCGTGGCACTATAAATCTAGCATTAAATTTAATAGACAAATTGTTTTCAGTGTTTTAAGTTTTTAACAAATGAAATTAAAATAAAAACACATTTGTTTATAATCTTTAAAGGCATCATAAATTCCCTCAATAAATATTGATTTCTTAGAAAACTAAACTCTATTGACCTACAGTTGTTTACCAAACGCTAATTTATATGGGGGGCTCTTAACTGGCGGTTATAAATCGTATAACACTACAGTCAATGAGCGCGCCTTCCAAAATAATTATCAATGGCGTATGACCGGTAATAAATAATGAATAATAGAAAGAAATCAGTTTACAAATATCGATTTAATAAACGGACAATTAAAAATTTGGCGATGGCAACAGTTTCATTTTCTTTATCTTTATTGACAGAGGTAAAGGAGAGTACATACCATGTTTATGAACGACCAAAACAAAAGAGAAAATTTGAGACCATTCTAATGAGTAACTAGAAAATTTCCACTAGACTAGACCGTAGGCCATAATCAAAAACAATTTATTTATTATTCGATTTATTAACAATTATTAGGGGCCAAAAAGTAAAACAAACAACATATGTTTGTTATACAATGTTTGGGTGTTTTTATATATTTTGGAAAATTTCCATTGGTCTAATGCTATTTTGAAGAGAACCACATCAAACCATTTGACAGCACAATCTAATTTTAGTTTGTGCCACATAGACTTGATGGCGAAAATGAAATAATAATTGCCGGCTAAACGCAAATGTTTTCGGTGGTTATGTACTCAATGTTTGAATTTGAATAGAAAAGAAACAAGGCCAGCTACTATCCTATTTATAGCAGGCATAGCATGCAAATTTCTTATATTTCATTTCCAAAAATAAACGCATAGGAACTAAATTTAAGTTGTCTTGTCAGATGGAATTTTAAGAATTTGTTGGTTATCGAAAAGCTAATTATTTACATGCAAAATTTACTTAGCAACTAAGAAATCAATTAAAGTTGCCCGAAAAGCAAATAAGGTGCAATGGTGGCTTGCCTAACTACTGTTCTTATTGGACTCTTTTCAAACTAGACATTGCTCAAAGGCTTACAAGGGTCGCATTAGTTCCCTGGGAAGGAAACATACCCTGTTGGGCAAAAGTAAAATATGCATCATGAGTTTATATTTCAATTGGAATTTAAATGTTTTTGCATTAGAGATTGAAAGGTGGGACCTTGGGTGACCTACTATCGACCCTATTGGAGAATTTGGTATACTATACATTAGGCTTGTGGGATAATCAAAATCATACAGTGGCATTAAGTGCTCCACGACCAAGGGAAATATTAAAAAGTGGAAACTAAACTCCTCTCATTGAATTCAGCGCATGGGTCTACATATACGGAGAGCTAGACAAGATAGTTATAAAGAAACTTTTTAGTATTTCAACAGACCACTAATACCTGAGATATGAATTTTTCAACTTCAACTGGGTATCTAACAGGAAATGCCGTTTGTGCATAGAAGAGGATTCAACAACCGAATATATAATCGTCAAATGTATCGGGTGATTTTTTAGCTATTATCTTTTTGGCAACACTGGTTTAAACAGCTCACGCACGTTTCGTGTTTTGTTTCACTGTCAAACATCTTCAGTTTGGTCTATAATTTAACCATGAATCGTCTTACAAACGAACAACGATTGCAAATCATTGAATTTTTTTTTATCAAAATGCGTGCTCTGTTAAGAAAGTTCAACGCGCGCTTCTTCCATTTTATGGTCAGTTTAATCGACCCACTGAAGCGGCTATTTTTTTGCCCAAAATGCAAGAGCTTGACTTGCATGACATGTGGTTTCAACAAGACGGTGCCACATGCCACACAGCACGCGTAACAATGGACTTATTAAGAGGCGAGTTCGGTGAACATTTTATTTCACGTTCGGCACCGGTCAATTGGCCGCCTAGATTGAGCGTTTTAACGCCTTTAGACCATTTTTTGTGGGGCTATGTTAAAGCTCATGTCTATACAGACAAGCCCGCCCGCTTCAATTGACGCATTGGAAGACAACATTGAAGCATTCATTCGTGAGATACCGGCCGAAATGTTGAAAAGAGTATGCCAAAATTGGACTAAGCGGATGGACCATTTGAGGCGCAGTCGCGGTCAACATTTGCATGAAATAATCTTCAAACATTAACTTATATGGACCGTACTATCGATTCAAATAAAGATTTCATGCATTTTTCTGAATTTTATGTGTTTTTTTTTAAATTATCCTATAGCTCTTAAAAAATCACTCGATATTAGCAAAACATCCGAAGACGATTGCTAATGGAATCCCTTATGTGTAGACAACTTTTGACTGCAATTTCTAAGTTCTAAAAATTTCAAAGTGCCGGACAGTACGACATAAAATTTTTACTGGTCTCTGTTTCTTCACCATCATTACAGATTCTATAGAAATTGTGGCTGGTACGCTCAGCTTTGGAGCATGAATACCTATTGGCCGGTGTCCCTTTAGTAATGCTATGATCTTATCAATCAATCAATCAATCCTTAGATGATTTCTCCGTGTATTCATAAAGAAGAAGGTATGCCAGGTGTCTTTAGCAATGCTATGATTTTATCAATCAATCCTTAAATGATTTCTCCGTGTATTCATTAAGAAGAAGGTACGTTAGGTGTCTTCAATTACTTCTATGCGAAAATCTTTTTAGACCCAATCGGACCTATAAGTTACACTGCGGTATAAAACACTGGTATAGAGTGGGAGTAAAGTTACAAAGCAGGTTATGTAGTAGCATGTACACTTTCGTCAATAATTTATTCCTAGAAAAACTTTTGATAACATATTTTACCTTTGTACCATAAAGCCAATCAGTGCTAGAAGTTACAAGTATTTCAGAGTAGGAGCAAATTCGAAAGAATGATTTTGATAGCCTTTTTTTACCTTTTATAGTTTTTAGTTTTTTCATTTGATAGCTTTTTCCTACCATAATATTGCCTTTATTTTTCTTAAACACCTATGGAAGTATGACTTGAGAAAAATCTTTTTCAAAAATTCGTTATGCATTCCATTACTAAATTTTATTAGAAAAATGAAAAGAAAAAACTTTTTCCAAATGCAGGCGCGTCAAAAAAGCTCTTTTCTTAAGCGAATTGTAAATGTAAGACAGTATAGCACATACATACTTAGTTTACTTTATACAAACAATTTTTTATTTGATTTATTTTTATATTTTATTTCTTGGCTTTTTTTTCTCTTCTTTCTTATTGCAGCCTTAATTTAAAACGCGCGGCATTACAGAAAAAAAAAATATTAATTATTTGCTTTGCTTGTGTAAAGGCCATCAGTGTTGCTTTTTGTGTTGTAATACGGAATTTGTAAAATTAATTTTTATAAAATTTGTGATTTGCAAATTAAAATTGAATTGAATTGAATTGAGTTTTGATATTCTTCGATAACAACACCAATATGAGGAGACGCCAGACAAAAAGTACTAGTAAGCTTGTTTTATTATGATTTTTTATTTTATCTTATTTTATATTGTTTTCATTATAATATTTTATTTATTATTATTATTATCGATAAATATCATTTCAATCATGTCACACACATTTATTATGTTAGAGTCAGAGATGACATTGTTTTATTGATGACAATTATAGAGCATTTGTGATATTAATAACCTGAGTCTTTTGTATACACGCAATGTGACAAACGAAACAATGTTGCTAAGTGTTATAACACAATAATATTTTGTTGCGTACGCTTTTAATCGAATCGTTTTAAAGAGAATGATATTTATTGACCTACTCTAATATGCATAGATACAAGAGAGATAAAAAGGTAAACACAACAGTGTTTTAACATATCAATTTTATACTGGCACAATTGTAAACATAAATATTGTAATTTATTACAACAAGAGAGTATACATGTATACCACATGCTGTTCTCATATACATATATACATATATACGTGAGAGAGCAAAGCATAGTAAACAAAAACGTGCTGCTAACTGTAATAACATAATAAACAATATGAAAGGGGCACGTTTGTAGACATACATGTACCAGGGATGGGAAATTGATCTTAACAAATTGTACTAGCTTTCATAAAAAATTGTACTTTTTTCAGCCCGATTGTACTAAATTCACTTTTTTTTTCTTGTTTAAAATTTTTTTTATTAAAAATTAAATAAAAACAATTCGTTTTACATATATTTATGTACATTAGAGATGAGCGATCCAGTGATTTTTGAAGAACGTTGTTCTCAGTGAACGTGATTTGTTAATCACTGTTCTTTAAAACAGTGATTGTAATCACAGTATTTTCAAAAGAAACACATTAAAGAGGAATAAGTGTAAATACAATAATGACAACTTATTTTATTAAGTCGTAAGAAAGAGACAACTAGATACATACTACGAAAAGACTACTAAACAAAATCAAAGTGGTGTCATCAATGTTATTATTTTTAATGTAATTTTTTTTTATATGAAGTTTGACAATTAAGTTTCACAGAAAGTTCATGTATAAAAGACAAAAGTAAATAATCAAAACAAAATGAAATAAATTTGAGTATGTAACAATTTTGAAAGAACGACATTATTAGTACCTGTTATTTGGCAATTTCAATCACTGTAGTTACCAGTGAATTATCAATCACCGTGATTAAATCACAGGTTTGAAAATATCGCTCATCTCTAATGTACATATATGCGTAAAAAAACATAAAAATTTACAAAAAGGTACATTGCATTTTCTTTGCACTAAGTACTTGTATATATAATAGGTAAACTTAACAACTTACTTTAATATATAGAGTATGCTGTTTGACGATTCTTCTAGAACTATCGTTTATAGGCCATTTACACTACATCGAAATCTAGTACTTATGAGATTTCGAGCGAAATCTAGTTGATTTCAACTAGATTTCCCATACAAAACGAAATCTACAAATCTAGTAGATTTCGGCAAAATCTACTCAAAATCTAGCAAAAATAGAAATGCAACTATGTGTTTTGCCGATTAGTACTTAAAAATACAACGATGCGCAGGAAAAAAATGACAGTTCAATTTAAATTCATTCATTCTGCTAAAGGGTCCGCCAAATAACTTTTTTTTTATTTATTTTTTATTTTCTCAAATTTCTTTTTTTATTTGAAAGTACAATCCTTCTGGTTAATAATGGAAAATAAATGATTATGCGTTTTCGCTTCGCTAAGTGGGCCTGCGATCGACTTACAGAAGATGCCGATTTTGACAAAAAAAAAATCATCTTTCCAGATGAAGCTCATTTTGATCTTGGCGGGTATGTAAACAAGCAAAATTGTCGCATTTGGGGCACAGAAAACCGGCATGCATACATTGAAAAGCCGACGCACCTAAAACGAGTCACTGTTTGGTGCGGATTTTGGTCCAGAGGCATAATTGGGCAACCTCGGAGCTGCGATTGGACACCATTGGACTATTATTTGTGGGGTGCCGTCGAAGATAAGTGTTACGCCGACAAGCCAGAGACAATATTCGTGAAGCCATTGGTGAAATACAGCTGCACACAATCGATAATTTGCTTAAAAATTGGACCGATCATGTATGCTACTGCATGGCCAGCCGAGGCAGCCATTTGAATGAAATTATTTTCCATTATTAACCGGAAAGATTTTGCTTTGAAATAAAAAAAGAAATTTGAGAAAATATTCAGTACTTTTTTTTTAAAGCATTTTCAAAAAAAAAAAGTTATTTGGCGGACCCTTTAATTAGCAATTGTATGCAGTAATACATTTACATTATTTTTTAAATCTTATATTCTACAAATGCTGACGTTTTTTTTGCACCAGCATTATTTCTGTTTGAATCTTATTTGCTCTTGATGAACACAATAGTAAATGTCCCATATTTTTCATTTTTATTTTGTATTTGGAAATATTATTATTATTTGGAAATATTATTATTTTCTTTTAAATTTCAGTCAGCTGTTTTTGTTATTAAAATGAAATCTTGCTACTGTCAAAAAAATCAAGTGTAAACGGTCTAGATTTTGAGCTAGATTTGAAATCTAATCTACTAGATTTCGGTGTAGTGTAAATGGCCTATTATTGTAATAAAATTCATTTGTGTCTTTTCAAATACAGTGTTGCAAAATCTTAGTAGTAAATAATTCGTTAATTCAAAATTGTAATAAAAATCGTACTTAAATAAAAGTATAAGAGTTGTGTTTTGGAGATGCCACAAATACTTAACCAAAAAGGAATACAAAAGTTTATGAGATCTAAATTGTAAAACACTACTTATGATACATGTTTTGCTAGCAAACTATTTGTTATTTCAGAATTGTAGCAACACGAATTAAATGACTTCAATAAATCCCTTGTTTAGATTAAATTGGAGACAGTCGAAGCAAACAGTCTATTTCTCCCTTTGGTTTTTATTAAATTTTGGTACGAAAATATCTTTTCTACATTTGCAGATGAATGTGGAATGGATAATATCCCTTTTATAACTCTTGAAATGTGATTGAACATTGGTTCATTTAGTCATTTTTTATTTCTGATACCTACGACCTAGCCATTATTAGTAAAACATTCACAATGAAAGTTAGCCATATGAAAATGAAACGAAAACAAAAAATTATACAGTGATGAGACAGAATATTTGAGTAATGTGATAAAGTAGGGAAAATTTTTAAATAGTGCTAAATAAGTCATTGAGATGCTATGGTGTTTTTGACTTCCAAATAGTGCTAAAAAAAGCACAATTGTACCAACTTTTCCATCCCTGACATGTACATATCTATTAAGATTACAATAACAGAAAACGATATTTATTGAACTTCTCTCATATTGTATGCGAAAGCCAGAGAGAGAGAGAGTACAAAAGGCAAACTGAAAACAGTGTTGCTGAGTGAAGTAAAATTATTATTTTTTAGTCTCATGGCTTTAACCACATTTTAGCAGTATTTTTTATCAATTTGCAAATTGCAATAAAAAAAACAAAAACAATTAAAAAAGTTTTGCTGCCTATTAATTAATAACATTTGTTAATACAAAATTTATACAAATAGTGTGTTAATTAAATGCTAATTATTTTTAAGTTATTTATGTATAATTAACTGCCAATTAGAATATATTATTAATAGTTTTTCTTTTCAAATTTAAAATTTTAATTGCAATAAGCTATAGGTACATATAATACTATTGTTTTATTTTATTGTTTACATTTATTTATTATTATAATTTATTTATTTTTTTTTTTACTATTTTATTTATTATAAAACATTTATGTTAATATTTTTTAAATAATTCCCAGTCTTACATTGTATTAGCAATTTTTTTTGTATAAGTTTAAGGCTCTTTTAACATGCAATAATGTTAGAAGAAAATTTTTGCTAAAATAACATTACTTGTGACCTGAGGTCATTAGCCGTAACAGGTCGTTGTACTATAAATTTTCTCTCTCTTACAAATTCAAGGAGTGTGTTGAAAAAATATGTTTGTTTTAATTTAATTGTAATTTTGTTGTTAATGACCTAAGCGTTTTTTTTTTCTTTTGTAAAATGATTGAAATTGAATTTAAAATTTGTTTTAAAAATGCTTAAAAAGTAAATCATATGCCTGGTGAAGTATTTATTATCGACCAAAGAGATTCAAAATCGAAGGCTTAAAAGGCAATTGATGATCTCTAAAATATTTAAGCAGATATCTATGCTTTAGATTACGTTTAAATAAGGTTGTATTTTTAACAGCCAAAATAGGCTAAAATTCGAGCATTCTTCAGTAGATCGCAGCTCTTTTCAAGTCGTCTTGTTTAGGATTTTAGTTGGATATTGTTTGAGATTCCTCTTTAATATTGTCTCTTCTGAACCAGATGTCGGCACCAACAGCCCCCTGGGGCCGAACATCTTCGGTTTTTTGCACACATAGGACACGAACATCAACCAAGTTCGTAAAAAAGACAATAAAAATGTACATACAGGTATTTTTTCTATTAAAAAAATTGGAAAAAAATGGTCGTAAGTGCGAATAGTCGTAAGTCGAACGGTCGTAAGTCGGGGACTACCTGTATTCAGTTGCTTGTCAGCTTCTAAAGAAGAAGGTTCATGTCGCTTTATTCAGGTTTCAATTATACACCCAAAGAAATATTACAGTAGGATACACTAATATTCAATGAGATTCGCCAATAACAATGAGAAATGATCTCCATTTTTGGAAGAAGTTAAATACTTAGTCTTTAGGAATTTGGCGCTGTACATTTTTTCTATATTTTCCACTACATATACATATAATTAGGTTACACCCGATAATATTACTAACAATTTTCCTCTGTGTTATACACCATGCTTCTCACAACTACAGTCACATTTTAATCATGTTCTCTTTGTGAAGACCTCCGTTTCTAAGCACTTCTTTACTAGTTAGTCGATAATCATTATAATATTCACTTTGTTTGAAATTTCTAATAAAGGTTTCAGTCTATTGTCCCCAGTTTTTTTTAAATTTTTTTGGCCTTTTTAAGGACCATAGCTCTTTCGAAAATTATCTCTCCTTAATTTCTTTTATTTCTTATCTTAGTTTTATTTTCATAAATTCAGTTTTCCAGCTAAACAGACAAAATTGGTCGATCGCAGCAGGTCCTAGAACGATACGGTTGCCATCTATCGTGACTTGTAAATGTTACCTACATTTTCTATTTATTTAAATAGAGAGCATTTATTCTAATAATTACAATCATTTGTGACGTTAAAACGAAACCTATAAAATATCATATATTCCTGTATAATAATATTCTGTAGTTTTCGTATATTTTTCATTTTAAAACTTTAGGTGGTGGGGGAATTATACGAACGTGATGATTGTGTAAAATAAAACCTTTTCTTTTTAGTATTTTGCAAAAACATTTGTTGACGCTTTGTGGATCATTTTGTCTGTTATTATTATTATTTTTTTTGTTTTTGTTACAAAAAAAACGTGCCTTCAGTTAATCATATTGTATACACTTAGAAAATGAAGTATTTCTGCAAAGAAAATATTGTTAAAAGTCATCTAAAAAACTTCCTTGTTTCAGTTTAATTGACTTTTTCCAGCTATGCAAGTAATTGGTTTATTATGCTAGCATTATAGAACTGTCATCTGCTACCTTCGCTTGTTGTATTGTATGCAAGGTTCCGAAAAGGAATGAATTTTTGAAATTGGATTACCTGGGTTTATTATTTAGCACTTTAGGTTAGGTTAGGTTAGAGGATGTGTACTTGTCAACTGTGACAAGTACAGCACCCGGAGGTCGAATTGACCCATTGTACAACGTCCTAGCTTTTCACACCACTCATGTTGTGTGCGTTAATTTCATACGTGAGTGGCGGGACCTACAGTTTAACGTCGACTCTGAACGACAGATTTTTGAGAAACTTTTTCATGGCAGGTTTTTATTTACTCTCAGAGTTTTTGCCAGAAATCTGCTGAAAGGAAATCGCCGAAGAAATATTTTTCTTTCATATGATGCCTGGCCTGGGATACGAACCCGGGTTTGACGTCTAATAAGCCAACACACTACCTACTAGACTACGGCGACTTCTTTTTGCACTTTAACCTTCGACCGTTTCTCAATTGTTGTACTTCATGAAAAGTTTGAACTCACCAATCGTTAGCATTGCTCTGGGTAATATTTAGAACAGAGATCAGCAATGAGTATTCTGATACTTATACGCATTCATACTTATTTTAATATCATGGAACCTCTAATCATATTCAAAGTTTGAAGTACTCATCATATTCATACTTAACAACACGTATGATGTTGATTTGGAGTCTCCATAACTCAACATATACACGAATCACATATGAGTCACTCGAATCATTTATACGTTTTATAATTATTTTTCTAAAGTTATGAATCTAAATGAGTAGGCTTATGAATCTAACATTTTTCGAATGGTATGAGTTTGATTTCAATGTTGTACACATACTCATTGCGTACTTATACCGGGTTATCCATTTCGTGGTTTCAAAAGTAAACGTAAATAAAACACATATAAAATATTTTTTTCATGATATTTCTTTTTTATTGTAAAGTTTGAACGTTGACATTATGTGTGAAACACTACATCATTTATATGACCTCCACGCGAAGTGTTGCAAGCATTGATTCTTTTGAGGTAATTTTCGACCACTTTTTGACACATATTGGGCGGTATCTCAGCCATAACTGGACGAATGTTGGTTTTTAAGTGCTCAAGAGTTGAAGGTTTATCTGCATAAACACGGTCTTTCGCGTAGCCCCACAAAAAAAAGTCTGATGGTGTTAAATCGCATGATCTTGGTGGGCAGTTGATATCGCCACGACGAAAAATTACGCGGCCAGGAAATGTCTCTTGCAATAAAGCCATATTCGCTCGAGTTGTGTGGCATTTGGCACCGTCTTGTTGAAACCACATATTCTCCAAGTCGTATTCTTCAATAGCAGGCAAAAATAAGTCGGTTATCATATGACCATAACGCTTCGAATTGACGGTGACAGTCGTTCCATCGTCGTTTTCGAAGAAGAAAGGTCCAATCACACCTTCGGACCAAAGAGCGCACCAAACAGTGACTTTTTCTGGATGTAATGACCTCTCTTCAATTACTTGAGGATTCTCAGAACCCCAAATACGACAATTTTGTTTATTAACATACCCACCGAGTGTGAAATGTGCTTCATCGCTGAAGAAAATTTTGTTCGAAAAATTGCCGATACGCACGATACGTGGCTGTGGCAGAATCACCATTTTTGTAGTAGGTTTTGATAATTTTTATGCGTTGTGTGATAGTTAAGCGATCCATTTACGTCAATGTCAGACTTTCAACTGAAAAGAAAAAAATTGCTTTCACAACTTAGTTTGACAGATGTCGAATTCCAGTCCCATACTACAACCAACGTTGTAGTGTGTGAATCAGGGTAGTTAAATTTCAATATTGTTGACTCACTTATGTACATATATTCAAAATTTCATGAGTGCTTATGAGTAGCGAAAAAACGATTCTTTGCTGATCTCTGATATAGAACCAATTTTTAATGTTAGGAACTTTCCTCAGCTGTTTGACAAACAAAACAGTATTATTGCAAACTCAAGAATACGAATTACGAGTGTTTTCTATTGAAATTTCTTACTGTGCATTGTAATAATCCGACTTGCAATTTGACTCTCATCAAGCGATTTCCAATTACGGATTTTTAACGTCAGTAATAATATCGTCTTTACGGCAGTGTGGTGTAATTTCCCATCGTAAAACCAAATCGTTGCCTTTTTTTTTGTTATCAATTTATTATTAAACAAAAAATAATAATTAGTTTAATATAAGTAATCATTCGAATAACTTACGCTGAAACGAAACACTCTAATAAAAATTATTAAATTTTTATTGCACCACATTATCAAATAGAAAAAAAAATTATTGTTTTTAATTTTTTTTATTTATACTTTATTGGCATTTCAATAAAAAAATAAAATAAAAAAATAACAAAAGTCTACGAAATTAAAAATTTGTTAAAGAAATTGCGTGTATTTTTTGTTTACTTCTCTCACCAATTCCTTCTTTTAAGTAACTTCTTCTCTTCAATGGTTAATAGCCATTGTTTTGTTTGTATGTGTATGTACGAGACTTTTTATAAAACGGTTAATCAAGTTGGACTACAATTTCGGTATTGTTATTATTTGTGGTGGTTACAATTGTTGGGAGTGAGAGTTGAGAGAGTGTTTGCGGTGAGCCTAATACATCATTAGAGTGCATTATTTTGCTCAAATGAGCTTAACATACTTTAACATACGGAAACACAACGCCATAGAAAAACAAAGGAAAAGAAATTGAGAAAAAAACAAACCAAATTAGAGAACCGTTAAATAAAAACTCTGCAAAAACGCAAAAACAAAAACATAGAGTGTGCAAAATATAGGTGGTGTTGGTATTGTGTTTCTTTTTTTCTAAATTCACTGTTTAAAAAAAGAAGAGAAGAATAACATTAAGAAACTGACACGATTTGAATTAGAAAAAAATAATAACAAAACAAAACAAAAAAAACAACAAACAAAAGGTGATTTAAAGCATAAAAATTTATTTCGCATGGTAAACAACAACTTGGAACAGAAGTGGTCAAAAAAAGTGGTCTGTTAAGCAAGAATTAAAACAAATTCAGTTGAATTCGGACAATGTGAGAGCCCATAGGAGAGAGTGTGTGCAAAATAAAACTAAATAAAACACGCTAAATTAAAATAAAATTGTGATAAATTCTAAAAATATTTTAAATATTAAATAAAAATTATTAAGAAAAAGAAGAAAAAAAAAACAACCACAAAACACATCAATCTTTAAGAAAAGTGTTTAAGCGTTCGTGTGTTAAGCTAATTGATTGATAAATAATTCATAGCCGTAGCCGTAATAGATATTAAAAACTATGACTTCCATATTTAGATCTAAGGGTTATACCCCCTTGTCCTCTCGCGATGATAGTGACGCAGACGATAGTGAAGGTAGGCCTGGCAAATTATTATTTTTTTTCATTAGTTTTTTAAGTTATTCGCTTTGTTTACGCAAAAGGAAATAATAAACTATACAAACCGTTATACGTACAGTGTTGCCAATGTATATCTATAAAAGGTATTTGCTGTCTACAACAGAAAAAAATTATCGTTTCTCATATTCTTAACGTTTTTTATTCATTTTTTAATTCTTATATGTACAAACCGTTGTACGTACAGTGTTGCCAATGTATATCTATAAAAGGTATTTGCTGTCTATAACAGATCTGACAAAGAATTGAATTTTTAAATTAAAAAAAATTTATCGTTTCTCATATTCTTAACGTTTTTTATTAATTTTTTAATTATTTTAAGATATGAAAATTTGGTTTTCTTTTCCTATAACGCAAACCAATTTGATTCTATTGACCTTACTTATTAGTCTTATGATAGAATTCAACACTTTATTAGTTTATAATATTCAATATTGATTTTCCCGTATGAGTCGAGTTAAGAGAGGTATATTTTCTTTTCAGATCACCTAAAAATAATAAAGTGTTATAACGACCAATTAGTAAGTAATGTACAGAGTCATTATGTTGTCCAAATTATTTGTGAATGTGATTAGTATTAACAGATCGTGTACATGAAGATAGCGCATAGATAGACTGTTTTGAACTCAAATAAAATTTGAATTTAACATATATTTTGGTAATTTTGGGGAATGTTTTCTGTCATCCAAATTTTATTCTTTATTTTTAATAGATTTTTGAACTCTAATCCGATTTAAATTAAAATTAAAAGAACATTTTTACCATTTTCTAATGAATGATTTCATTACTTTAATTTTATTTAATTTAATCGTATTAGTCATGCTTATCGCTTTTGTTATTGAATAAAAATAAAAAAAAAAACTACGACTTCTTATCTTAAGATTTTTGGTAAATTTTTACTATTAAACACACTAAGCTCTTGGTAATAATTATTATCCGTAAAAAATGCTTTCATATATAAATTATAAGTAAATATTCGTAAATCAATGGATAAAGCGGAACATATAACAGTACATATTAATATATCTTTACACTACCCCCTTTACACTTTAAAAGTTTACTCTGAACTCTACTCAACTCAATTTAAAATTTACAGAAGAACGTAAATTTTTGATCTTGAGTTAGAAATAATTGAAATTGGGAAAATTTCAGAATATAAAACGTTTGTACTTAATAGCGTTTTAGTTCACTTATTGTGTTTGTATTGAGCTTTCATAATTACAGCTTATAGAGAAACATCTGACAAAAAATTTAGTCTGGACGGCTTGTTATTATAATTACTTAGTTTAAGAAAAATTCCGTAATAATTAATTTAATTTTTAATTCAGATTACTATGACAGAAAATTTTCAAAATTATAGAAGCAGTAGTAGTAGTAATTCACTACTGTTCACTCTCACTTAGAGAACCATTAAAGTTTTATAGTTAAAGTGTTTGACCACAAACCCGATCAGCTTAGGTTTGAGTCCAAGATAAAACAAGAAAATGTTCTTTAGGATTTTAAATCCACCCACAAACATCATAAAAAGGTCAGGAAGCTTTATCTCTTGTAAGATAGTAGCACAAAACGAGCTGAGGTTCTCGTCTCTACATGCAATACAATAAAAGCTTTTCTGTACGACGACAACAAACGGTAACCATGCCATTCTAGAACCTGCTACAGCAGACCAATCAAATAAATAGCTTAAAAACTTGTGTAAAATATTGAAACAAAGCTAAGAAAAATAAAGAAAATTGGGGGAGATGGATTTCTTAAATTCTTAAGAATTTAAAAGAAAATTTAAATTGTTTCCCAAATATCCCGGTAACCCAACTATCCATTGTGTTCTCAAACTGAAAACGACAATCCAGTAAATCCCTCAAAGAAGTTCTTTAACCAGATTAATACTGCATCAGGGCCTTTTTAACTGAAATATTTTTCATGAAGATATGAAAAAGAAATCAGAACGAACAGACGTACTTAATTGGCCATTACAACCTTATAGTCAGGACTACGACATGGCTTTTTCACACAACCCATGCTGTGTGTGTTAATATTTATCTATGCGTTGGGGGGCCCTACAGTTTAAATGCCGGTCCCTGCATTGAGGACTAAAGTGAATTCTGTGTCTAATCTTAGCTTGTGAGCTCAAACCCCAGGTAAGACACCTTGAAGAAAACGAAATAGCAACAGTCTGCTGACAAAAAATCTGAGAGTAAAGAAAATTGCTGTGAAAATTATCTAAAATCTGTCGTTCGGAGTCTACGTTAAACTGTAGGTGCCGCCATTCATGGACAAATTTAACAAACACAACATAAGTGGCGTGAGAATCTAGGTTGTAATCCTGACTAATGTATTGTAAGTAAATATGTAAATACCAACTAAAAAGTGCTGCACAGACATCTCTTCTGATAAGCGTATTGTGGCTACAGATTTTGCTGTTTAAGGAAATATTCCGAGCACATATTCAAATTTCCGAGTTCAAGTATTGAAAAACATTATCAGTTTATAGTTTTTTGTGTGTGACTTTATCTCCTATAATCCCTAGATATAGACTGTATTCAACAGTGTAATCGTGTGTTATCACATAATTTTGTTTTGCTCAGTTTCATTCAAAAATACACTTTTTGATGACATACCTCCATTAGTTTTATGGCTTCCATAATAGTTATAAAACTTTATTATAAATTCGGGCCTAACGCAATTTTCTTGGTAGGCAGGTGCTGATAGTGGTTAAAGTTATTGACTTTATTTATTGCTATTCAACTTCCTTACAAACGTCTTTTGAAATGTTTTTTGTTGTCAGATTTTGATTATTTTTCATGATCATAAGGCGATTAGTACATTTATTATAAATTTTAATTTTTTATTGATTGTTTTTGAAATTATTGCTGCAATAATAAAACACTTCCTTCTCATTTATAGATTTTTAAATAAAAAAAAAATAAAATATTTGTTGAAAACAAAGTCAATTTCTTTGAAAGTTGTAAACAAAAATAAATGCAAATCAATATATATATATATAGTGGCCAATAAAAGTCTACATACGAAACAAATTTTTGAATAATTATCACTCGTAGTTTGGCACACCTTTCTTCTCGCAGATAAAGGTTGATATGATTGAAATAAATTGCAGTGTGAAGTTGTAGGTACGTAAGGGCAATGTTCAGTAAAATTTGCTTTAGAATGCCATGTAAGGATCTGACAGCCAGCTTTGGAATCTTTAGAAAGAGTCTACGATATTTTTCTTATCGAAATTTCGTGGTTTATTTCCTATATGTACCGGGTTATCCATTTCGTGGTTTCAAAGTAAACGTAAATAAAACACATATAAAATATTTTTTTCATGATATTTCTCTTTTTATTGTAAAGTTTGAACGTTGACATTATGTGTGAAACACTACATCATTTAAATGACCTCCACGCGAAGTGTTGCAAGCATTGATTCTTTTGAGGTAATTTTCGACCACATTTTGACACATATTGGGCGGTATCTCAGCCATAACTTGACGAATGTTGGTTTTTAAGTGCTCAAGAGTTGAAGGCTTATCTGCATAAACACGGTCTTTCGCGTAGCCCCACAAAAAAAAAGTCTAATGGTGTCAAATCGCATGATCTTGGTGGCCAGTTGATATCGCCACGATGAGAAATTACGCGGCCTGGAAATGTCTCTTGCAATAAAGCCATATTCTTTCGAGTTGTTTGGCATGTGGCACCGTCTCGTTGAAACCCCATATTCTCCAAGTCGTATTCTTCAATAGCAGGCAAAAAAAAGTCGGTTATCATATGACCATAACGCTCCGAATTGACGGTGACAGTCGTTCCATCGTCGTTTTCGAAGAAGTAAGGTCCAATCACACCTTCGGACCAAAGAGCGCACCAAACAGTGACTTTTTCCGGATGTAATGGCCTCTCTTCAATTACTTGAGGATTCTCAGAACCCCAAATACGACAATTTTGTTTATTAACATACCCACCGAGTGTGAAATGTGCTTCATCGCTGAAGAAAATCTTGTTCGAAAAATTGCCGGTACGCACGATACGTGGCTGTGGCAGAATCACCATTTTTGTAGTAGGTTTTGATAATTTTTATCCGTTGCGTGATAGTTAAGCGATCCATTTTCGTCAATGACAGACTTTCAACTGAAGAGAAAAAAATTTATTTCACAACTTAGTTTGACAGATGTCGAATTCCAGTCCCATACTTTTGAAACCACGAAATGGATAGCCCTTTAGTTTGCAGTGATGCAATAAATCTTGAACAGCGATTTTGTATTTTATTTAGAAGTATTTTTAAATTCTACAACTTGTAAACTGTGGAATGAGACTTTTGTCGATCACTGTAAACAAATAAATTTATTTCTTCAAATTGTTTTATTTGTGACCAAGAAAGAAAGTATCATCTACTCATACAGTAATACACAATTAGAATTGATATCGTAAAGAACGCGGTCTTTTTTGTTCAATTTAAATAGGGAAGGAAAGAAATTCAAAGAAATTCGTCTTATTTTTGTTTATATTTTTTTTGTTTTACTACCATATTTTCTTTTATGAAATTTTAAATTGTGTACATTTTTTTTGTTCTATTTTTTATAGTTTATCTACATTTTGCACTTTGTTTTCTTTGTTGTGTAAATGATTACAATTTGTTAATAGAATACTATACCAATATTCTGTAGTATTTTATTGTAGTTTAGCATTGTCAAATCAAAATTCATTTTCTCATCTTCACACATTAAAATTTAATATGAGTGTTGTCAATGCCAATAAACTATTTTAAATGTCAAAAAAATTTTAAAAAATGTTCACACAAATAAAAAACCTTCAATTTCATAGTGACCCCTCTAACTATTTCAAAATTATTTTCAAGTATAACATACATACCATACTAGTAGAGGGACATCATGTAAGACAGCAAATAGGAGTGAGCATTTTATTTGGAGTGATTGCATATCTTTATATGTATCATATGACATGACATATCATTACCTAGCACGTATAGCTAGTAAAAGTTGACTGAATTAGAAATTAGTCGAATCTGGGGCTCAGAGAACAAAAGGACATGGTCATGAATAATGTTTGGTCGTCTATAATGCTATTTGATTACTCATATGGGCAATTCACACGACTTTGTATCGTGTATGTTGTATTGAATACACTTGGTTGTTTGTGAACGCTCAGTGCTATGCTATGTATTGTGTATTTCGTATTCCAAATGTACTTTTTTGGCATTCAAACACGAAACCAACACAACTTTTGAAAAACATATACACATATTTTTCATTCACACAATTTGATAGCACGAAACCAATACAACTTTTAATAACAAATGAAAAAAATGTATCGGATTTTTATATGAAAATTATCAACAACAATCATACACTGTTGTATAATCGTCCAACAATACACTCAATACAACGATGCAACGGCTTGTGTGAATTGCCCAATAGTTCTTTTCCTGCTATAGAATATAAATAATTTCTTTTACGACACTTACTGCCTGAGAATATATGGTGGGCTATTTAATAGTCGATAATGTATACTCTTTGGTGTACATTTTAGGATTCCAAACTAAGTAAGAATAAAGTTTTATTTTGTCTAGATCATTCAGTTTCTTTTTTCGTCATTGTTTTTGTTTTTGTTTTTAATTTAAAGAAATAACAAACTTAATTTCCCTTCTAAATAATTCAGCCAAAAGCTTGTGACAACTATGAAGAACACAGGAGACAGCGAAAGGAGAGAGTAACACTTAGCAAGCAATGGTCTTCCCCAATACACTCAAGACATTTTTATAGGAATATACCGTTTCCAGGCACCGTCAAATGGCAATCCTATCATTCTAGAACTTGCTATCGTAAAGTACTCTGAAGCGTAGTTTGAAAAATTTGAAAATGAAACAACGTAAAGAAAAATTATACTAACTGAAGTCGAAAGGTGTAGATGTTTTATGACAGCTCTATGATTCTATTAATAGCCTCATTGATTTCAACTTTTTTTTTTGTGAAACTATCGCGAACTTTACAAAAGTTACCTCACACCACGACACAATAA
Source organism: Sarcophaga caerulescens (assembly GCA_927399465.1). Taxonomy (NCBI): domain Eukaryota; kingdom Metazoa; phylum Arthropoda; class Insecta; order Diptera; family Sarcophagidae; genus Sarcophaga; species Sarcophaga caerulescens. The sequence goes on from OV656873.1 coordinate 12,708,592, forward strand.
TACCTCAATAAAAAAATTATATGTGCATGATATTATTCTGCGCTACTTCGAAGAAAACAAACTTTTTATAATGTTTATTTTAAATTTTATTTTGCATATATGTACACTTAAAAAAAACTTAAAAAACTTTCTTTCAAATTCCTAATTTAAGAACAAAAATATATTTTTCTCAGAACTCCATAGTAAATAATTATATGTGCAAAAGCAAAATTTATTATTAATTATTATTTTAAAAAATTTAAATTATGTGATTAATATGATATTATGTTTCCCTTATTTATAAGGACCTGTTGTAACCTGCGTGGCATGGAATTGACCAGATTTTTTAAAATTGATATATCAATTTTTTCCCACTCTGTCAATATTGCTCCTTTTAACTCTTTTAATGTCGTGTACTGCTTTGAATTTGAAAATATCTTAGCGGAAAGTATCCCCCATAGATCCTATATTGGGTTTAAGTCTGGACTTAGAGCTGGCCAATCCAATAAAGGTATATTGTGGCTTTCAAAAAAACTTTTTGTGTGTCGAGCGACATGTATTGGAGCGTTGTCCTGTTGGAAAGTCCAATTATCACCGTATAGTTCAGCTGCAAAATCAATCAAATTATTTTCCAACAATTCAACGTATTTTTCCGAATTCATTCTTGTTGGTACAAAGCATATTTGGGACTTTCCACGAGCTCCAAATGCAGCCCAAATCATTAGACACCCACCACCATGGTTTCGGTTGTAGCACATTTTTCGGGGATGACGCAGATCTCTCCAATACTTATGTAGACCATCAGGTCCGTCTAAATTAAACTTTTTCTCGTCGCTAAATATAACATTTTCAAATTCCTCCTCCCAAAATTTATATTTTTCAACAAACGCAATTCGGGCATTTTTATGACGTTGGGTAAGTCTTGGTTTTGGAATTTTATTTTCATACCGAAGACCTAAATCTGCCTTTATTAGTTGCTGGATACGCTGTCTCGTGACATTTAAATCTAATTCAACCTTTATTTGACGGCAGCTCATATTTTCTTCGGCAGCTAAATGTCGAATACGTCTCTTTGTCCTGTGGTCTACGGTAGGGATGCGTCCACTGCGCTTTATGCAGCCATAGTTTCTTGGGTCTTTTAAAAAATTTGAGACCGTATTGCGATGACGATTTGTTGCAGCTGCAATGTCACATATTCGCATACCTGCATGTCTCATGCCTTCAATTTTTCCACGATCCTCATCGGAAAGTTCACAGCCAGGTGGCATTTTGAACGTAAACAAATTCTGGATAACAGATTACTTTAGATTTTAATAAAAAAAAACAATAGTTATTCACCGTCGATATAAAATTTTATATATCAAACATAAATTAAGAATAGATATATTTACTCTTCTAGCTAAAGAACGAGAATGATTGACCACGCACATATAATTATTTTCTATTAAAAGTTTTACTTAAAGTGGTAATCTCAGATAACGGTATCACAGATAAAGTCCAAAGATCATGTAATTACATAAAAAAGGGAGTTTACAGATAAGCAAAAAAATTTAGTATAGTCAAAATTAAATTACAATCAGTGTTCAGTTCGGGGGACAAAAAGAAATTTTGCACATATAATTTTTTTACTGAGGTACATACAGGAGAAGTTCTAGAACAGAACTCTTGGTAAATTGTGCTGTAACGACGTAGCACTAATTGCCTTTAAGAGATTTAAGACACAGAAATTATGAATATTTTATCGCTCCGAATTACAATCATATACATACATATGTACTTAATTGGTCATTACAACCCTTCAGTCAGGATTATTGACCTAGTTTCTCGAATTACAATTATTCAGAATAATAATCTCATAATATTTCCTGAGATTACCTTTTTCTTCGATTGTGTTTTCTTGAGGAAACTATCTTGATTACGATTTCAGTTTCGATTTCCTTTAATACGACAGCAGTAATACTTACAGTCTCTACAGACAATTGATAAACTTTGCTCTCCAACAATGAAATTTGCCGCTAAGTACGATTTAACCCATTCGCTGCCAAGTCTAAATTATATGAAGTCATTCCCATTGCCAGTTATATTTTGAGTGCTATTGTTTACCAAAACCCTGTTATTTCTTGGTAAGAGCACATACATTATCATACATAATCATTTACAAGCAGAAAACCAAAGACGAGTATACTCGTCGTTGGCAGAAGGACTCGATATCGTTTTTCGTATTTGCGTACATTTTAGTAGAAGTAAGAAATAAAGTATTATTTTTGTAAAAAAATTTATTTGTAGTATTTTACATATTTATATTTTGTTTGTGGCAAAAAAAATTTGCTAATTCAAAAGCCTGCATGTTATAATATATTTAAAGTAGGACGAGTATACTCGTCTTGGCAGTGCGGGATACCCTGTCAAAGACGAGTATACTCGTCCTTGGCAGCGAATGGGTTAATAAAAGTTTTTCAAATATGAATTTAAAATTTCCATGGGCGTGGCAGAAAATATTAAACAATTATTTTATGACATAAAATATAAATTATTCGGCAACTAATCGTTATAAGTTATGTCATATGTTTGTCATAAAGTACTATTTTTTTAATAATTTTCTTATTACACACTAATTATATACTTTTATACGATATTTTAAAAAGCCTTTAAATATTTCAAACTATTTCTTAATTTATTGCCTTTATTTTAATAAAGCGTTAAATCGTTGCAAATATTTATACATTAGTTATTATATACATTTCGTTTATATATTTTTATGGATTTTATTTCTTTGTTGTAAACATGTGATTTGAAGTTATTTCACCTTTTATAATACTTGTCATCGATGGATGATTTATTTACTGCGTCAACTGTAGTATAAATCACTCTGTCAATAGATTTTGTCGTACCAAGAGTCGATGTAAACCAGAGAATCAATAAATACTGTTTGTTTACAAGTTTTTATGTGTGTGCGTGTATTTACAATAGTTTAAATTACGTGAACGATTTAACAGTAATTATAGAAGAGCAACCGAGAAAGAAAGTTTGTAAACGACCAGTTCACTGCTTCCATTTCTACAGTGAATTATTAAATAAATTGTTATAGTTATAATAAAATCGGTTCTATTTTTAAAAGCTCATTGCATATTTTGCCTATTTAATATCGAATATGAATACAGTCATCTTAATTTGTATGACAAATTTTCCATTGGGTGTTGCAGTGTTGTAATCACTTAAGTTGTTGACTACAAACTCGAGCAATCCAGGTTTGAATAAGGGAAAGATGCGAAAAAGAAGGAGCTTCAGTTCATTCTAATCCAGGGATAGCATAAACAACGATTATCATCGTAGGTAGATGAGGCGGTGCAAACTATTGAGAAATAATAAAACTCAGTGATCCCATCTCTACATTCAATACAACAGTTTACGATGCAATGCATCTGCCATTTTGCAAGCCTATTATTTTATGTATCTCTAATACTATGTTCAGATATGCAATTTTATTGAGTCAATATTCGGTTAATTGAGTACAATATTTTAAGTATTCAGGCATAATAATATACGCAATTTAGCTTACTCAATATTCATTTGACAGCTGGTAAACAATAACATTGTTTTTATTTTGGTCGCGAAAATTAGTGTTTGTTTGACGTTATTGACATTTGAGTTGTCAAATATTAACAGAAAGTGTTCGCTTAATTCTAATCTGCTTACTAAACACACATAAGACAGTGCTGCATTTTAAGTTTTATTCAATATTATAATAATTTACGTATTTATTGCGCAATTATTAATTGAAACTTTATATGAAATATTGAGCTCAATAATGACGTTTATTGGAATTTACGCAATAAAGGTACACATCTAAGCACCATATAACGGTAGAGTTAACTTAGCTGGAATAAACTCACTGACGCCTTTGTACTTACTTGCAAAGAAACCGCAGTTGTATGAGATTCACAAAAGCCCTATTCGAGAAAAGTGATTGAGGATATCCAATTTATTCCGATATTGTCTTAACAACCGAGAGGTGGTAATATGCGATTGAAGGCATGATAGTTTGGGGCACAAGTAAACGTTATTCGAGAAAAGTGGCTGAGGATATTCAATACGTTTCTCCACTCTCCAACCAACCCATAGATGGTAGAAGTGCGTCCCCCACGTAAACGTTATGTGAAGGTGTTCAATTCTGTCCTACACTCTCTTACCAGCCAGGAGGGAGGTAATGTGAGACTGGAAGTCCAGAATAGCCGCTTGGATGTCAACTCAAAACCATTTCGAAGGATTTGACAAGAAGTGAAATTGGACTACGATGGATGTACAATTCGATACAGTGTTTGCCTGTTGTTATCTATCCTACAGTTCAATTCGTATTATTTGTGATCCAGTGCAGCAGGCATAGTGTAGAGTATTTCCATTTTATGTGGACGAAACTGTAGGTGTGTTGTTTTTTTTCCTTTTAAGTTTTTATCTTAAAATGGACTTGACTGCCACGTCACCCATATTCGGGTGACAGTAAAGTTTCTGATCGGGCCGCATCACCCGTAATGAGGTGACGCTTATTTGACTACTTACGTACAGCGGTACGCGTGGCCTAAAGAAGATTTTACTGTAAACGCGCGTGTCAGTCAACTTGTTAATTAAAAAAATGTGTGCATTTTTACAAGCTTGTTGTGTATCGTAAACATTTTTTATTTTTGAATCCAACATACTTTCTTTCCGTCTATGTAGGTAGAAAGCGTGCCTCTGTTTTATTTACCTTACCATTGTAATGGCCTATAATGCAATAGTTCTATGCCTTTCTGTGATTAGTTTATAGTCTAGAGCAGGGATTACTATTTCATAGCACAATTGTGCAAAGAGAATTCACACACATTGCTAATGCTCTTTTATTTAGTCGTCGATCAAAATGCGACAAGCACACATGTTAGCGGATGCTATAATATTTTTTTTTCAGGTTTACACTCAAAAAATATTTTCTGTTAAAAAATCCTTTTTTTAAAATTCAAAGTCTTATATGTTCTTAAAACACATTTTGATTGTTTTAATAGTCAAGTAAATAATTTAGATGATATGGAAAGAGAACAACTTTTTTATAGACATAAAACAATATTTCGGAAAAAATTAAAAGGTTGGTTATTAGTAGGAGAGGAAATTTATAATAGAAATTATATAGTATCCAGCAAATATCTAAAATACATTACCTAATTATTAAGTCAAAGATGTATAACTTTATGTATATTACTAACATTTTTCTATGACTGTAAACTCTCAATTTATTTTCTCTCTCTTACTAATACACAACCAAAAAATTTTTGGTAACCCCTGGTCTAGAGATTGTTGTTTCAATAAAGTTGCTCTCATTGCTTCTTGCTTCAGGATATTAAGAGTTGCCAAACACAAATAAGAGTTTTCCAGTTAATAAAAGTGAGAAACATATTTATTTTTACAACTTGAATGCCATTGAACGATTGAAAAAAAAGAACAAAATTTATTGATATTTCTGTAGGGTATATTTAAACGATTGGAAACATGTGTTAATTGTCAGTATTATCTGCCAATTGAAAGTAAATTAAAAAAAAAAAAATAATAAAATCACAACAAAATTATTATTAAATAAATAATATTATGATAACAAAGAATTCATAGAAGAAATACTTCTAGACAGACAATAAATAAATAAAAAATTAAATTATAAAAATTAATAATAATAATAATACAATTGAAATGCAATGCTAATTAACAAGTTCTATATACTGGACATACATATTAAAACGCACAAATGGTGTATGGCGCTATACACACATGTTACGTATACCAGGTGTTGCGAATTTCTGAAGAGTTTAAATTATGTTTAGAAATTAATGTTTGTTTTTGAATTGAAACGATAACAATTTGAATATTAAAATATTATTACAATTTTGTATAATTATTATTGGCATTAATATCTTATACATATATTGAACCTATATTTTATTGTTAATGGCAGCAATAGTATTTATGACAATAATGAAATATTTTGATTCTCTCTATTACAACTTGAACTATTCACTGGTTAATCGAATACGACCATTTCGTTTGTGTTCGACAAGAAAAAAGAAGTACTAAGTACAAATACACCTTTGTAAGGATTGGTCACATGCTCTGCAGGTCTTACGACGACATAACAAGAGCTGTGATAAATTAGTTTCCTCATGGTAGCACACATAACTCTTAAACTGAACGTGCGTTACACGTCTGAAAAAGCAATCTTAGCTGGAGAGAATTCATTCATTTTGCATTGAATACGGCCGAATGGACAAAAATCATTATGAGCACATTCCTCCCCTATTATATCAACAGCACACGACAGAGAAACCTTAAAATAGACTACGGGGCCTACAAAAGAGCTGCTTTAAATGAGACATATATTACATATTTCATCGGAATAATCGAAAATATAAGTTGTAAAGCAGTCACTCCCTAGACCCTTGAATACTTATTTATGCACTTTCAGAAACTTATTGCTTCCAACCAATGTACTCAGTATTTCAACAGGTTTTGACCACAGCAACACAGACGGAGTCAATATACTTACTTACTTAGTTAATTGGCTATTAACAACCCGATTAACAGATTTCGGCCTGCCTTAACACACCCTTTCAGACGCCTCTGCTTCTTGCGCGCCTACGCCAGCTGATCACACCAATCGATGACGGGGCTTTCTTGATTTGATCCTTCAACGCAAACAAGGTCATCCTCTTCGCCGACTTCCGCAGATCCCTGCATCAAATTCCCGTCTCACTGGAGCATCCTCCTCCATTAGAACGACATGGCCGAGCCAGAGCAGCCGCTGGATGTTAATACGCTGTACAACGTCTTTGTCGTTGAGGAGCTTATACAGCTTATACTGTTGGATCGGATGCGGAAATCATCGCCAACTTTCACTGAACCGAAGTTTTTACGTAGGACTTTTCTCTCGAATACTCTCAAGGCTGCTTCATCAGTGCTTAATAGAGTCCATGCCTTTGCGCCATAAAAAAGCACGGGGAGGGTGAGCGTCTTGTAGAGTATTAGTTTTGTCGTACGAGAGAGATCTCTGCTACTTAACTGCATATTGAGACCATAATAGCACCTGTTGGTAAGAGTGATCTGCGCTTGATCTCCAGACTGATATCATTTTAGGTGGTAACGGAAGAGCCGTTAAATAAATTCCTTAACTATATCGAAAGTCGCTGTAGTCTAGTAGGTGGTGTGTTGGCTTATTAGACTGAAGGCCCGAGTTCGAATCCCAGGTTAGACATCAAAACGAAAATATGAAAATATTTCTTCGGCGACTTCCTCTCAGCAGATTTCTGGCAGAACCTCTGAGAGTAAATAAAATTGCCATGAAAAGCTTCTCAAAAACTGTCATTCGGAGTCGACTTTAAACTGTAGGTCCCACCACCCTTGTATAAAATTAACGCACACAACATAAGTGGTGTGAGAAGCTAGGTCGTAATCCTGACTGAAGGGTTGTAATGACCAATTATGTATGTGTGTATATCGAAAGTAGGTTTAATGGATGAAAGCAGGATCCGAAGTGGTTAAACTAAACGGAATCGGGGCAGGTAATCTTTGCTAATAATTTGTTATAAGAAAAGGAAGCATTAATGTTCTAATCAGTTCACATCCTGTTGCATTTTCTATTCGAAAAATTCAGCTGCACAACCTTATACACACCTCACTCATGAATGCAATGCCCATTGATAATCGTGGTTCCTTTGGTGGTGAAGATTATTTGATATCACATACATAGTTCACAAGAATGTGCAAATGAAGACAACTCGAATCGAACCCGATAACATCAGCCCAGGGAGAATAAAAATGTTCACCACTCTACCCATTTCAACAACCCCACATATTTTCACATGCCGTTTTTTTCTAGGAAGCAACAGACGGCAACCTTACCATCATAGAATCTGCTCTAACTAGCGCAGTTCTGTACTTAATTGGAATTTATTAAGCACTGAAAACCGAATGGTCTGCTGAATATGTTATCGACACAACAGACCTCAGTTTTATAATCTTATCCGTTCCTTATTGATATTTTATATCATTTTATTATAAACAAATTTTAATGTTTTTATAATTTATTTATTTTTCTTGGCATGTTTAAAAATAATATCATTTATTTTCATTATTATTATTATTAGAGCACTTTAAGAAAAATTAAATGATTGGAATATCAATAACCAAATACATAACTGGCTAAAGGCATCAGTTTAATACATGCAATATAAGACTTTATTTTATTTTATTTATAAATATTGTGATCGATAAGCTTTGCCAATTCATTTACTGAAATTATCAGACTATTTAAAGTGTTTAAAACTTCAAGAGTTTCCCATGAAAGAAATGAAATGCACTGAAAAACCAATAGACGTCAATAGTTAATTGCGTCACTAATGTTTAACCCTTAAAATGTATTAAGGAACGTTTATGGTTGTTATTCAAATTAGAAACTCTTTAAATTATTTGGTACGAAAAAAGTTTACTAAGGGTTAAAGAAGAAATTTTACTTTCTTGTGTATTGGGTTTTCATTGGATTTTATTTTTATGTGGTGGGTTCCAAGCCATACGCACAACCCAAATTTAACGTCCAGGGGATTGGATTTAGCTGCACACATTAGTTAACATCTAGAGGGTGCTAGTATGTCATCCAGGAAGGGCCACGAGGAGGCTGCGTGTCAACTTGAATACAGCAAGACAAGGATCGTCTTGGTGGTCGCCACGTTGACCACAGTCAGAAACTTTACCTTGTTTGCATGCATCCCATTACTCCCAATGGCACGAAAAAAGTTTACTAAGGGTTAACGAATAAATTTTACTTTCTTAGGGGGTACTTAATTTTCGATTCCTTTTTTTTTATAAACAATTTCTTAAAATCAATATGAAATGTTTAGTTTGTGTAGGGCACCATAATTTATATTTTCTAATCTCGAGGCCTAAGTTCTTATGCAATTTTAAAAATAACTCAAAATTATCGACTTATTTCTGTAAATAAATAAATTCATTACAATAATTTATAATTGCTTATGACCCCAGCACCTGTCTATCAAATACCGATTTTTATCTTCTCTTATCTAGCCTACGTGAGATGTGCACGCATGAGATTAATATTTTAAAACAAGGGACTTCAAGTGGCCCACTTGAAATCTGTAGACTATAACGTGACATTAATTGAAAATGTGATTTCTAATAAATAAATTTCCCTATCAGACGAACTTCCTTCTAACAGCTAATAATAGGAAAACCAATGGAATATAGTCAGTCTGAGTCGTTGTTAGAATATGCCCCATCAGAAAAATTTTAATATTTACTCAAGGAATAAGGCAAACTTTGCGTATAAGGTTAGCTTAACTATTCGCTATATTGATCAGTAAACATATAGAAACTAATAAAATAATAGGAGTCTATACCAGAAAAGGAGAATTACTAGAGACTTGCCAGTAGCCAGCCAGCCGCGAGAATAATATCAAAGACTTCTGAATTTAACCCTTAAATGCACAAGTGCTTACTTCATGTTTTCAATATTCAATTTTACTGCAGTGTAGTTATTACAAAAAGTCGCCGTAGTCTTGTAGGTAGTGTACTGGCTTATTAGACGTAAAGTCAGGGTTCAAACCCCAGGTCGGACATCTAAACGAAATACAAAAAAGTATTTCTTCGGCGACTTCCTCTCAGCAGATTTCTGGCAAAAACTCTGAGGATTTTTGAGAAATTGCCATTTCTCAAAAATCTCTCGTTCGGAGTCGACTTTAAATTGTAAGTCCCGCCATTCATATATAAAATTAATACACACAACATAAGCGGTGTGAGAAACTGACCTGACTGAAGGGTTGTAATGACCAATTATGTATGTTATGTATGTACATATGTAGTTATCGTGTAAAAAAAGGAAATGGGTCTTAAAAATTATTGTAATGCACATCTGTGGAATGTAAGGATTCGAAAGAAATCCATCTCTTCTATGTGGATCCTTACATTTAAGAAAAAATGTAAAAAACTTAATGTGGCCAAAAGGCGGTCTTGTGCATTACAGGGTTAACAATCAACTCTAAAGAAGCGATAGCTGTGAAAGGATAATAAAAAAATCTGGAGTCTTAGGTTTCTTGTTTCGAAGGCTCACATCTGTTTGGGAGCTCTTAATAAAGTCCTGAACACTGTAATAAAAACAATGTCTTATCTATACTCTCGTAGTCGCCGTAGTCTAGTAGGTAGTGTGTTGGCTTATTAGACGTAAAGCCAGGGTTCGAGCCCCAGGCCAGACATCAAAACAAAATACAAAAAGTATTTCTACGGCGATTTCCTCTCAGCAGATTTCTGGCAAAAACTCTGAGAGTAAATAAAATTGCCATGAAAAGTTTCTCAAAAAAAAATCTGTCGTTCGGAGTCGACTTTAAACTGTAGGTCCCGCCACTTATGTATAAAATTAACACACACAACATAAGTGGTGTGAGAAACTAGGTCAATAATCCTGACTGAAGGGTTGCAATGACCAATTATGTATGTATGTATCTATACTCTCTCCAGTTTTCTATCTGATCGATAGCAGTTGCTGAATTATAATTAACAATTAGAACTAATTAATGAAACTGATCCCAAAACCTAATAAAATACTAGGAAGATACCGGCCGCTGAAGCCTGTTTTGTATTCTACTTTCCTGATTTCATATGAAGTGAAGTTGAATAGAAATAAAAATCGGTGTCGAAGGTCAAGATCCTATGGCTTTACACCATTACTGTACGCAGTTTGTTAAGACCAACAATTTCATTAGGTCCACGATCATCCCTGATTTTGTGTACCAGACCTAAAACAATTATTTTTCTAAAAATTTAGCCCTTAAAATCAACCTTTATGCCATTGGGCCTTAGTGTTCAGATATATGAGGCGCTTAAGTTGTGTGCTCATTAAATTGTCCAAATGTAACGCCATGTGCTTGATCTAATAAGGTCAGATCTTCTTAAAAAAAAACTCACATGTAGACCCAGACAAATTTTTTCTGTTTTCAATCAAAATTTACTTAAAAAGTTGGGAGGTCTGAACCGTATTTCATTTATACATAAGTACGGTAGGGAACTGTGGCAGAGTTCTCAACATGAAAATGTTAAGTGTTGAACAGTAAAATTTGTGATTTTCTTTCTGACCTTTCATTTCCAACACTATGACAACATTGTTGCCATAGACTGCAGCCAACTTCATGATCATATTTCCTTGAATTTTTGTAAACAAATTAACTGTGTTGTTATGGCCGGCATATATTTTCTAATTAAAAATAATAAATAAAAAATAAAAATAATAAACACAAAATAAATTCATAATAAATATCAATAAATAGTAGTTTACGTCAGACTTGTCCGAACACTTATTTGTTACGATAAAAATCCACTCATTTTTGGTGGCATATTTGTCTATGTCTTGATCGTTCGTTGACTAATTAAACGCCGCGCCACTCTACCTTAAACGAGATGACATCCAATTTATTTTCAATACAATTTGTATGTTTTTTATTTAATTTTATATTTATTGATTATAATAATAATAAAAAGAAAATAAAAGAAAACAGATCAAAAACCCCTGAATATAATCAGGCGAAATGATATTGATAATATTGATAATAACGAAATAATTTTGTTTCCTTTCTTGCTGCCTGCTGGTATACACGTTGCTTTAGCACCTACCAACGAAGATTATAAAGTTGCGTGTGACATATACAGTGGGCGACAAATGCCTACACATTATAATTTTTAAACTCTGGAATTTGTAACAATTAGGGCCATTATTACAACTTGCCGTTAACTAAAGGGTGAATTTTAACGGGCAGATAAATTGTTTTTCATTATTATAAGTAGACAATATGGTAGAAGTGAGCATTAAGCTAAAGGGAGGATCATCCTACCGGTAACTTTTAAAGTTAAGTTTATGTATGAACTTGCCATATTATATACAGTAATGGACTAAAGTGGATACATAAAATTAAATTTTTTTAAATTTGTTATATATTTATCTTTTAATAAAAAAACTTAAAAAGAAAAATTATAGCATTAAACTTAAGCATATTTCTTCAATAAAAATGGCTTTAATTCAGTATAACATATCTTAAAAAATTAAATAAAAGGAATTACAAATTGATTTAACTTTTATCCGGTTTTGTCCATTTTTGAATTTTCTGCAATTTTTGTTGTTAGTACTTTGTCCAAAGGCCTTTGTTCTTTATTACAGATTTTATTCGATTAGGCATACTTTCCACGAGATTTTTAATGGTTTCGAGTGAAAGATTCGCCCATTCCGTGGAAACTCTTGACCAAAGTTCATCCATATTGGTCGGTGCTCGTTCATATGGGGAAAGTCTTCTTTTTATAATCGCCCACAAATTTTCGATGGGGTTTAAATCGGGGCTTTGTGCAGGCCATTTCATTGTTTTGAATTCTTGTTAAAGCCATTTTTGCACAATCTTGGCGGTCTGCTTTGGGTGAAAAGTTATTTCCTTCGCCGGATAAGCACACTCCTCAATAAATATGGGCAAATTGTTCTCCAAAATACTTAAATACTGCTCCTTATTCATTATACCATCTATTTTAACTAGGGGACCAACACCCCACCAAGTAAAACATCCCCACACCATTAAATTTCCACCACCGTGCTTTACTGTTTGCTTGACGTGATGTCGTTGAATGGTGTCAGTGGGCCTCTTCCAACAATACTGAATCCCATCAGACTGGAAACGATTAACTTTTGTTTCATCGGACCATATCACTCGTTTCCAGTCATCAATAGTCCAGTTTTTGTGGATTTTACAAAATTTAAGCCGAGCCAAAAGTTATTAATGTAATTTTAAAAATATTCAATTATGTATCCACTTTAGTCCACTACTGTATATTATTTTCAATATGGCAACTTCAAATATAAACAAAATGAGCATATACAACAAACAAACGAAGCCCGTCGTTGCCACTGCGTTTAAAAAAAAACTTGTTTAATTGAGCAGTGTTATCGACATTGCTCCGGCACTGCCATATTTTTGAAAAAGTTAAATTTTGTTTATCTGTAAGTTGTAATAACGAAAATAAGTTAAAGG